>LR749839.1:715776-845904 GCA_902729485.2 Mus minutoides
TCATTAAACTCTAGAAAGTCTTTAATTTCTTTCTTTATTCCTTCCTTGACCAAAGTATCATTGAGTAGAGTGTTGTTCACTTTCCAAGTGAATGATGGTGTTCTGCTACTTATGTTGTTATTGAAGAGCAGCCTTAGTCCATCGTGATCTGATAGGATGCATGGGACAATTTCAATATTTTTGAATCTGTTGAGGGCTGATTTGTGGCCAATTATGTGATCAATTTTGGAGAAGGTGCCATGAGGTGCTGAGAAAAGGTGTATCCTTTTGTTTTAGGATGAAATATTCTGTAGATATCTGTTAAGTCCATTTGTTTCATAGTTTCCGTTAGTTCCACTGAGTCTCTGTTTAATTTCTGTTTCCAGGATCTGTCCATTGATGAGAGTGAGGTGTTGAAGTCTCCCACTATTATTGTGTAATGTGCAATGTGTGTTTTGCTTCTCTTATCACTGGTCAAAAAAGCCCTGGAACGTATTACCCATTCCTCTTTCTCCTTTTACTGTTGATAGAATGAGTTCCTGCCACCTCTTTCTTCCATTCACCCACATTCCCCTCTCTCTCTTCCTCTATTTCATGTCAAGGGAAATGCTGTGATCTGAATGGTCACTCTAAAACTTCACACTGAGTTTTAATAGTCTTTATTAGAGTATAAGAACACTGCACTCCTAAGTGGACTATTTTCACAGGTTTGGATAGTTACAGGATCGGGCCCCTCTTGTTCTTTATATAGCACCATGGGAAGACACAGCTGTGAAACTCACACTGAATGCTCATATCACACACTCTTGGACTTCCACTTTTCTTTCTTTTTTTTTTTTTTATTAGTGTCCCATCTAAGCAAACCACCTCTCTAATGCTCAGCTCTGGCTTATCATATAACCTGTCTCTTCAGAGCTCAGTTTCTCAAGTTCTAATTATGAAACTATTCACTTTATGCTGATTAACCTCACTTTAGCTACTTATATCTATCTGGCTTTTGAGATTTTTCTCCTCTTGAAAAACTTTATTCCAGATTGATTACTAAAAATCATATCATTTTATCCCTTGAGAAATTAGAGTCTATCAGTCCTAATGTCAATGGTAAAATTTTACACATTTGCAATTCTTATATCGCTAATCTTCACAAAAATTGGAAAGATCCTCAACTTAGGAATCCAAGAAATTTAAATGCATGAAAATTCAGTAGTTGCTATGTGTAAAATTTCTAAAAAGCATACAGAGACCTGTGAATTGCCATGCTCTTCAGCCCAGGTGGGAAAGATATCCAGAGACCTTTCCTCTGCCACGCAACTTGGCTAAAGACACACAGAGGCCTGCTTGTCACCAGGCCATACTGTAAGTGAGGGGGAAGACATTCATAAACCAGCCTGATTCTGTGCCATATGGGCAGGCTGTAGACACCTAAAGACCCATACCACTTGGCACCACAGAGGCGGTAACCCAGAGTCCTGCAAGCTGCGTATCTCACTTCAGCAGGAGCCACTACAATGTGCAAGTGCATGGTGGACAAACGTGAGAGAAAGAATCAGGACAGTTTGAGCATTTATGAAGAGAGATGGAACTGGAGACTCACAGCTGAAGAGGCAGAGTATGTTGTGAGTAACCAGCCCCACCCCCTGAAGCCATGGTGAAGTCCCAGCTTGTACTCCTGTGACAGCCATGTCTGGGTCCATGGCTATATAGCAGTAGGATTTGGTGTTGATATCCATGACTCATAATACCCCTAGAGAGTACAGGATGTCTCTAGTCTAGGCAGCCACCTCGAGCCAAATGGATGTCCAGGGCCTGCACCCTAATCTCTGGAGAACTGGACAGTGGCAGCACTCAAGAGAACAGGCCTGGCACCTCAACTGGATAGCACAGTGGACTTGACTGTGGTGGCAGGGGAGCAGGTGAGCTGGTTATGAAGTCATGAGTGTAGGAGAGCTGACCTGCCATTCGTGGGTCATAAGGTAGCATGGATTCAGGATGACACCTCCACCTTGCTCCTCACCACCTGCAGTACACCCGGGAGCTGGAACTGGGGTAATGAAAGTGGGTGTGCTCTCCCTGACTCTCACTGGTTGCAGCACTTGTGAAAGCAGCCTCTACACCTTGCCTGTGCAAAAAAGTAGATCTTGCCTTGGTGGAGGGGGCACAGGTGAGCTTGCCCATAGGCATGAGCTTAAGAAAAAGCAGGTCTCCTGCACTTGTCTATGATGAGGTAGAGTGGGCACACTGGCTATACCCTTTCACCCCACCCCAGCCACCTGCAGTAAATGGCAGAGCAGACACTAAGGTCGTGAGATGGGGAGAGCTGGTTTTGACCCTCACTGGCCGCAACACTTGGGAGAGTGGGTCCTACACTTGGACTGGACAGCACAGTGGAGCTGGCTCTGGAAGCATGGGTGTGGAAGAGCTAGTTCAGAGGGTATAAAAGCAGGAAAGCTGTCACTGACTTCTGCTGATAGTGACATTGGGTGGCCTAGCCAGAGCCATGCTGGAGAGCTCACCGGGGTGTTGCAGATAAAATGGAGAGCCAGCTTAGCTACTATCCAGGCTCGCATCTAGGGCTTTGAGTTGCCCCTCCCCAAAATCTACATCATCTGTGAACTATAAAAACATGTGGCTGATCCAAAGCTGCAGGAGCCCCATGACACAGGACAATAAGAAGTGCAGGAGTCGTAGTGAGGATCCAATATTGAGACACAGAAGCCAGAAAACTCAAATCAGACAAATGACTCATTGCAATGAACATTTGCAAGGGAAGATGTGTGGACAGAGGGGTATGCTGTGGGATATATTGTGGCACAATGAAGCTTCCATGGTAAGATGCTTTTTATGCTTTGTTTGTTTGTTTGTTTTTGTTCTTTAATGGGTTTTGGGGGGGAGGCACAAGGCTGAAGGGCAGATATGAGGGGACTGGGAGACTGGGGTGCATAATATGAAATTCACAAAGGAACAATAAAAAGGTTTTTAAAATTATAACATGTATCAATGGGACCTCAAGACACAGCAATCAGAGATGTGCTTAAGTCATTTCAGCCAGTGACCAACAACCATGATATTAAGGAATATGAAATTAATTGATCACCTTAACCAGTCTGCCTGTAGGACTGCAGTATCTAATTAACAACACTCAAATGAACAAATTAGTGAATGTATCCACTCCACAAGTTGGAGCCCCACTAGTCTTAGGTTTAAAAAAAAGAGTAAATAAATGAAGAAAAATCACTTGCTCTCTACCACAATGTTTATAGCAGTATGTCTTTGAATCTATGCAGTAAATTCAGATACACAAAGAAAAATAAAAAGTCCAGGTTGCACTTGCAGGATGGGAGGGCTGACACCCTTAATTTAGGAGAAGAATGAGGACCCCAGCTACACTTAGGAAGCATATCTGACAGACTGGAGCTAGGTCTTCTAATCCTCCATCTGGTATCATCTACCACCATGCCACTGGGTATGACAGAGGTAGAGCCCTTCCTGCCAGCTTCTGTCAGAAAAGGAAAGCTCATTGGGAACATACTTAGGCTATCACCAGATGCTACCATTAGAAAACATTAATTCCCTAGGCATCAGGGAAGATATTACTATTACCTTGTGAAGTACCTCAGTGGTGTACTTAAAACTTTGTCCCTGATTTAATTATAAGCAAAAGGTGACACCTTTTGTGCAGGGAGGAGGGGGCAAGAAGGTTCCAAGACCTCTAGACTATGCCTGGCTTAGAACCAGCCCTCAGTACATATGCTTCCTCCCCCAAATATTATCTACTTCTAGGGCAAGGTCCTCCTAGAAATTACGGTAGTTTTCCCAAGAGAGAAAACATCCTATTAGTAAACTATGGATACATATATAAACTTAGACCTTAAACTACTAAAGTGTTAAAAAGGTGACTGAAAATATTAGGTCGTCTTGGGGACAGTCATAGTTATACTATCTGTCACTCTTGACTCACACATGCTGTTGGATTCTAAGTTTGCTTGACTTCCAGGGATAAGACAGCTTGACAAGAACATTGTTTGTAAGATTGAAAGATCCCGCCTGGCACACAGACTCAGGCTCTAACTTTTTAGGCACCATTTCAATAATGTCTCATCTACCAAAGAAGACTTGAATATTGTGGGGCTTATTATCTTAAACAGACAAAATTCTTGTATTACATGTATCAAAATTGGTCTTCTTAACTGTGGAAATTTTATTATTATAGATGCTTTCTACTTTTAATATGCATTCCAGAAGATGATCTAGCACTGAAAACCAAAAGATAATTTTGAAGAAAAGAAGAGTCTTATTATAGGCTATGCTTCACTGTTTCTAGGATGTCAGAAAAGCTAAAGGATTTTAAGGCAATACCCATGTTAGTTTGCCTGATAAATGCCCATCATAGTCTAGAGCATTTGGTTACTTGGTTTCCAGTTGATGGTGCCATTCTGGGTAGGTTTCAAAGACATCACCTTGCTAGAATAAGTGCGCCCCTGGGATCAGCTTTCAGACTACTGAGACTCATGTCTTTGCAAGTCGGTTCTCTATAATTCAAGCTTGTGATACATGAAGTGAGTTCTTGGCTTCCTGTTCTTACTGCCATGCCTAGATTACACACCATTATGAATTCTAACCATCTGCAACCCCAACTTCTGTCTTAGTTACTTTTCACTTCCTGAGATAAGGTGCAATGACAAAAGCAATTTACAGAAGAAAGAGTGTATTTGGGATTCACAGAGTTAGAATCCATGAAAATAATGGTAGGAATCATAGAAGCAGACAGGTGGACATGGTTGTGGAACAGTAGCTGGGAGGTTACAACTCCCAGTAGTAACCACCCAGTGAGATGTAATTCCAAGGCAGAGAGTTAACTAAGGATGTAGGGATGGTGTGGACTTTGGAAGCCTCAAAGCCTGTCCCCAGTAACATACTTCCTTCAACAAGGCCAAGTGTCCTAATCATTCCCAAACACTTCCATGAACTGGGGACTGAAACCACAACATTCTACTTTCTGGCAAAACAGACTATAGCCAAATCACAATCCAAAAAAAACCAAAAACAAAAAAACAAAAAAGCCAACAAACAACCCATAAACTCAAATAAACACACTTTTGTAAGTTGCCTTAGTCATGGTACTTTGTTAAAACAGTGATACAATAGTAAAGCAAGACAAAAGTCTGGTTATTTCTTTTTTTTTTTCAATATTTTATGAGATATTTTCTTCATTTACATTTCAAATGCTATCCCGAAAGTCCCTTAGGACAAGGCCATTTTCTGCTACATATGCACCTAAAGGCATGAGCTCTGGGGGTACTGGTGAGTTCATATTGTTGTTTCACCTATAGGGTTGCAGACCCCTTCAGATCCTTGGGTAATTTCTCTAGCTCCTCCATTGGGGACCCTGTGTTCCAGCCAATAGATAATTATGAGCATCCACTTCTGTATTTGCCAGGCACTGGCAAAGCCTCACTTGAGACTGCTATATCAGTGTCCTTTCAGCATACTCTTGCTGTCATATGCAATAGTGTCTGGGTTTGTTGGCTGATTATGGGATGGATTCCTGGGCAGGGCAATCTCTAGATGGTCCACCTGTCACCTTAGCTCCAAACTTTGTCTCTGTAACTCCTTCTGAAGGATAATTTTTCCCTATTCTAAGGAGGAATGAAGTATCCACAGGTTGGTCTTCCTTCTTCTTGATTTTCTTGTGTTTTGCAAATTGTATCTTAGGTATTCTAAGTTTCTGGGCTAATATCCACTTATCAGTGAGTGCATATCAAGTGACTTGGGTTACCTCACTCAGGATGATACCCTCCAGATACATCCATTTGCCTAGGAGTCCAACTCTCACCTGAGTTCCAGTGGTCAGAGCATTCTCTGGAGGCAAGCTCTCCTATTTCAGGGCAGGTGTCCAGAAGTCTGGAGCTCAGATTCACCTCCTGAGTCCTGGGGTCAGAGTCCTCCTTTTAAGCCGATTCTCCTCTGGCAAAGAAGGTGCCCAGGTCTCAGCTATGCCTCCTGGCTGAGGATGAAGGCCCGAAGGGACCCTGACCAATAAGCTCTGTTGCTTCTGTCGCCTACTTGCTCTCCAGTGAATACGAGGTCCTGGGTAGGGTATGCTAGGAGTCCTGCAGTGTGGAGAGTCCTCTGGGGCCTTTGGCGCCCTCCACAGGGTTCAGGCAGAAGATAGCGGTACTTGCCCTGACAGGAATGAATCCCAGCCTCTGGTTGGGTGGGGTTCCTTTGTCCCTGTTCCTGCTGGCACAATACCCTCTGCAATTATTTGGAGCTGATGTTGTGTTCCACTCACTTGTGATCCCAAGGTCCTGTGTGTCTTGGTTATTTCTATTTCTGAAGCTATGGTTCTATATCAATGTCTGATTGTTAGGTTAAACTCCAAGACTGAAAATTGTTTTTATGAAGGTGAAGGTTTGTGCTGTGTAGGCTCCAGTGATTTCTATGTATTTAGTCAGGAATCTTGTCTCAGATTCTTTCCTCACTCTCACTGAGAAAACAAGAGCAGAGACTGGGAGAGACAAAGAACGGTGCTAGAGAGAGGCTTATCTGCATCCCACTAATCTTTCTCTCTGTCCACTTGTCCGGGAGGATCTACGGTTACTCAACAGTCGATTCCCAGTGTATTAAAGACTTCTTACTCTGTGAGAATTCCTCATTCTTAATCTACCAACTCACCTAACACCTAGCAATGCTCTTAGCAACATCATCTGATCACTCCTCTTCAAAGTCCTCCACTTTGTAAATGATTCCAAAGCACTCATGGTTTTTGGCAATGAGCTGGGCTGAACACCTATGGAACTGAATATACCTCGACAGCCCTACTGACTTCAGCTAGAACATACTTCCCATCATCTCCTGCATAGTTCTGCCTAGTATATTTTTATTTTACATTCTACTTGTTGAGGTCTGAATAAGACCTCTTTCCTAACAAGACTTTCTTTTTAAAAAAAGTATAGAGTTTGTGAGTATAGATAGATCAAGTTTTCTTACTAGCTTAGACTCAAGCTTAGACTTAAGATTTTTGTATATAATCATAATCAAAAATGTTTCCTAGCTAGATGTGGTGGTACATGCTTTTTTCCTCATTTAGACAATGCCTCATAGTGTACCCTAGGTTGACCCTGATCTCATGACCCTCCTTCCATTGGCTCTCACATGCCACAGAGTATGTAACTATACATGGTTTAAGAACATGATCTCTTAAAGTTACATAAAGTTTGGAAGAAAATTTGGTTACTCACCAGATATCCATGACTGCCTGAAATATTCTTTGGGGAAATATCCTTTTGGGCTAATAACTATTCATTTGAAAACAAACAAATGTTATTAATTGCATCTACAGTGCAATTGGACTTTAGCACTTTCACTTTCCTGTATAAATTGCTTTGAATACCCTGGAAAAATGAACCTTGGTAATCAATCAGTACAAAGGGTCTCTGTTAATATTGATTTGTCCAAGAACTATTCCTGCAAATTATTACTCACTGCCCTCAAAATAGCTTCCAAAGGCAATTATGTCTTTATGTGTTTAAAGTTTTTTTTCTATGATAAATATCATAAAGCAATTTTGTGGTTAATGCAATGAAAATTGCTTACTTTGAGAAATGCCAAGAATCAGTGAATCCTTGAGTTAGTGGTGTTACATGTTAAATGGAACCCTCTTTCTCAAAAGTATGTTAAAGATCATAACTGGAGCCTGCAATATAAAGTTATCCTTCAAAGGTGAGTACTGAGCAAACTTTCTCATTATCCACCTATTTTATTGCTGTTGCTGTTGTATTATTATTACCATTACTAATATTGGTTACTATTATTGGTTACAGGTAAGTGCCACAATGACCTTTTTTTACATGGGTGCTAGAGATGTGAACTCAGCTCCTCTTGCTTGTACAGCAAGTACTTGACACATGGAGTCCTGACCTAAGATACAGAAGCATTTTGAATATCTCAATACAGTCACTTAGGGATTAGAGATAGCTAATCCTAATTAGAAGCTCAGTTTATGTCTAACAAGTTTAAAATTACACCCTCTTTGCCTGCTAATGAATTATTCTGCTGGTATTATGAATGCTAGACCATGACTCCTGCCTCCTGTGCCAGAGACAAAAAAAAATGTGAATCACAGTAAAGATTATAGACAAAGTAAATTCTATAAACAAAACACCAGATTTTTGTTTCAATAGTTTCTTGGCAGTGAAAACAGCCAAGTGCTTTCCACCATACACAAATTTGTAGAAAACACAAATCCTTCAGAAGGGAAAGAAGGCCCTCTGAATTTTTGTACTAGAGAAATACATTGCCTTTTCTGCATTGCATGACAAAGACACCCTTGACCTACAGAGAAATGGAGTTTCTACATTTTTGTTGTTGTTGTTGTTGTTGTTCGTGCAATGGTGATTTCAATTGCAGTCTGGAATAGAAACAATCAGTAACAAGGCTTCTAAGACATACAAAAGCTTGCATTCCTGGCAAATTTTCTGTTAGGTACACATGGAGATACTGAAAAACTGAAAGTAATTATTTCTTAATTAGTGTCACTCACTTTAGGTGGATAAAAATATAATTGTGCCGCTAAGAAAACTCAGTGAAGAAAAAAAAGTTTCATTACTTAAAAAAAATACTTCTTATAAAGACAGTCTTGCTGTTTTTAATCTGTTGGGCAATGAAGAACAGTATCCATATATGCTATCATGTCATATTCTCCATCCCTAACTTCCAGAGCCAAGGAATGAAAATGACTTAGAAAAGGCCTCACTATGCTTCACCCTGGAGAAGAGATGAAACAGTCAGTGACTGACTCTAGCACTTTGGGGAGCGTTGTAGGTAGGAGCATCTCTCCCTTCCCCAGTCCTATTAATATTTCTCAGTCCATTTCAACATGCCTAGTTGCTAAGGATCAGCCCAGCCTTAGGGGAATGAGCTGAGGTAGAAGAAAGTCAAAAGACTAATAGTCTCTGGCCTTCTACCTCTCTCTATCTGTACTAGAGGCCAGAAACTGACGACTTCTGGAAACTTAAAACACTCTTGCTCATTCTATGGCTGAAACCCTCTGAGTTTGGGTGATTAACATATTCCATTTAGCATAGGGGAAATGGGTAAAGGATTTATTACTAGAGCTACTTTTTCTGTCCAGCCAGACAGGAGACCCTTACTTTCCAGGTAAGATGCTTAGAGATTGTTAATTCTTTGCGAACCAGAGAGAGAAAAAAGAAGTCACTCACACAGACAACACACATACCAGATAAAGCAGAAAATGGTTATATACCCCTCTTTTTTTACTTTTGGCTTTTTATAGCTTTTAGACAAAAAGTTCTCTATGTAAGAAAAAAAAATTACCCCATAGATAAAATGTTACAAAAAAGGAAAGAATTAAAATTCTATACACATGCAAATATGCACAAATACACAAACATTCATACACACCCACACACACACACCCACACACACATTCTGGATGGGCTCAGCCACCTGTTTTATCTACCTTACAAGTGTTCAATAGACAAAGAGACATATGCATATATATACATTTGATAGATGGGGCTGAGCCTCCAATGCCATACACATACATTTGCATAGCAGAACCCCCAAGCCAACAACTTATTTCTTTTTTCTTTTTTTTTTTTTTTTTTTTGCCTTTTTATAGCCAAAAGTTCTTTACACAAAAGGGGAGTTGCAGGGGGATGTTGATATGAAGTTCAAAGCAGTGTTTCATTCTGTAAGCTCATTATAAGTTCAAAGAAACATTTTCATATGGCTTCCCTTTATCATAGTACATATATGTGACTTCCTTCTTTGATCTGACCTAGAATGAATGAGTTTCCTTAATTACAAATTGTCTCAAATCTATTTGTCTTTTCAGTATAATTGTGAAAGTTTATTGTATTAAACTTATTATGCAGCCTTTACTTACTGTTTTATGAGGAATGTGTCCATTATATTCTTAATTCTAACTTTAATTGTATTTTTCTCATAAAACAACTAAAACAATTTCTTAAAAATTTCTTCCTAAAATTATTTGAATCAAATCAGGAATTCTATGAAATAATTAATGAAGCCTCTTAGCACCTTGCCTCTCAGACTTCACGCATCTTAGAACATTTTTTAAAAAAAAAAGGTGGGCCACCTCCAAGAAAGCCACCTTTAGCCTTAGTATTTCCTAGATAGCTCCTGACACCTAGACTTCTTACAAATCTAGACAGGTGTCCGTACCATAAAAGCAATTTCCCTGCATGATGCTATAACTAGATACATGCAGACATAGCAAATCTAGGCAATATCAATCAATAGTTCCCTAACTCACATTTCCTCAAGTGCCTGCCGTGCTGTCAGACAGATTATCTAAAATTTAATCAGTTTCCTGCTGGTGGAAGGTGATATTTCTATTTTTGTTACTATAACTATTCCAGGAATAAACACAACTGGTCATATTTTTACACTTGTCTGTAATTTCCATAGAACTAATCAGTGGCATTTAAATTCAGCTGTGAAAACAGTTTCATCACAGGTGGCAATAGTTTTGAATATACAGTAAATGGTTTTCCAAAATGTACAGTATTATTTTCTAGAGAAAGATATATATTATTTTTGTTTTGGCTTGGTCAGGTTTTGATTAATTTTATTATGAGATATGAACTTTTAAGTAAAATTATTTCCTCAAGAACAAAAGAATAGAAAAAGAAAATTTATTCAAAATCTATATGCATTTCAAACCCTAGGGGACAAATGACTGAGATGCCTACTTAACATATCAAAACAGACCTGGCCACCAGGTCCTCTCAGCACCCCTTATTCTCTACCTGGAATTCCAGCCCTCTATCCTGAGCTCTCCAGCCCAGGGACTGGGCTGCGCTTCCCCCAGAGGCTCTTCCCCTATATAATCCAGACATCTTCCTTACCCACTCCTATTTTGCTCCTTTTGTACCTTTGGGCATCTGGCTACTGTACTTAGCCCACCTCTTTCCCTTCTGCTTTTCCTCTGCCCACATAGTTCAGCGTCATGTCCACTTTGGACTCTCTCAGATGTGTTTGTCTTTGGTTATATCTCCCTTATACCTATAATAAACATTTTCCTTCACCATACCTAGGAGAAGTCACTTCTTTCCTTCTTACTTTTTTTTTTCATTCACTTGTCTCTTACCAAGTACTTTAAGAATCAAACTAACTACTTGAATGGCTTTTTACCAAACTACAGGAAACGAAACTGAATGAGCATATGGCCATAATTTTTCTATATACAAATGTCTAGTTCAGAGCTTTTCTTGTCCATACTTGTTAGATAACTAGTTCCTCTCTATCACAGATGTATCAGATTCAATGTGCTGTTTCATCAACAAACAGAACATTGAAAACATACAGTAAATCTGTATAACTTGGTAACAGCAACTAAAGGAAGATTTGAATAAACAATTGACTCCTCTGAAGAAATGCATATGTTCTACAAAGACAACAAAATAGTAAGTGAACAGACAAGAAGCCCCTGATATTTAGCTTATCAAGAATTCATGTGATTTGATGAATCACTGCTGCTTGGGAGGCACAAAACTTTACTGTCACCTACACTTATACTAAGAAGGAGAACTGTCACAGCTACTGTTCAAGAAGAATATAATTATTGATGTTCAAATTACAAGGATGATTTAAGGTAGATCTGCCCAAATGAATACTAGTATCTGAGAAGGATATGTTGCTAGGCCCAGGAAATGATATACACAGATGCCCAGAGCAACCAAGATTCCAAAACCCTGTCACCCCTGTGTGAAAGTGAGGAGTCAGCTTTGCTCATCCTCCCTGAGAGGCCTTGGAACAAAATCATCTTTCTGATCCCCAGCCAGGTATGGGAAAGATGCCAGTGAGGCTGCTGCTGCTGCCTTTCTGTGGACAGACCTAATGTGAGGCCTCTGTGAACAGAATACACATGAGTCTTGGTAAAGCAACTGAGAGACTGCACTGGAGCCCCATGGAGTGGTATGCTCAGTTAAAATTGTCATGTGCTTGGGCTTCCTTTTGTTGAGGTTTACTGAATACAACTGTGAGATGTAAACTGTGCTGGTTGTCCTTGGGAATTGGCAGTTCCTGACATAAATGAAGATGTAGAACATCCAAACCAAAACCAAAACCAAAAACCACTGGAAGCAATTCTAGTCTATTCCCTAGACTAATTGGTTGTCCCCAGTCAAAGTTAATGAAACTATGCACTTAGAAGAGGTAATGCTTAGACACCTCGCTCCTAGGATCTTAAAGCCTCCCTCTATTCCTGGCTATGAATGCTCCCATGACCTCTATCCTTGCCTCAAAGGCACAATTTTCTAAAGCTGGTGTTATATTTTTCTTATATAAAATTTAATTTAATAAATCTTGTATAATATATACAAGGAAATGCCTAAAAGGGAATCATTTACAAAAACAATTTTGAGCCTGACATCAAAATCTAATCCTCAAGATAACCATTACACAAGTGTTTTCTAATACTAATCTCTCTCCTTCCTTTTTATCTGCTTCTCTTTTCTTAATGTTTGAAGGAGTGTATGAACAGTCTGACCCAACTAACAGTCTCTTACAAACTTTCTTTCTTCTCATATCTAAGGCTCTTCTCCAAATCTCAACCTTCCCAATACATAAACCCTTTTTGCATCCAATTATTTTCCATTGGAAGGCTGGGGTGTAGCTCAATGGTAGAGTGCCTAGCATGAGCAAATGCACACACACACACACACACACACACACACACACACACACACACACACACACCAAGCTGGGAAGATAGCTGATAGCTCAGTAGAAATTTTTTTTTTAAAATACAAGCAGAAAAGATCTGAGTTCAAACCCTCAGAATCCATTTTATGCCTGAACACCCCAGTATTGTTTATGTCTCTAATCCTAATGGGTCCAAAGGGAGATAGAAAAGGGACACCAGAGAGAGCTAGTCTGGGTATGCAGCACCAAACAGCAAGAGATCAAAGACGGGTCTCTAGTTTGATCTATGACCACCACACATGTAAAAGCACATACACATAAAGATTTTTTAAATTACTTGGAAAAGATGCTGTTATAGCCAGTTTTACAGTTGCCTCTATTCCCTCCCCAACTTCTGTTTCATGCAAGTATCATAGAGGAAGTAGAAGCTAAGCCCACTTGCTATTGTTACATAGGATAGTCACTCGTGTGACTAAAATCTTTTTCTTTATACAGTATGAAATACTGTTATTACCAATAACTAGAGAAGTATACCCAATCTACTCCCAATTGACTTCATATGTCATTTAATTTTTTTTGAAACACTTTGGTCTTGGACTCTTTAAGTCCTTTACACTTGACCAGAAAGGAATTTTGGCGATGGAGTTGCTGTCATTCAATTACTGCAGAATTTTAACATGCCTCCCCCCACTAAAATGAGCACTGCTAAGGGTTGGCCATAGCTGCAGAGACTAATATTGACCAGACATGGCTAAATGCCTTCATAGAGTCTGAGACACTCTGCAGCACAAAAGTCTGGTTGAAAGTAGGATTATACACAATACCTCTATTTTCATTTTAAAAAAAAAAATGAATGGAAGGACCACAGTACTCATAGTAAGTATAGACCATAAAACTGAACTTGGAATTTCAAAATTTCAAGGAACAGAAGCAAAGTTTATTTATTGTCACTTTCTAAAATTAAGTAGACTAAGTGAAGTTATCTCAAGGAAATAAATCAGTATCCTATTTTTAAATGATTTTCAGGGAATAAAATTTATCCATCTCTTTTCTTTTTTCTGGAACTATATTACAAAAACACTCAACCCAACTTCTGTTCTCTGCTTGGGTTCTAGTAACACTCACAAGATTTATTGAAGCATTTATAACATTGAATATGTTCACCAATATGTCCACTATAACACTCTAGATATTCAATAAATGTCCCCTTGGTAAATGACTACCTAGTGTATTACTATGGGTAGAATGAGTCTTTGTTCAAAGGCAAATGGAGCTGGACCAGACTTACTCATAGCTCCTTCTCCTGACTGTTCTGAACATATCATGAACATGATGCTACTTTTAAAAGTTGCTGAGAGTTGTTTTCTCAAGAAGCTCTCCTGAACAGCTACTTTCTTCTACAAGTCTAATCTTTGACATAAATGGAACACTATTTGTTAGCTTAAATGCCTACCATATGTAAGCATTGGTATGGGCTCTGAGGTGCTTTGTGAATGCCATAAAATGACAACTTCATGTAAGTTAAAAGGGCCTTGCTGATAGATTGCATGTCAACATATGGTCTTTTTAGGGATTACACGGAGTATCACATTTGCTTCTATTTCTCTGGACACTCTTCATGATAGCTCTTTCAGAGCATGACTTCTCAAAGAGTTCATACTTTCCTTGGAAGTGATAAGATGACAAAATTACCAACATAATCCGTGGAAGGTAGCAAATGATATCTTCCACCAAGTAAGAATGATAATAGTGATGGTAATTCCATGTGTCAACTCTGCCAGACCATGATATTCCTAGACAACTGGTCAGATATTTTTCTGGATGTTTCTGTGGGGTACATCCATGAATGAGATTGGCATTTAAATCCAGATATACAGTAAGGCAGACTACTCTCCCTTTCCAATATAGATGAGACTTTTCTAGTCTGTTGACTTATTAACAACAAAATGCCTCACCCATCTCCAAATCAGAGAAAAGTTTTCTTATCTCTCTTCAACAAGAAGATTACTTCTTTTCTGATTTCCCCCATCAAATGGAAACAGACTCTTTTTTGGTCTTGAGTCCAGAGGTTTTTCGATAATAACAATACCCTGAGCTCTTTTTGGTTTCTCCCTTTCCATTCATTTGGATGACTACAGGATATACAACCTCCACACCACTGTGATTCAAATCTTCTTACTAAACCAATGCTTAGGTGTATACAGGTCCTTTCTGACTTCTTAGCATCTATGTACTGTATTTTCTGATTGTCTGAAAGTTGCTGATAAGAAGATGAGGAAAGTAATGATATGGAAGAAAAGGGCTCTTTAGGAATCAGTAGGATGGTAGTAATGCCATTTTATTTTGGTGCATTAGGTGAGCAGGTATTAAACCAGTGTAGGAGAAAATTCAGGTGTTAGGTCTGAACACTGAATTCTGAAGTAGCCTGAATAGCCATCAGCTGGCCTGCTGCTGCACCCACAGCTCTTCAAGTCTCCTTTATTATGTTTCTTCTGCATAGAGACCCTGGTGGTATGAGCACTTGCTGTGTGATGTGAGGTAATGTGCTAACCAACCACAGTTGACAGACTTCCACCATCTAAGTGGTTGCTCATGTGCAATAAAGCAGACAGTGGTCCCTGAAACTCTTTGGAGTTTATCCCCATGCCCTTTACCAGCATACTTGTTAGCCCTCTAGTGACTTTTCTGTTATACCAAACAGACTGTGCACTGGGAAGCAATTGTTCTTTGGGCCTCCTTTGACCTTCCAGCTCAGCCTAAGCCTCTGTTAGAAGAAGCTTGCTTTTATTTCCTGTTTCTTTCATTTTCTATAGACTTGTAAGTCAAGTCATTTTTAAGACCTCCTCTATGCTCAGAAAACTCACTGTAATTCGTGGAACTGATCATAGTCATTGGGGCATAGGTTCCAGCACTCAGCATGGTTGTGATCATAGTCATTGGGGCATAGGTTCCAGCTGTTAGCATGGTTGTGAAGACATACTTAATGTAGACTCTATAGGAATGGCAATTTTTGTAGTCTTCTTTTCTATATTTAAACCTCACATTTCTTGAGTTCTCACAAAAGTGTTGTACATATACTGACCCAGGAAAACCTGCATAAAATAAATGTTTTTTCAAAGGGACATTCTAAAGTCATTAGGGTGCAGGGCCATTCTGAAAGTAAAGAGTGCTCAAAAGCAAGAGAATGATAATGACAATCTGCTAATGCTGTATAGAATAATCAATATCAAAATGAAGGTGTACTCAGGGACCAGGCACACACCTATTATCACAGAACTAAAGAGGAAGATGGCCAATTTGAGGACAACCTGTGCTGTACACAAAGAATCTATCCCCAATTAAAAGAGATATGTTTTAGATAGTTCTAAGGGATGTTTAATAACTTGATGGAAATAAGCAGGAAAACTTTGATAAAAGTGCTTAAGAAAATCCAAGTCACCCAGAGAGAACCAAAGAAATATGACCTGCCATTGCAGAGGAAGGGCTAGAGCTGGCTCCAAGGTATCAGTGTATATTGTTCTTATAGGAGACCTGATTTCAGTTCCCAGAACCCACATTAGGCTGTTCACAACTGCTAATAGTTTAAACTTCAAGGAATTTGATCTCTGCAGACATACTTATATTCACCTCTCTCTCTCTCTCTCTTTTTTCTCTCATCTCTCTCTCACATACACACAGACAAATGTATATAATTAAAAATGAATTAGCTCTTATGAAAAAGAAAACCTCTCTCACACACAATTTAAAATGAACTAAATCTTATGAAAAAGAAGAATAAGGAGGGGAAGGATGAGCAAGAGGAGTTTAAGGAGGAGGAAAGAAAAAGCAAGAGGAGGAAGAAGGAGGCGGACAAAGGGGGAGGAGGAAGAGGAGGAAGAGGAGTAGGAGGAAGAGGAGAAGGAGGAGGAAGAAACAGCTTAAGAGCTTCCAGGTGGGAAAACAGAAACTAAATCTATGATCAGTATTGTCTTATCCCACATAGCTGTGGTCTCCTCCAACTCCATAGAGTAACCTTGATTTTTGTCTTCTTTATCTCTTCCCAAGCCCAAACTTGGCTCATTTGCATACTGAAACAAGAGCTTTTGCTGGTGGTCATCCAGCATTTGAGCAATCCAGGCAATTTGTGCAGACCTGTCACTCCAATCCACACATTGCAGCTAGCACTGAAAAACCCAGGCACAGGAAAGAAGTGGTGATATATGCATGTGTCTGTCGGGGGTGGTATTCTATCTCTCCTTCACACACAGTGGCCTCTCCTGATAAGGTCTGAAGCCATCCTGGGCTGACTTTGGTGTTTTTGCTTCTGGCTTTTATCCATTTTGACATCAACATGCTTGTGAGATGGATTATAAATTCAAGCTGTTATCACCCACTCACACTCTAGGATGAGTAATTTTTAGACTCTTAACAGCTTCAGATAGTGAGAAGAGGGAACAGTGAGAAAGCATCTGGTGAGGGATTGTCTGTCAGCAGCGACGGAGGCTGAGAGCAAGCTGGCAGACTCCATTTGTGTACATCAGAGTGTTCGGTAATATTTGTTCTATGAATGAAAGAAGTGAATAAACAAAACTTCTGTGATTTATGCTTATAAGTGTCTAGTGGCTGCGTCTTATAAAGTTTTTCTTCTTTTGTCAAAGCCAACATTCAAAGAGAAACAAGAAAATGACAATACATATTTAAGTTCCAAACTTCATCTTCTTTTTTTCTTATTCTGTAGTAATATCCTTCTAAAAGCCAAAGACATGAGATTTAAAGAGAATATAAGCAGGGTATGGTACAAGAACTTAATGGGGCCAAGGAGAATTCATGAAAAAAAAAATCAAGAAGGAATTCTCTGATAAAGAATACATGTATTTCTGCCTGTGTGATACATGTGTGATAATTACAGAGTTAAATAATTTGAAGCTCTTTGGTTAGTGGCAGAATGTAAGATGACACAAATTGTATGAAAATGTGGTAAAAACTGAGCATCCAGCATGAAGCTGTGTTCTAGTCAATTGTCTTTAGAAGATAACTGTCTTTGCAAGGGCATCTCCAGATGAAATAGCTGCCACCTGTTCCCTGATGTCAAGAGTAAGGCTTGGTTTGTAATGGAACTTGCCATGAAGCTGAATCAATCTAATGCTAGAGAAATACTGAGGGGAGTGGTGACTACGGAGGCAATGGAAAACCTCTCTTTTCTGTTCATGTTCATTTCCTTCTAAACCTCATCCCATCTTCTCCCACCACCAGCTTCCTTTGCTCTGCTCCCTCAGGGGCATCCACAGTCACAGGACAGCACCTGTGTCCACGGTGACCATAACCTCAGTGATTATCTAGTGTGTAAACCAGCTCCCTCTTCTTCATTGCCTCTATTTCTTCACTCATTCCACTGCTGGTTGCTGTCCTTCCTTAAAGCAAACTATCAAGACTGCCATGGTTCTCAGGGCACTACCATGGTTCTCACAGGTGCCTTTACTCTCCTGTCCAGGCCTTCTGAACAGGGCTTTGCTTTGCCATGTGCATGTTTCATCCCACCTAGTGACATCACCCACATGGTCAGTTTCAGATATAAACCTAAGACTAACTGTGCCTCCCCATTGCCCACAGTTAGTTTTGAAACTCAGTCCTTTATTTTTCATTTTCCTCTCAGCACATTGAACTTGGATTTGCCTGTGCCCCTAAGACCTTGAATTTAGTAAAATTAGTTTTGGTATTAATGTTAGTGGCCAGCTAAAAAACATCTATGTGCTAAGTAATATTCCAAAGGCAAAATGTATAATTTATTTCTTTCACCCTTAAAATTGGTCTATGGGAAAAAGAGAATCATTTTTGTAATTACAAAACAAAAACAAACAAACAAACAAACAAACAAAACCTAGCTGACCTCTGTGAGTGCAAGGCCAATCTGTTCTATGTAGCAAGTTCCAGACAGGACAGTCTACACAACAAGATGATGTTACAAAGAAAAATAAAATAAAATAATCAAACTTAAACAACCTCAGGTACAGAGCAAGGAATAATCTTCCTGTCATTTCCTGCCACTGTTTGTGTGTACACACTTATGTACACATGCACGTACATATATATATGTGTGTGTGTGTGTGTGTGTGTGTGTGTGTGTGTGTGTGTGTATGTGTGTAAACCTCTTCAAAATGTTTGTTCTTAGAACTATTATAGCAGCTCCCAAAATGGTTCCTTCTCTTCTAACATCTTTTTTTTTGCAGCTTCTCCAACATCTCATTTAAACTTCTAAACCATAGCATATGGCAATAATCAAATCTTCTTGTAGTAGTCTGAATGATCAATGTCCTCAATAGTCTCAAGCATTTGAATGCTTGATTTCCTGTTGGTAGCAGTTAGGGGAGGCTTTGGAGTTATGTCTGACTGGTGGAAGTATGTCACTGAGGGGAGCTGAGAGAGTTTAATGAGTTGTGCCAATTTGAATTTGCTCTCTGCTTTGCTTCTGATTCAATGTAAACCATCTGTTACTGGTAGCATGCCTTTGCTGTGCCATGATGGACTCTAATCCTCTGTAACCAAAAGCCCAACTACACTCTCTTATACATTGCTTTGGTCATGGTGTTTTATTACAGTAATAGACAAGTAACTAATTCATCACTTTTCCCAGTCAAGCTTGGTTCCACATGCTTGGACTCAAGCTATCTATAAACTGAGTAATTCCTGGATTCACTTATAAATACAGTTCAGTTGACCTTCATTCACAAAGTTCTATCTCCATTCACTATCCTGACTTGTTCAGTCATTTCATCTTTAATATTTTAATTGTTAAGCATGATGCCAAAGATGTGATAGTGAGAACCATAAAATATGGTCAAATTCCCATATGTGCCTGGGTCTGATGGCACAGGCTTGAACTCCCAACACTTGAAATAGAGAGGCAGGAGGACACTGGGCATTAAAGGCAAACATGGTCTACATACAGAATTCCAGGACAGTCAAGAGCACATAACATGATCTGTTCTCCAGTGGCTACTTCCTCAGTGAATTATCCTTGTTCGTTCTCATCAAAAATATCAACCACCTTAGGGAAAGCAATGTAGGTTCATTTTTAAAGGGGAGTCCAAGTAGACTCTAAGGAGCTCTATGGCAATTGCTCGTTTAATCTTTTCAATAGGGAAAGTAGATAATAGCTTAGATTTCAAGTCTTACACTGAACTAGGGAAGGTGATGGTGATGAGGATATACTGATAGTATCACTGAGTGATTGCCAGTGAGAGTCTCAGAATAGAAATTGGAGAGACATCTTATATATGTCTCTGACATACAATGAGAAATAGGGAGTTAATACATGACAGTAAACCTTTAAAATAAAGACAGTTAATTTGTTAGTAACACAATCTCTGCAGTTTACAAGATTAGCTGTGGAGATAAACATGAACTCTGTAGTCACATTGGTACATCATGAGATGCTTATATTACTCAACTGTACTTCCAAAATGCTGTTTCCATACTCATTCCCTATGATGGACTCTGGGCACAAACAGAGAATAAGCACATGGGACTTCCACTCCTTTCCTGGGCCCTGAATCACAGAGGAAATCGGTGATGTCCAGAGACTACTGTTCAACATCTACATTCTGAAATGTCAAAGCTGCATGTCATTCCCAGCCTTCTCTTTCTCCTGTAGATGCTGTTATTTCTACCCTCCTGCTGCCTCTCAGCATTGTTACATAACATTACATTGTTACAGTGGTCACAGTCCTCTCCTCCTGTACAGTCTCCCTCAGAATCTCTGTTACTCCAGGTATCTTCAGATTCAGCAGTCATGCAGAACTGAAAACTGTGAACATTGGCCAGGTGTGCAATTCAAAGCTTTCAATTGCTTTGCTTTGTAGCCTCAGAGTTTTGAAAAGTGATGTCATAATCTTTCCCAGTATCTCCCTGGCCCATCCTTGCTCTTTTCATTCTGTATGTTAGGTAATTTTTTAAAGATTTCCTTTTATTTTTAAATTTTACACAGCTGGATTTAGGATGAAGTTGGTGATTGATTCTTTATATAATGTATCTTCATATTCAAAATGCTGTTAGTTCAAAAAGCTTCTTTTCTCTGAAACTTTGCATGCACGTCTTAAAGAGAAACTAACAGGTGTGTAAGATAATGGTGACCACGAAGGTTTCTTTTGGATGTTCTGAGGTCCCCTTAATGTCACTGTGGCTATCTATAAGGAAGAATTCTTTTTGTGACAGACAAGCACCAGCATGAGTGCCTATTATGAAGCTGATGAACTAAGAGCATATCTGTTTGCTTCTCTTTGGCTGGGAAATAATCAGTTGACAAATATTTGCTTAAACTTCATGCACCCAAAAGAGACTTGGTCAATCCCTGCCATCCTGCTTTGGTATTAGAGCCCTTCAGAAGGCAAAATTCCCAAGAATCTCAGTGTTTCCAGGGAGTTGCATATAAGATACTGGATTTGGTAGCATCATATTTCCTGTAGCTGTTTGTATCCTGATGTTAACTTGTGTGTCCCCAAAAAACTGGTTACATGAGAGGGTCTCTAAATAGCTTCTGGGAACCTGTCCCCAGTTGGTCCTGATTGGTAAATAAAGAAGCCAATAGCTGGGGAGGACAGACAGAGGTAGGATTTTATGATTCTTCAGCTTGGGACTGGGAGCAGGAGGAACAGGAAGAGATTCACCATGCTTTAAAGTGTGGAGGGATGAGAGACACAGAGGCAGCCATGGAGTAGAGAAGCAAGGAGAGCACCCTGGGCTCTGACCATGAAAGCACATCCCAGGGGGCTGCACAAATGGGTCCAGAGAGGCCAAGATGGAACATAGAAATTAGTAAGTAGTAACTCAGAATTATCAGTAGGAGGAAGATTGGAGCAACATAGAGGTTAGACTGTGTGTGTATCTTTTGTTCAGGAACATACACCACTGAAATGGGAAGCAACCGCACACTATATATAATTAAATATTAATACTAAAATTTCCCATCATTAAAGAAAAGGATCTGTTACTTTATTACTTTATGTAAAGTGTTTTGCTGATATGCATGTATGTGCCCTGCATTTGGACTGACAGACCTTCTGCAATAGCAACAAGTACTTTAATCAAGCCATCTCTCTAAACCCACCTGGTTTTGTCTGCTTGTTTTGTTTTTATTTGGTTGGTTGGTTGTTTTGAGACAGGGTCTCACTATATAGCTCTGGCCTGGCACTCTCTATGTAGATCAAACTGATCAGGAGTGCACAGTAATTGTCTGCCTGTATTTCCAAGTGTTAGGATTAAAGGCAATGGCACAATAACTGAAAATACTCCAGTAAAAAAAAAAAAAATCAAAAGGAAGTTCACAATATAAGCCTTTAGGGAGTAAGAAGTTACTGCTTGGAAAACCTGAAATCCCAGAAATTAAGCCTCAAGTTGTGCAAACCAGATGTATAAAGGAGAGGTCTTTTCTACTACTTTTTGATACGTTTCAAGCCCTCTGCGAGTGCCAGTTTGGACTAAAGTTCCAGAAAGCTTTTTGGTGAGAGTTTTGACACAGCTGCTTCTAGTCTCATTGGAAATGCCACAGAATAAGTCTTCTGTGCAGGATTTCAGTAATTACAGCCAATTCAGGATTATAGACATTAAAACACATAAAACCTTCAGAACTTCCGAAGGCTTGGATTGAAATCAAGGTTCAAGCTGTACCAGTCAACCAAGGCTCTGAGTTATCACAAGGATTGGAGTGTAGAGAACTTCCAGTGAGAAGCACCCAGAGCTCAGCCTTGACCATGAGCTCTAGACTGGATATAGAAATCAGGAGGTCTTCTGTGCAGGGCTCCGTCTCCTGCTTTGTAATGGTCATGCCACTCTCTTCTTGTGTTGTTAGTGCATGATGCTTTCTTGACCACATCATTTATTGTCTATTCTAACACTCCTCTGGTTTTGAGTAGGGATATTATTCAGTACACTGGGATAACAGAGGCCATCAGGAGCAACTCTGATCCAACCAATACAAACCATTCCTTAACTTTCTTCTTTCCATTTCCTCATGATCACAAAACTTGCTGCCAAACATCTAAGTCTTGATCTTCATACATGTTAAAATTCATGTGGCAAGGGAAGAGGATGTGATAACAAGTTCTACAGGCTTATCCCTTTACTAGAAAAACTGTTATCTCAGTCATCTTCACTCTATATGGATTTGCAACTCATTGCTATCTTTAGCTATAAGAAAAGTTTAGAGTAGGTTTTTCATACCAACTAGGATCAATTACCTTGAAGAGCTTGGTTAAAATAGTCATATATGACAATAATCTTACCTTAACCATGTTAATAGTATGGCTCCCTCCCAATTATTCATTAGTCCTCTGGGGAATGATTATGAAAGTTTTTCAACAATGTTGTGTTGGTGCCTAGTATATACGAACTCCACATTATTTTTCTTTCTAGGTGTCTAGTCAGTTCTTAAGCCCCTGGCCATGGTTGTATGGATGAACTACTGAAATTTGACTGAAGAAGACTGAACAGATATAGTTGTGCAATTTCTGGAAATATTGTTTTAAATATTCTATGATGGGCCTGGAGAGATTGCTGAGTGGTTAAGAGCATTGGCTGCTCTTCAAGAGGACCTAGGTTCAATTTCCAGCACCCACATGGCAGCTCAGAACTATCTGTAACTCTAGTTCTATAGCATCCAATGCACTCACACAGATATACATGCAAGCAAAACAACAACTTACATGAGTTGAAAATAAATTTTAAAACTTAAAAAAGAATTTCCTATGAGTAATATCACCCTTGATTTCTTAGTAGGGCAGGATGAACTAGGTCAAATCGTGTGTGATATGTGTTGGGGAATCAGAGACCAGATACTCCTGATGACCTGCATCTAATGGATGGGTAGCCCATGGCAAAATGTAGTCTGTATTTATTCCTTTTCTCCTCAGAAAGACAAAATATTGGAAAGCAATAGCCTAAGAAAGGAAGGGTTTCTGAAGTTTCATGATTTCAGAGAGATTTCTGATCAGCAAGGAGAGGACACAGAGGATGTGGCATGGCATAGGATCCTTACAATAGGAAGTATAAGATCTTCAAATGTCACTCCTAGCAACTGACTTACCAAGCAGGGTAATTCCACCTCATACAGGCTCCACAGGCATCAAATAAAGCCACAAGCAAGAGTCTGGTAATTCAAAACTCTAGCCTGTAGAAGACACTTTAGATTCCATAACACAATCCTTTTGAGTATATTTCTTACCATGGTTATATTTCTGCCTGACTGTGGTGGGAAGACCCAGTTACTTTTGCATCCTTAGCATGTGTGGATGCTGTTCTGGGATGGTGGCTGTGCTGAGTCATTCTAGCCTCAGAACAAGGCCACTTTGCCACAGAGCAGGCTGGGCCAGAATAACAACAACACATCCTCAGCCTCGAAACAGGACCATTATCTCAAGAGAGACACTTCTACAATCCCTGAAAGCAAAATGTAGGAAGGTGCCAATTCATGATAGGGGTAGCACCAAGCTATTTCTGATTCAATACAAGACTGCTGTTGCTTACCACTTACAATTGTTCTGGGGCATTGTGACATGGAAACCCTGCCTGACTCACTGTAGACCAGCTCTCCCATCATACCCTCAAATCCCACAGCCAGGCTCGTTTAGAGTGCCTTTGCACTGACTGTTTCCACAGCCTTGCCCACATCAGCTGCTGTACCAGTGTATATATTAACTCTACCCATGATTTTCTCTGTCTTTGCTGAATTGATTCATAGCCCATGTTACTGGCCTGTCACCACCATTCCTGGAGTCCCAGCATGAATTACAGAGCTTGGTACTAAATTGGGTTTCATGATATGTTTCTGAGATGCGGAATGGGTGAAAAATAGAAGAAGAGGAGACCCCCAAAGAGAAGAAAACTGCCTTTGCAGCAGTCTTCAATGTGCAAAGTAGAGACCCATAACCCTCTATAACTTATTCTGCTAGGGGTAGTAGAGCTGCTGAGGACAGCATTAAAAACTTGGGACCTCTGTTCGAATTGAAGAATTAAGGCTTTGGATATTTAAATCATACAGCAGTTTATGAACATGTATTAAAATCATTGTGTCCCGCACAAACTGCAAAGCAGGGGACAGGTGGTGGGTAGGAAGCACTCGGTTCTGTGAAGTGGCCCTTGGCCTTCTGCATCACAGGGCCCAGGATTGGGTCTTGTCTATCTGCTCTGTAAATGTAAGCCAAACCTGTGGAGAGCCTGAGTTTCTACCAAGTTAGCTTTAAGTCATGTGACTACTGAGCTATATGTGACTACCTCTTCCTTCTTATGGGTAGCCCTGGACCAGTAGGGCCAAGCACAGAAGCAGAGATGCAGCTGAACCTACCCTTCTTCACCAATATGAGAAATACAAAGAACCAGGGAATGACACAGCTTCCTCAGTTTTCAACTCCTTGCAAGAGTACAAAGGTGCTTCCACAGGCCAGCTGAACCCAAGATGCCCTGGGTACTGATCTTCCCATGACTCTCCAGAGAGAGGGTCATAAGGCCCTACCTGATCCAGTATGGAATAGCAGAGATATTTTGAAAGAAATTAGCAATGTACCATTTCTAGTCTTGATCACTGACATGAAAGGCAGAGACTGCCTTGAGGCTGGCCTCCTCCCATATAAACCTGTGTCTGGAGCATCAAATGCCCACCCAGTTTACCATCCCCCAAATGGTGTCTCAGCATACCACTCCACTCAATCCAGTCATCAGCTAGTCATAAATCCCTCACCATAGAGCATTGGTTGCTCCTGATGCAGAATCTGGAGACAAAACTTCTATTGTCTTCATGTTAAAACTCCTGAAGTTCAGGTGAGAGTGTGCTATTCATTGTGGTGTTTGAGGTCATTTTCACGTCAAAGACTCACATCTAATCACAGGGTGATTTACAAGACATTGTAAATATGTCTCCTTTATATGTAAATAAGTCACAATATCATAAATGCCATTCTTTAGGATTTACTGTGTGCCAGGCCCTGTAATAAATTCTCTACATGGATTATTAACTCATTTAGTTATCATAATAACCCACAGAGATTTAACTAACTCCCCTCAAGTCATACAGTAAGTCCAAATGGGATTGTCCTACAGGCATTGACTTCATGGTGCATTTTGTGCAACCACAGCCACCTTCCCTATGAAGCCTTTACCACAGGGTACATGGTCCTACCCAGTGTTGGAGAGCTCTCCTAGTGGGAATGAAGCCCACGGTTCTGTCTCTTCTTCCTCTCTCTCTCTCTCTCTCTCTCTCTCTCTCTCTCTCTCTCTGTCTGTCTCTCTCTCTCACACACACACACATGCACAACTTCCTTTATCTTCTCCAGAATTCTGTGTTCTGAAGATCAGAATCTGTGCTTTCATTAACAACTGTCTAAGTAAAACTGTGAAAGGTAGTTTAAAAAAAATTCACAATAAAAACTTATTCCAAAAATCTAAGTCAGGGTAGAGCTATCAGATCCAAACTGGTCGCTCATTGGGAAACAGGCTAATGTGGTATTAGCATAGGCAGGTACCACACACCTACATTATACATTATATCTCCTATTTCCCAGCCTGCCTCTAAAGTCTTCTCTTCAACAAGGCATCATAAAACCTGTGAGCACAGACTGAAGGAGAGGTGGGAGTGGGCTCTATTGCTGCTCTTTTGGATACCCTTAGGCCTCCAGTGTTTATAATAAATGAAAATGACCCAGTGAAGATATAAATGAAAGAGGAGTTTTTGTTTTGTTTTGTTTTGTTTTGTTTTATGGTAGAAATTCAGTGGTGAGATCATTTTTACTGTATCACTAGAACTTTTTCTTAGGAAAAACATAAACACTATTCTAGATCTCACAGATTGGTTTGTTTAGTCCAGAAGCTCCAGCCCCCATCTGTTACTTGACTGCATGGATAGTTTATTCATACCCTTGCCCATTCATCTGTTTTGTGTTTCCCTTTGCCCATTTCTCACTTCCAATAAACAAAATCCTATCATTGTGTGATGGAAGCCAGTCCTCCAAATCCTCTTGGACTGGGAACAAGGGTGTTTGCTCAAGGGGAGGGAATTGGAGGATGGAAAGAATAAAAGGCATTTCATGTAGTTAGAACACATACAGGATGGGGGACATGGCTCAGTCAATGGAGTGTTTAACATACAAGCTTCAGTTGTGAGTTCAATAGCCATAATCCATGTCAAACAGTCCTGTATTATTATGTAATCCTAAAGCTAGGGAGATTAAGACTGGCCAACTCTTGGGACGTGCTGGCCAGCCAGTCTACCTGAACTGGTGATCTCTGGGTTCATTAAAATATGCTATTTTTAAAAAAGGCTATGTGTGATTGATGAATACACTTGACATTGACCTTTAACCTATACATGGATACATGTGTACAAGTATGCATGTGTGTACATTCACAGGTGAGTATCAAAAATAAAACCCATAGAAGACAACCAATCACAATGTGTGTTCTAGCTGTGTCTGGCTTTCAGAAGTGTTTGGCTTCCAAGGTCAGGAGTGTAGAGAAAAATATCCATTCATCTAAACATTTCTAACATCTACCAAACTTTTCACATTATTTGCAAAATATCTCATTTTGCTTCAATAATTCAATTAAGAATTTGTGGAAATTTATAATTTTGGTTTTGGTTGTTGTTGTTGTTTTATTTTTCTGATAAAAGAGGTAACATTTTCCCATGATCACAGGGACATGGAGGAAGACATCAGTAAGTTCTTATTACCTCTTTCTAACAATTGTGAGTTGTCCCCAGTTGCTGTCCCCAGAATATCTATGCTAGATACGAAGAATCAAGAAGAAAGAATCCAGCATATCTGGAAATGCAGAAGAAAGACTCAGGGAAGCCTTGGTCAGGGCCTGGTGAATCCCCTGATGTGGGATTTCTTCTCATGAAGAGCAGGTGGGGGACTCAGAAGGGAAGGATTAGTTGCTTTCAGGACAGAGACCACTTCACCTATTCCAGGACTGTCTGACTTTGAAGTGGCGCCATGCCAGTCTACAGCTTATATCTGAGAAGGAGATCTGTGTTACTCATAACTTCTGTATCTGGGGATAGGCATTGGGAAGCACCTCCTGGAAGCACCGTGGTTCCCAGAAAAGTAACTCCACAGCTATGAGTGAAGAAGATGAAGGAGCAAAGAGCTTGTGACTAGTCATGAGGAAAGCAATGACTGAGTAGCTTAGAGGATGTTTCTGCACTCCAGGACTTTTTTTAAAGCAACAAAATCACAATCATAATGATATATATTATGTGTTCCAATTTGATAAGAATATATTTCCATATGAAATTACCTATAGTGATAAAAAGTAATTTGATAGATGTGATAGAGAAAAATACTTCTTAACCACTATTCATCTATTACCTGGAGAAGAAGAAATAGGACCAGGAAGGGCAGATGCTGTTGGGAACCCCTTGAGAACTATGTGGGATAAGATATGCTTTGAATTTCAGAATTTTTCAGGTTTTGAGATATATGCATCCATGTTAACTTTGTACAAAAACCAGAACTTTGTGGTGTAGAAATTTTGTACTTATGGTATGTTAGTGCTAAGGGATATTCTATTTATACTTGTTTTTCAAGTCACACTGTCACCAATGAAATGACTTTTTCTCTAACACCCTAATGTTGGCACTCAAACCTGGACCTGAATAGTAGACACCTGACTATAGGAAACTCACCTTGGACTGACAAGGGAACACATCATTGAGTCCTTGTACAATTCTGAGGATTTGGCTTGGCAGGAACAGTGAGCAACTAAAGAAAGGACACACACAGAAAAGCTGGAAATAGGTAGATTGGTTCCCCTGATTGAAAAGCTGTATCACCCTGAAAATTTTGCATGTTTATTATATACAGCTGAATAAGGAAGTGGGATTGTTGCATAAGGATGAACATAGAGGCAAGGTTTATGTGATATAGCAGAATCAAGAAAGTAAGTTTGGGCATGGTGGTGGTGGCACACACCTTTAATCCCAGCACTTGGGAGGCAGAGGCAGGCAGATTTCTGAGTTTGAGGCCAGCCTGGTCTACAGAGTGAGTTCCAGGACAGCCAGAACTACACAGAAAAACCCTGTTTCAAAAAAGAAAAGAAGAGAAAAGAAGAGAAAGAAAAGAAGAGAAAAGAAGAGAAAAAAGAAAAGAAAAGAAAAGAAGAGAAGAGAAGAGAAGAGAAGAGAAAAGAAAGAAGAGAAAAGAGAAAAGAAAGCAAGTTTAGCTAGTCTTAGTAAGGCAGTCTCTGTAAAGGAACAGTCTTCAGACTGTGACGACTGGAGTCAGAGAGAAAGTATGTAGGGCATTTTCCACATTTATTATCAGCACTTG
Source organism: Mus minutoides (assembly GCA_902729485.2). Classification (NCBI taxonomy): domain Eukaryota; kingdom Metazoa; phylum Chordata; class Mammalia; order Rodentia; family Muridae; genus Mus; species Mus minutoides. Next base: position 744,741 of record LR749839.1, read on the forward strand.
TAGTTGGACAAAGAGGAGAGGTTTCACCATTTCTTTGCACCTAGCTCAGGAATAGCTTGCCATTTTCCAATGGGACTGAGGCTTTGCTCATGTTAGCAACACATATTGGAAACGGGCATGATATGGATCTATCTTCTGAGTTTGTGATAAAGGGAGTTTCTTGGTACTAGAGGATCCCTGGACCAGCTGAACTAGGCCAGCTGATTTGGGATGTTATTTAAGAGACAAAATATAATAAGGGTGTCGCACAATCAGGACTTCCTGTTATCCCCATGTCTAATAGTTGTATATAGCCATAAATCCATATCTTAGGCTCTGAAGTATAAGCAATAAGATATGGAACTTTAGTATTTTTATTGGATATTTTATTTATTTACATTTCAAAGGTTATCTCCTTTCCCTGTTTCCCATCTGCAAATCTCCAATCCTGTTCCACCTCCCCCGTATCTAGAGCTGTAAGGAGTATCAATACAAGTCCTTGAAACTTGTGTAGACACCATATCCAGTCCTTAGTTATCTCAAGATTAATTTTGTGTGAAAGTAAAAATCTTGAAATCTTTGTAGATGTTTTATCCAGTATCACATGCTACATAAGGATTAATGCTGAGATTTTACAGTCATTTCTAAAATAGGAGGGAATGGAAAGACATACTGTGTCCACAACAAATGGAAGAAATTTACTGCAGGGAGACTATCAGTAAACCATACATGATTTAAGAACATTTCTTCATTCCGTTCTTTGAAATATTAAAGAGCGATTAGTGTGATTAACTTCCATGAACTCACTAGAGTTCCATATTCAGGCTAAAATGTGCTAAAACTTTAGGGGACAATGATGTACCTAGCTCCATTTTTATCTCTGATACAATGTCTCTCATGTCCCAGATGCAAAGTTTGGGCTGATATATTTGTTTTGTCCTGATACTTGGGGTATTAGATAGACCATCCTGATGGCTGATGTGGAAAACAAACAAACAAACAAACAAACAAACAAACAAAAATGGACAACTCAGCCCAAGGGCACTTAAATATTTTTCTCCTTTTGAATAACATCCCAGATCAGCTGGGCTAGCTCAGCTGGCCCAGGGACCTTCTAGTACCAAGCAATTCCCTTGTTCCAGAGGCCAAGAAGAAGACAAATCCATGGCACACCAGCTTCTAGTAACTTCCCTGATGTTTTTTTTTTTTTTTTTTTCATAGTTGATTCTATGTATCATGTTCTCCTGGTACACTTGACCCCTCTGGTTTCTATCATCCTTCCTCCCCCCTCTTCTGTGGGGGTCCCCTGGCTTTGCCTGGGATTTGGTTGTGGATCTCTGCATCTGCTCCCATCAGCAGAATGATGCATCTCTGGGGACAACTGGACTAGACACCAATCTGTGAGTATAGCAGAAAATCATTAGGAAATTTTTTTGCAAGTTATGTTTGCTTCTAGATTTCACACAGTGTTGGGCAGGAAATGGCTCCCTGTTGTGGTGTGGCCTTCAGGTTGGATCAGCCAGACATTAGTTGATTATTCCTACAAGTTTTGTGCTACCATTACTCCGGCACATCCTGTGAGCAAGAGGTATTATAGGTTAGAGGACTGGGGGTTGGGTTGATGTCCCAGTCTCATTGCTGGTAGCCTTGGCTGGTTCAAGCTCTGTACCCTGCATTACTAAGAGACTTGACCAGCTTCACTCTTATAAATTCCAACAAGAAGTCCAAATTCTCTTATAGATCTACAAAAAAGCAACTAGTGGGGCAAAGAAAAGTATAAAATGTATAATTTTTAATTCTTTTTTAAAGATTATATCTATATGTATATATGTATATATATATATATATATATATATATATATATATATATATATATATATATATATATATATATATATGTATATATATATATATATAGCTATACAGATGGTTGTGAGCCATCATGTTGTTGCTGGGTATTGAACTCAGGACTTCTGTTCTCTCCAGCCCCACTTTCTTCAGCCCCACTTACTCCAGCCCTCTAGCTCCTAGCCCACTCATTCTGGGCTGCTCTCACTCCAGCCCAAAGATTTATCATTATATATAAATACAGTGTCACTGTCTTCAGACACTCCAGAAGAGGGCATCAGATCTCATTGCGGATGGTTATGACCTACCATGTGGTTTCTGGGATTCGTACTCAGGACCTTCAGAAGAGCAGCCAGTGCTCTTAACCTCTGAGCCAGCTCTCCAGCCCTAAAATGTACAATTTAAGGAAAAGAATACATTCCATAAATGTAATGTTGGAGCCAAATTCTGTGCTCAAGGAGATAAAAAGTTTATAGAAAACCCTGATGCTAAATGGAATAAAGGGAGTGGGGACCTTAGGGCGAGACTTCACCCAGCTAAGCTTCCAACTTGTAGAAAGGAATTAAAGACAAACTTAATCAGTGAAGGGAACTATGAGCAACAGAAAGCTTATACTAATGTAATACAGAGAGGGGTCCGGCATCCCCAGCAAGCAGAAGAACTTGGCAGCTTCAACCATGTGTTTTGGGATTAAGGGTCTTAAAAGATACTAGAGAGGCGGTTTCCATAACTTCTTTAGCAGTTAGGAAATCTGACGAAACCAGACTTTTGGCAGGGAAGACCCTGCTCGGAGGCCCGCAGAGTCCATTGTTTGAAGCTGTGAATGAAGCCTGGACTGTGTTGGAGACTCTAGGGTATTGAATCCAGATCCATGGGTCATCTGCCAAGAAAATCTGCTAACAGGATGTAGAACCAGCAGAAGAAAAGGATGTTGTAGTCAATGAAACTGAAAGTCATGGGAGATAATGCTATGACATCAGACATGGAAATATGAGTTATGAAGATTTCCTGCTAGTTTTTAGTCTTGCTTTGGTTCAGTATTTCTCACTACACCCACTTTTTTTAAATGATACTGTACATTCTGTGCCATTTTTTTGTAAGAAGTGTGAAACTTTATAGGGGTTATATTTAAGAGATTGTCTCAAGTCTCAGAAAAGACATTGAGTTCTGAATCCTTGTTGACACTGTGAATGACTATAGGGAATTTTTGTAGTTGGACTGAATGCATTTTCCATTATGGTATGACTACAAGACCATGGGGCCATTGAGTGAAATGTTGTAGCTTGAATAAGAATGACTCCCAAAGGCTCATGTATTTAAGTGGTTGGTCTCCAGTAACTGGAATTCCATGGAAAGGATTGGGGGTGTAGCCTTGTTGTAAGAGGTATGTCACTGAGGGTAGGCTTTGAAATATGCAATGATATGCAATTCCAGTCTCTCTCTCTCTCTCTCTCTCTCTCTCTCTCTCTCTCTCTCTCTCTCACCTGTGGATCAGGATATAAAGCTCTCAGCTACTGCTACAGCACCATTCCTGTCTGCTACCCACCATGGTGATTATGGGTTAACTCTTTAAAGCTATAGTCAAACCCCAGGCTATTGCTTTACTTTACAAGGGTTCTTCACAGCAACACCACAATAACCAAGACACCTTCCAACACTATCACAATGGCAATCAGATGCCAACAAATATTTTGGAGAAGACAAACCGTATTAAACCACTGAATAGGCCCTATAAGCTGATACAAGATCCAGCCTCCCCGTGTCAACCTCTAACACTAATGTGCAGTATATTTTCTCCATTCTTCTCATTATACCAGTTTTAAGCAGATTTCTTGTTGATAGTGAGTCTCGCCCATTACTGGGGGGTTTCCCAAGCTGGAAGGAAGCTTCCTGATACAGTTTGACTAATTTCCTTCTTTATGATGTAATTCTTGGTCTAAATATAGAGGGTTATTGAGGTCCCGAGTGTACTCTGCCACAGGGCATGGCCACTGCTGGGGAGGCAGGCTGTAGGCCGCCGTGTGATCGCCATTCCAAGATGGCACCAGTTTCCTGTCCACCCTAAGCGGTAAACAGCTCAGTGCGCAAGCGTAAGGGCCCGTTCCCGCCTTGGGAGCTCTTACCACCCCTGACGCATTCTGGCCTGATCCGGAGATAGCCTATGGTATGATGCCACGTCCTAGGCGAGCATATTTCCCTATATAAGGACGCCCGTCTTGGGCATCAGGGCCCTTCACCTCCCAGAAGCTTTGCTCTCCCTCACAAGACGCAATAAAGCTTTGCTGTAGAAGGATCCTGTGTGTGGCCTGCTTCTTCCTGCTGGCGGGATACGGCAGGCCACAGAGAGTTGACCATGCTTACCCCACACTGTCACCAGGCAGGTGCTGGGACATAGGGAAGTCCTGGGGTACTGCTCCAGGGGTGGGGAAGTGCAATCTAAGGCACAGAACAGCTGGAGTTGATTTGGGAGTCCCGGACCTGCAACAAGGCCAGGGCCCTTCTGGTTCTCAGGCTCTGGGAACCACAGGCACCGCTGGGAGCCTCAGAAGAGCTGAGGATGGAGTGGGGACCCACAGACTGGATCTAGCCTGGGGTTGGGGTCGGGTGGGGAAGGGGAGCTCCAGCTGTTCCCTCAGGGAGAGTTCTTTGATTGACTTCAGCAGGCAGCCATGCCTGGGAGCACAGAGAGGCTTTCTAGGAGATATTAGATACCGCTCTATAACTGAAGGCCTTCTCCATGGCTACCTACAGCAGATCTCGATGAAAAGAGACTGTCCATGGTTTTAAGGCATTTATTGTCATGGCAGAAAGTGAATGAATAAAACCATACCCCCACTTCTCAGGGTGGGCCTGAGATTAAATACCTTTTGCAGGGAGGAGTGTCTGGGAAGGAAAAATTGTCTAAGTCCTTCAGACCTTAGATACCTCATTAAAATGGAGATCTGTCTTGAGACTAAGTGACCATAGGTCAAGTCCTCTACCTATGGAGGGGCTTAGGGCATTGCCTTTATGTGACTGATGGCCACAAATCTATGGGGAGCTGTGAGTAGTGACAGGGGCCTGGTGCCCAGGAACAGGTGAAATGTCTAAGTTCACCTCAAAGACTCCAGAGTTCGATCCTTAGCTCAACCATAAACCAAGCTACCTTTCATTGTAACACACACACACACACACACACACACACACACACACACACACACACACATATATATATATATATATATATATATATATATATATATATATATATTCTGCTTCATTCTTAATCTGTGAAGCCTGTGGCAAAATTCTTTTTGTCAGATAGAGGAAAGACAAAATCAAATCATCTTTGATTCAGTATGACAAGTGCTGTCCTTATATCCTTTTCCTGACACTATCTTTAATATTCAAATATCAAGAAAAGACTTCTGAGATTAATACTTACTATAATCTAGAGGTCAAGAAATAGTTGATGATGCCAACCTGCCTACAGAAGCCAAGAGTTTCGGTGACAGTGACAATGCTTGATTGACTGTTCTTACTGTGGCTTAAAAATGTAGTTATTTGATACCCAATGTATTTAATTTTATCATCAGGATATCTTATGCCTATATTACTATTAATCTCATTTTTAAAACCAAGAAGTTTAGGGACAGTAAACATCTTATGAGCAGAAAATGTCAACAGGAATGCACTAAACTTAATCGATATTATCATCAAAGAAAAGAATCACCTATATAAATTCATATTGGTAATAAGTGCATGCCATCCTGCCATCTCCTTGGCTGGAAGTGCCTAAGAACTCAGAGAGCATCCAATCCAGGGTTTATTCCTAACCACCGCCGAGGAAATATAACAAGCTAACCCTAGCTTAACAAATTGACATTTGGATTACATATCAATATATTTTAGTTTTCAAATGAAAAACCATGGTTTTGCTTCCACTGTGAGCATAAACTCAAAGCAGGTCCCTAGAAAAGTATTAATTAAAAATATGCTCATTGAACATTCAGGTCCCAGGATTGTTCCTGGTCAACACTCAGACCCACCCTAATATGAAGAAGCTGTTCAATTAAAATTTCCTTAGTGATGAGTAAAAGTACAATACCCTTAATGCCCTGTTTTAGTCTTTAGGATTGTTTCTCTTCTCACCCAAATTGCCTAAACCATTAGACCCCAAGCTTTGGCTAATATAATAAAGTCCATGTGGTCCAATACCCACTCCCCTCCTTGCTTTCCTTTCTTATTATGCTCTTGCTGTGTGCTCAGTCCAATATCTGAGTTCATGTCTGCTTTCCTCTTCCTGCTGGAGGAGACTACACTAGTCACTTTAGGTTCTGTTGTGTTACGGAAACAATTTACCTTCCTGAGCCAATGACTTGGGACCACAGAACTCCATTACTTTAATTCATGTAACTGTGAGTTACAAGCAGCTCTGATCCAGAAGCAGTGTGCCTGGAACTGAACGGAGAGTTCTCTAAAGATGAAATACAAAGGGCTAAAAAAAGCATTTTTAAAATAATCAACATTTTTGCCCACAAGCGAAAGGAAGCTTAAAGCTACTTTGAGATTTGTCTTACCCCAGTCAGAATGTTTAAGAAAAGCAACAAACACAAACAAATGACAAACACTAGTGTGAATGTCAAGGGAAAGGGGATATTTCTTCACTGTTGGTGGGAGTGCGCACCAGCATAGCCACTAGGAAAATCAGTGAGGAGGTTCCTTAAAACGTTAGGAAGTCGGTCTACTATATTCTATAGATATACCACTCATTGCATACATTCAAAAGACTAGTATCTGGCTATAGATATGTGTATCTCCATATTCATCTCTTTTCATTGCTGCTCTTTTCAAAGCACCTGTGAAATGGAAAATGGGCTAGATGGTCATCAAGTAATGAAGTTGGCAGTGAAAATGAGATACATTTATACAAAGAAATGTTATTCAGCTGTTAGTAAAAATGAAAGTGTCAAATTCTCAGTAAAGAGATAGGACTAGAAACATTCATTCTGAATAAGGTAACACTTTGGGGCCATTATCGTAACATGTCTTAAATTGATTATGAAACCTAGGGGAAGTATAAATTAGGGGCCTTCAGGATTACCCTGAATGAAGAAAATTTACATGATTCAGTTTTCATATGTCAGGAAATATTTCTGACAGTGCATGCTCTTTTTAACTATGTCCATTTCCTTAGAGGCCAGGTCCATCGATGTGGGTCAGTCTGGCTTTGAACTCATGACCCTCCTGCTCCAACCTCCACATTCTCCTTGACTATATAAATTTTTGATAACCAAGTAATATGAGAAACGAGCAGCACTCATCGCCTTATTCACTGCCTAAGATTGTTCTCTGGTCTGCCGCAGGCTGGCAAGCTAGTTATGTTTTAGGCTTCCCCGTGTCTGGTGATGTCTTAGGCTTCCCCGTGTCTGGCTATGTCTTAGGCTTCCCCGTGTCTGGTGATGTCTTAGGCTTCCCCGTGTCTGGTGATGTCTTAGGCTTCCCCGTGTCTGGTGATGTCTTAGGCTTCCCCGTGTCTGTCTTGAACTGTGGCTCCAATGCTACTGCAACCCTGTTAAAACCTAAAAGCATGTCTGAAAGCTGGAGTTTTGATGAGATTCTGCCTCTGTCATATAAACAATGAAAATCCAAGCCAAGAAAACTAACAGATGAGAGAAATTAAGGGAAGTCCCATGGCAAGGCTCATGAAGACTGGGAACATTGGAACACATTGAAATCTCAGAAATTCCCAGGCTTCTTTAAAAAAACAAACAAAAAAACCTTCATTCCTAGCTCATGATCCTCCACCAGTGTCACCGATCAATTGCACCTCTTTGGTGGTCTCACCCTGAAAGTGACATCTCATAGGAGAAAGCTTGTGGGTGTAGCCTAGCAGGGCAAGTTTTCACATGTCTGTCTACCTCTCTGGCCTTGAAAATTTGACCTGGAACAGTGTTTATAACACCACAACTGACTACAAATTTACAGAATCACAACAGATGTAAGAGAAGGGCTCTGGCTGCTCTTAATTCCATCTTGAGTCACAGTTCAGAGAGAGGACCACGACACCTTAGAACCTGCTTGGAGTGGGCACAAAGTCTTGAAAACAGATTCCTTTATTTGTGACAAGCTTTTTGAATGGCCTTTTTAGGCCCTGTGCTAGTTAACGTTTTAGGTTTGTGGATCTCTATATTCCCCCCAGAAAAGGCAGAAATCAGGCATATGTCACATCCAAGTTATGATTATAACTTCAAGGTACCATTTTTGAAACATGACATGACAAATTAGTCCCAAATGAGTCCTGTCCTTTCAGAATATCTTACATGGCCAAGCTTTGTTCAATATTTGCCCTTCCTAGGTTAACACAAGAAAAGGCGATTTATTTAATTACTATAGTTACTGGGGATCAATTAAAATCTATTCAAGCTTTGTATAATTTAATGGGCAAGTGTTAACATTTTTTATCAGTTAGAAAGAGTTCTTTCTTAAGCCGGGCGTGGTGGCACACGCCTTTAATCCCAGTACTTGGGAGGCAGAGGCAGGTGGATTTCTGAGTTCGAGACCAGCCTGGTCTACCAAGTGAGTTCCAGGACAGCCAGGGCTATACAGAGAAACCCTGTCAAGAAAGAAAGAAAGAAAGAAAGAAAGAAAGAAAGAAAGAAAGAAAGAAAGAAAGAAAGAAAGAAAGGAAGGAAGGAAGGAAGGAAGGAAGAAAGAAAGAAAGAAAGAAAGAAAGAAAGAAAGAAAGAAAGAAAGAAAGAGAGAGAAAGGGAGGGAAGGAAGGAAGGAAGAGAGAGAGAGAGAGAGAGAGAGAAAGAAAGAAAGAAAGAAAGAAAGAAAGAAAGAAAGAAAGAAAGAAAGAAAGGGTTCTTGCTTGCACCTGCTGGAAGCTGGCACTAAGCCACAGTGGATACTTCATTCCTCCTTTGAATAGGAAACAAAATACCCATGAAAGGAGTTACAGAGACAAAGTTTAGAGCTAAGATGAAAGGATGGACCATACAGAAACTAACCCACTGGGGATCCATGCCATAATCAGTCACTAAACTCAGACACTATTGCATAGGACAGCAAGTGTTTACTGAAGGGACCCTGATATAGCTGACTCCCACAGAAGTGGATGCTCACAGTCATCCATAAGAGGGAGCACGCGACCCACATTGGAGAAGCTAGAGATAGAACACCAGGAACTGAAGGGGTCTGCAACCCTAGAAGAGGAACAACAATATGAACTAAACAGAACCCCCAGAACTTGAGTCTCTAGCATCGTATGTAACAGAAGATGGCCTGGTCAGCCATCGTTTGGAGGAGAGGCCCCTTGGTACTGCAATCTTTATATGCCCCAGTACAGGGGAACGCCAGGGCCAAGAAGTGGGAGTGGGTGAGCAGGGGAGCAGGGAGGGGGGAGGGGACTTTCGGAATAGCAATTGAAATGTAAATTAAGAAAATATCTAATAATAATAAAAAAAAAGAGTGTCCATAGTCATGATTGCCCTGCCTCTTCTCTGCTGTTTGCTTCCTTCATCAGTCTCTGTATAGTCTATCCTTTCATCTTAGCTCTAAACTTTGTCTCTGTAACTCCTTTCATGGGTATTTTGTTTCCTATTCAAAGGAGGAATGAAGTATCCACACGTTGGTCTTCTTTCTTGATTTTCATGTGTTTTGCAGATTGTATCTTGGGTGTTCTAAGTATCTGGGCTAATATCCATTTATCAGTGAGCGCATATCCAATGACTTCTTTTGTGATTGGGTTACCTCTACTAAGGATTATGTCCTCCAGATTCATCCATTTGCCCAAGAATTTCATAAATTCATTTTTTAAATGTGTAAATTGTGTAAATGTACCATATTTTCTGTATCCATTCCTCTGTTGAGGGACATCTGGGTACTTTCCAGCTTCTGGCTATTATAAATAAGGCTGCTATGAACATAGTAGAGCATGTTTCCTTTTTAGCAATTGGAACATCTTCTGGGTATATGCCCAGGAGAGGTATTGCTGGATCCTCTGGTAGCACTAAGTTCAATTTTCTGAGATACCGCCAGACTGACTTCCAGAGAGGTTGTACAAGCTTGCAATCCCACCAGCAATGGAGGAGTGTTCCTCTTTCTCCACATACTCACCAGCATCTGCTGTCCCCTAAGTTTTTGATCTTAGCCATTCTGACTGGTGTGAGGTGGAATCTCAGTGTTGTTTTGATTTGCATTTCCCTGATGATTAAGGATGTTGACCATTTTTTCAGATGTTTCTCAGCCATTCGGATTTCCTCAATTGAGAATTCTTTGTTTAGCTCTGTATCCCATTTTTTAATGGGGTTATTCATTTTTCTGGAGTCTAGCTTCTTTAGCTCTTTGTAGATGTTGGATATTAGTCCCCTATCAGATTTAGGATTGGTAAAAATCCTTTCCCAATCCATTGGGGGCCTTTTTGTCTTGCTGACTGTGTATTTTGCCTTACAGAAGCTTTGAAATTTCATAAGGTGACTATGGACACTCTTACAGAAGGACCTTCCATTTGATCATTTCCAACTGAATGGATTTCAGAGGAAAAATTGTAAGGTCATTCATTCTACCAATTTACCTCAAATGACATCTGGTTTCAGAAAAAATAAAACAAAACCTTTTCTTCCACTAAAATGTTGAGTATGTTTATGGTCCCCATTTATTTTAACCCAGAGTTATCCTGCTTAGGTGAAACATGTTACTCATTCACTTACTTGGTAAGTGCTTACTGAATCTGTCTGTTGTGCCAGGATATGAATAATTTATAGTTCTTCAGGGGAACTTAAAGTCCAGCGAGAGCAAACAAAGAAGCCTCATAAAATACGAAGGTGGAGAGCTTGAAAGGAGTCTTGGCCTCCATGGTAACCATCTCTCAAAATCAATTCTATCCTCCAGAACCTTGACAAAGATCCTTTTGTAGGGATACATTGAAAGAACACACTATCAGACCCTGAGATTGTTCATCTTGACTCTCTCCTAGGGCTTTCTAATTCAGAAATGCTTTTTAACATCTGCTTCATCTACTAAATTTTCACGTGAATATACTTAAAATTATTTACTTTTAATTGATATAAGAAACATAACCATGTTTTAGTAACATATATTTTATAATGTGCTTAAAAGATATAGTTTGATAAATGCATGTACATTGTATAATATTTTTAAATCATGTTAAACATACCTATCTCAGCAAACATTTATAATTTATCTTTGTAAAGCTATGTAATGTTTTTATTTGTGAGTTAAATAGAAAATTATTTTCTTAAATTCATAAAAACTAAGCTCAGAAGTTATGGTGTATGAGTTAAGAATACTTACTGCTCTTTCAGAGGACACAGATTTGATTCCCAGCACCCATATGTTGGCTCACGACAGTCTATCTATCAATCAATCTATCTATACATTTATGTATCATTTATCTACCTATTGTATATATCTATATATCACCTACCAATCAATCTACCTATCTATCATCTATCAACTATAAATCAATCTAGGTTCCTATCTATGATCTAGTATCTATCTATCTATATGTCTGTCTGTCTGTCTATCTATCTATCTATCTTTCATCTTGATAGCATTTCGTAGACTACAGTCCTCTGTGTTTGTTTTGTTTACCTCTTCCCATCTCACATGCTTCTATTTCCCTTGAGTTTTAGTTCTTCATTTCTTAGAGTCCTACACCCATCTTCCAACCTCTACTTCAACTTGATTTACTTCCCTCAAGTCTTTCATCCACATTAAGAGGATCCCTTAAATCTACACTCTGTAGTGTTCTGCCACTAACATCTCTCCAATGAGTGTCAAAGTCTTTGAAATATTTGCACAGATACGTTTGTATAAGGTATGTCTTGAATGGCCTTTGTTTCCCTCTTATCTCAGCTTTCAGGATGATAGTATGCATACTGCCCATTATTAGGCAGCTACTAGAAAATATTCATGGAGAAAAGTGAAATAAATGGTGAATTTTGAGAACCCTGGGAATGTAGTTTTATCATCTTTTAGATGACAATCCTCAACACATATATGTTTTGAATTTCAAAAATAGGAATGCATTATTCAATGTCATCTGAATTTGAATAAGGAGTTATCTTACACACAAGCATACATCCATACTCACACTCTTTAGTTGTATATTTCATGACTAGGCTTCCAGGTAGGATAGACAGAATCATAGTCCATATATATATATATATATATATATATATATATATATATATATATATATGTGTGTGTGTGTGTGTGTGTGTGTGTGTGTGTGTGTGTGTGTGTCTGATCCCTTTAGCATAGCAGAATTTACCTGTGTGACTCTGATCAGAGAATCCTGGATTATCAGGGTGACCATGATCTAACTACAAAAGTACAGAAAGAGGAAAACTTGACCAGTCACGAAGCAGATGAGGAAGACTGAAACGTTGAGGAAATTCCAAGCATATGAATAATATGATGTTCTGTTTCTTGTTCTAAGATGTGGGATCATATAGGAGGACCAAAGAGACCTACTAAGAAGCTTCCTATGACGAGAAGGTGGCAAGCAAAGAAACAGAGACCTCAGCAATATATGCAGGCACTGGATTCTGAGGAAGTTTAGAAGCAAATTCTTCCCCAGGTCCCTAAGAAAGGAATATAGTCTTACTAGGCTCTCAGTAGGCAGAATTTGTCGGGCATGGCATATTGGACTTATGACCAACAGCAGTGGAGTTAAGAAATGCTTGGGGCTTGAAAATACTTTATTTATAAAGTTTTCTCAATGAAAAGTTAAGCTATAGGATAATGCACACATCCTCCAGTCTTTCCTCATGGCTTATCTGTATCGATCACAGAATTTATATTGCATTTCCATGGCTGGGAAAGCAAGTGTCTTCTCATGCATGCTTGGCTTTATCACTAGGGCTGAACACTTGTTCTTTCCCTCTTGTTTTAAGACAGGTACACCCCTGTTCAGCTCTTTCACTGTCACCTCAATTAGGGCATCACATCTTGGATTAAGCATCCTCTGCCCTATCACTCCCTGCTCCTGACACTTGATCCTGCAGTTCTTGGTTTATCACTCCTGAAGGCGTTGGCAGCCCTAGCATTTTATTCACTTTTTCCCTTCAGTGTCAATCTGGCATGAGAAGGTGATCAGTAAAAGGGCAGATCTCATAAATCCAACTAAAAACATAACTTCTTCACAGCTCACACTGTAGAACTGAACTTTAAAGAGAGAACTTGGCTGAGCAGGGAAATCTCATGTTATTATAGGTGCTCCTGGAAGTGTTATCTCTTCTCATCCAAACAGAAGATATAAATGTTGCAGTTGCCAACTAATCTCTACTAGCTTAGTGGGATAATGCAAGTTGTACACTATCCACCCCAATGTTCTGGGTCCCTGAATGAAACACACACACACACACACACACACACACACACACACACACACACAACACACACACACACACACACACACACACAGTCTTATATTTTAATATGCCTTAAACAGCTCAATGGCTGGGATACACCTAAACCTCCACATGGCTAACACCTCTCCTCTAATATTACTGAGTTATTACTTATTAAAATCTATATTCCAACATTGTTCTAGACCCAATGTGTGTGGGGCAGGTGCAGGAGGGACTGATCTTCCCTGGCTCTTACATGTTGGTCTGTTCTATTCTACCTTTTCAGGCATGGCAACTACTCCTTTCTGGACATGGCAGCTCCTCTCCCTCTCTCTCCCTCTCTCTCCCTCTCAGTCCCTTCCCTGCAATTCAGAAAATACTGGTCCCTGTTCTCCCTGCCCAGCCATTGGCCTCCAACAACTTTATTTACCAATCAAAACCAACTGGTGGCAGAATCCCTCAGCATCTTAAATGCAGATGTTTAGATTCCCATGTAATTTGGGGGACCAAATAAACATAAGTAGCATTAGAACAAATCCACAACATATAAATAATATTTTTAAAAATACATTGAAACAATACTTTGCAAAGTATTTTTAGCTCCTGTAAATTGGATATCCCAAAGTAGCCATCCCCTTAAAGGAAAGACATTCATTTCTCCAGAAGATAAATACACCTGAAAACAAAATAGCTCCCTTCGGCTCTGAGTTTCTTATTAGGCTTTCTGTCTATGTCTATGGAGATAGATGACTTAAAATTTCAGCTCTACAATAACAGAAAGTTTCTAAATTCCAACACCTTGTGATATTGAGAATTGTACTATAAGTCTGGATATAGTTGTAATATAAGATGCAGTACTGGCATAGAGACATTTTAGCAATGGTCCAACATAGTGATTTAAAAGAAACTCATTCAACCCAGAGAGACTTCCAGACTGTTCACAGCATGAATCTTGGGAAATGACTCATCTTCCATTATCACATGCAAATGATAAAAGAGAGAAAGAGCCTCCTGACTTGCAAGACCTAGAAGAAATTTAAATATGAGAAGGAGGCTACTTAAATGAATTTTTAAGTCAGACCAAAAAACCTCTTACCTCCAGGTGTGATTAAAAGAAAAGAAAGAAAAAAGAAAAAAAAACAAACATTAATTTACCATGCTATAACTACATCATATTTGAATTCAAAATTAATTTTAAGTTTAGTTTGAATAATTCAATCAAACATTTAATGAAGAGTGAAAAGATACACTAATTATTGGACTGAAATCAGCCATAATTCTGTTCAAAGCCTCAAATGGTTTGTGATATTCTAGTAAATCAAATAGAATTTGCCCATGGAAAGGTGATGTGAGTTGGGGGTCCCATGACCTTACATGCATAGATTCAATTTATGTTCATGAGTTAAAATAGTCACAATCAGTATGGAAAGAGAAAAATGAAAGTGGTGTATGAGCTCACTCTCGGCATTATTTAGGGTTATCTCATTATGGAATGCCAGTAGAAAGCATGGAAATACATGTAAACATATCTACCTTCAACAAGCACTTAACTGGATGATATTTCAGAAATGTAGTCACAGAATGAGAAATGGAGAAACCATTTATAGATGTAGTCATGCTCAGTATCTGCAAGATCTTGATCCCAGGACTGCAGAAGCCAGACACCTGCATAAAGTGTTACAGTGTCTATATATAATCTATACACAGCAAGCAATACAATTTATTTATTTTATGCTAGTTATAACACTGAAGCTTTCTGAATCCCTGCAATTATTACTTGGTTGTACCTGTCAGTGCAGAGCTCAATGATATGGAAACCAGTGTTTTCTCTACCCCTCCCCCCCATCTCTGTCTCTCTCTTCCTCTCCCTCTTCCCACAGCCCGCTATCTCTCTGTCTCTCCCAGACATGCACACACATACACACACACACACACACACACACACACACACACACACACGCATATACACACATAATATGTATATGTTTTGCATAATTTATACAGATAAAGATACTTATACAAATTAAACTAACTTGTTAAGATTTTAGCCATGACCTCCACAGATACAAAAATATTGAAATTATCTCATGCATCCTATCTGTAAACCATTGACTAAGGCTGATCTTCAATAACAACATAAATAATAGAAAACCAATATTCACATGGAAACTGAACAACACTCTACTCAATGATTCCTTGGTCAAGGATGAAATAAAGAAAGAAATTAAAAACTTTCTAGAGTTTAATGAAAATGAAGCCACAACATACCCAAACTTATGGAACACAATGAAGGCAGTCCTAAGAGGAAAACTCATAGCTCTGAGTGCCTACAAAAAGAAACTACAGAGAGCATTCATGAACAGCCTGACAGCACACCCAGAAGCTCTAGAATTAAAGGAAGCAAATTCACCCAAGAAGAGAGGACTTCAGGAAATAATCAAATTCAGGGCAGAAATCAACCAAGTTTAAACAAAAAGAACTAGTCAAAGAATCAACCAAAACAGAGGTTGGTTCTTTGAGAAAATCAACAAGATAGATAAACCCTTAGCCAGACTAACTAGAAGGCACAGGGACAGTATTCTAATTAACAAAATCAGAAATGAAAAAGGAGACATAACAACAGATCCTGAGGAAATCCAAAACATCATCAGATCCTATTACAAAAGGCTATACTCAACAAAACTGGAAAACCTGGATGAAATGGACAACATCCTAGACAGATAACAGGTACCAAAGTTAAATCAGGATCAGATTAACGATCTACACAGTCCCATTTCCCCTAACGAAATATAAGCATTCATCAATAGTCTCCCAACCAAAAAAAAAAAAAGCCCAGGACCAGATGGGTTTAGTGCAGAGTTCTATCAGACCTTCAAAGAAGACCTAATTCCAACTCTCCTCAAACTATTCCACAAAACAGAAAGAGAAGGTACTCTACCCAATTCAATCTATGAAGCCACAGTTGCTCTGATACCTAAACCACACAAAGATCCAATAAAGAAAGAGAACTTCAGACCAATTTCCCTTATGAATATCGATGCAAAAATATTCAATAAAATCCTCGCAAACGGAATCCAAGAACACATCAAAACAATGATCCATCATGACCAAGTAGGCTTCATCACAGGAATGCAGGGACGGTTTAATATACAGAAATCCATCAACGTAATCCACTATATAAACAAACTCAAAGACAAAAACCACTTGATCATCTCGTTAGATGCTGAGAAAGCATTTGACAAAATCCAACACCCTTTCATGATAAAAGTCTTGGAAAGATCAAGAATTCAAGGCCCATACCTAAACATAATAAAAGCAATCTACAGCAAACCAGTAGCCAACATCAAAATAAATGGAGAGAAACTCGAATCAATCCCACTAAAATCAGGGAGTTGACCAGGCTGCCCACTTTCTCCCTACCTATTCAATATAGTACTTGAATTCCTAGCTAGAGCAATTTGAAAATGAAAGGAGATCAAGGGAATACAAATTGGAAAGGAAGAAGTCAAAATATCACTGTTTGCAGATGATATGATAGTATATATAAGTGGCCCCAATAATTCCACCAGAGAATTCCTAACCCTGATAAACAGCTTCAGTGCAGTAGCTGGATATAAAGTTAACTCAAACAAATCAATAGCCTTTCTCTACACAAAGGATAAACAGGTTGAGAAAGAAATTAGGAAAACAATACCCTTCACTATTATCACAAATAATATAAAATACCTTGGTGTGACTCTAACTAAGGAAGTGAAAGATCTGTATGATAAGAACTTCAAGTCCCTGAAGAAAAAAATAGAAGGAGATCTCAGAAGATGGAAAGATCTCCCATGCTCATGGATTGGCAGGATTAATATAGTCAAAATGGCTATCTTGCCGAAAGCAATCTTCAGATTCAATGCAATCCCCATCAAAATTCCAACTCAATTCTTCACTAAGTTAGAAAGGGCAATTTGCAAATTCATCTGAAATAATAAAAAAAAAAACCTAGGATAGCAAAAAATATTCTCAACAATAAGAGGACCTCTGGGGGAATCACCATGCCTGACCTCAAGCTGTACTACAGAGCAATTGTGATAAAAACTGCATGGTACTGGTAGAGTGACAGACAGGTATATGGATGGAATAGAATTAAAGACCCAGAAATGAATACACACACCTATGGTCACTTGATCTTTGACACGGGAGCTAAAACCATCCAGTGGAAAAAAGACAGCATTTTCAACAAGTGGTGCTTGTACAACTGGCAGTTATCATGTTAAAAAATGTGAATTGATCCATTCTTATCTTCTTGTACAAAGATCAAGTCTAAGTGGATCAAAGAACTCCACATAAAACCAGAGACACTGAAATTTATGGAGGAGAAAGTGGGGAAAACCCTCAAAGATATGGGCACAGGGGAAAAATTCCTAAACAGAACAGCAATGGCTTGTGCTGTAAGATCAAAAATTGACAAATGGGACGTTATAAAATTGCAAAGCTCCTGTAACACAAAAGACACTGTCAAGAAGACAAAAAGGCCACCAACAGGTTGGGAAAGGATTTTTACTAATTCTAAATCTGATAGGAAACTAATATCCAATATATACAAACAACTCAAGAAACTGGACTCCAGAAAAACTAATAACCCCATTAAAAAATGGGCTACAGAGCTAAACAAAGAATTCTCAACTGAGGAATACCGAATGGTTGAGAAACACCTGAAAAAATGTTCAAGATCCTTAATCATCAGCGAAATGCAAATCAAAACAACACTGAGATTCCACCTCACACCAGTCAGAATGGCTAAGATCAAAAATTCAGGTGACAGCAGATGCTGGCCAGGATGTAGAGAAAGAGGAACACTCCTCTATTGCTGGTGGGATTGCAAGCTTGTACAACCACTCTGGAAGTCAGTTTGGCGGTTTCTCAGAAAATTGGACATAGTACTACCAGAGGATCCAGCAATACCTCTCCTGGGCATATACCCAGAAGATGTTCCAACTGGTAATAAGAACACATGCTCCACTATGTTCATAGCAGCCTTATTTATAATAGCCAGAAACTGGAAAGAACCCAGATGTCCTTCAACAGAGGAATGGATACAGAAAGTGTGGTACATTTACACAATGGAGTACTAATCTGCTATTAAAAACAATGAATTTATGAAATCCTTGGGCAAATGGATGGATCTGGAGGATATAATCTTTAGTGAGGTAACCCAATTGCAAAATAAGTCATTAGTTATGTACTCATTGATAAGTGGATATTAGTCCAGAAACTTAGAATACCCAAGATACAATTTGCAAAACACAACAAAATCAAGAAGAAGGAAGGCCAGTGTGTGGATACTTCATTCCTCCTTAGAATAGGGAACAAAATACCCATGAAAGGAGTTATAGAGACAAAGTTTGGAGCTAAGACAAAAAGATGGACTATCCAGAGACTACCCTACCCGGAGATCCATCCCATAATCAGTCATCAAACTCAGACACTCTTGTATATGTCAGCAAGAGTTTGCTAAAGGGACCCTGATATAGCTGTCTCCTATGAGGCTAATCCAATGCCTGGGAAATACAGACGTGTATGCTCACAGGGTGGAACACAGGGCTCCCAATGGAGACGGTAGAGAAAGTACCACAGGAGCTGAAGGGGTCTGCAACCCTATAAGAGAAACAACAATATGAAGTAACCAGACCCCCCAGAGCTCATGTCTCTAGCTGCATATGTAGCAGAAGATGGCCTAGTCAGCCATCATTGGGAAGAGAGGTCTCTTGTTCTTACAAACTTTATATGCCCCAATACAGGGGAATGCCAGGGCCAACAAGTGAGAGTGGGTAAGTAGGTGAGCAAGGTGGGGGGGGGGGCGCGGGTAGAGGAAACTTTCTGGATAGCATTTGAAATGTAAATTAAGAAAATATCTAAAAAAAATTGGGTGAAAAAAAAAAGAAAGAAAAGGATTTTAGCCATAAGCTACTGATGTTAAAGTTCTGTAAATTAAAATATTCCTCATCATTTTACAGAATGAGTTCAGTATCAGAAGCGGGAATTCCTTGCCCTATACCATATACAGCTTCCACTTCTGTTATGGCATGTCTCTGGTCTCTCCTGTGGTTGACCTCAGAGAAAGGTCAAATCTACATCCCTCTTGCCAAAGACTGTATGAAGGGCTCTAGGAAAAGGTTCAGGACTCCTGATGGAGAGTGGTTTCATCTTCCCAAAAGCCCACTTAAAGGAGCTTGGTAGTACATGTGAGGCAGAGTCTTTGGAGATTATACCCAAAGCATGTAGGTACATTGAAGGTACATCATTTGGCACAGAGCAGCCAGGGAACCGGGATATATGTGTGGTTTCTGTTGCTGGCTAGGGGCCTTGGTAAGGAGTCCTCCTCTGAGTCAGCATGATGAGAACTGGCGGCAAACTGACAGCAGTAGAGAAGGCAATAAGACAGACAAGGTTCTGAGGGTCTTGGTTTAGTACAGTGAAGTATCTCCTGATTGCTTTCCCCTTTCAATGACAGCACAGAGGACAGTCAGATGCAGATGGAACAGCCTGGAAGGAATCAAAGAGAACTAGGAAAAGACAATGGTAAAGTGGGAGAGCTAGGTAAGAACAACGAGTGTTTACAGGAAGCTATGCTCACAGTCCCCGCAGGAAAAGGCTGGAAAGGGAATCGAGGTAGGCAGAAAGCTGTCAATGAGAAACAGCTTGGAGAACATGGACTTCATTCTGCTAGAATGTCACCAGTGAAGACCTCTATGTTTAGAACATTAATTCTTTATTCTCTCATTGTAGGTTTTAGATATTTTTTAATTAGTCAATTTACGTATTTACTTAACAGCCAACCGAAGTTTTCCCTCAGTCCTCTCAATCCTTCCCCCGATTCCCTCCACAAATATTCCTCCTCCCTTTCTCTTTAGAAAAGGAGAGTCCTTCCATGGATATCAACCAGCTTTGGCATATCAAGTTGCAATAAGACTAGGCGCATCCTCTCCTAGACAAGGGAGCCCAGTAGGGGAAAGAGCCCAAAAGACAAGCATCAGAGTTAGGTCCCACTCTTAGGAGTCCCATATGAAGATGAAGCTACACAAATGTTATAAATGTGCAGAGGGCCTAAATCACTCTCTGATTGTCATAAAACCTTAATTACCATTATTAACTTGGAGTCCTTTCAAAAGAAGTACAGCAAATAAAGTTTGCAAAGGAATCAAAGATTCATGGAACTTTTTGTGTCCTTATATATACAGGTGCTTTCTCATGTGGCCCATTGTTCTTGTGGTCTGAATTTCAATTTCATAAAAATACTTGTCAGTACAGCACAGGCAAGACCCACCTCCACAGTGCTTTGTTTTGTAGTGACTGAAATTGCTTACAGCTGCTTACATTTGCTTCCTTTTCTCTGATTTATCTCAGAGAAGAGTGACAGAGGTTGCTTCATTGTGACATCGCAAAGCATTCATAGTGGTTATCTTTTGAGATTACCTGACAGCAGACAGAGCAAATGAAATGTGTTTTATAAGCACAACAGAGATTCATTCCAACAGGCCCCTGAACACTGATCATATGGAGCCCACATGGTTTGTCTCAGAACTTCAAATGCAAGTTGCGTTTGTAAATCAACTTCAGAGTCCGCAATTAAAACTAACAACGTATCCTTGAACTGTCAGAATATAGCTCTTCTCTCCTTCCCCCAAGGTATCTTTCTCCCTTCTTGTGCAAGTCTTCAAAATTGCATGTGAAATTAGAAAATTCAAACTTACTTCAAGGATGATCAAGTCTGGTTTTAGACTTCACATCCTTGTGGTGAGAAGGAACACTAGAGGAGGAACTTGAAGGTGTGGATAGAAATAGTAGCAGGGAGATGAAGCAGGTAGGATGCTTTAGGGCCTGTTGAAGCAGACCACTGAGTAACAGCCAAAGCCTACAGGAGCAAGCCTTGCCTTCAGCATCCTACTCTCTGTCCTCTCCTCTCCTGAGAACTGTTTCCTAAGCAGTTTGTTTCTCATGGTGATAAGTCTATACCTGAGGCAAAATGAACCTCAACCTTGCATAAGGGTAGCATGCTTCATCTCCAAGTGGATGTTAGAAAAAACATTCTCTTGGCATTCCTCTTTCCCAGGCCCCATTCTCTCACTAGCACCTCTCATTGGTCCTGACCCCAGAGCCCAGCACAGAGACAAAGGCTGGCATCTATACTAAGAAACTGAAGAACTTTGTAAACCTATGACTTCAAGTATATTCCCTGCTTTCTCCTCTATTAGTAGTCATTGCTGATAGATAGCTCTTCATCTGGAGCTTGTCGTTTGTTCTCTTTATGGACTCTATTTAATATTTTTATACAGTTACTCCAGGTTGTGTACTTACATCTGAACATTTGGAGAAAGAGTTTTAAAATAAGAGAGGATACATGGCCGAGCAGTGGTGGCGGATGCCTTTAATCCCTGCACTTGGGAGGGACAGCCTGGTCTACAAAGTGAGTTTCAGGACAGCCGGTGCTACACAGAGAAACCCTGTCTAAAAAAAAAAAAAAAGGACACATGGCATTTGTCTTTCTGAGTCAGTCATCTTAATCAATATACCATTTTCTAGCTTCAATTAATTGCCTCCATTTTTATGGGATTAATTTAAAAGCTAAATAGAATTAGATTGTACATACATGCAGACTTTGATTATCGAGTCATCTGTTGGAGAACTTTTGGTTGTTTCCATATTCTAGTGACTGTGAGCAGAGCAACAGTGATCATGGCTTAGCTGATAAGTACCTTCTTTGTGGGCTCCAGAATTCCTTGGATATATGCAGAGGAGCAGGCAAGTTGGGCCATGTGGTACATATATTGTTAGGAATGTTTGGATTATTCACACTGATTTCCAGAGTGGCTACAGCAGTCTGCAATTCCACCAAGAGCCCTGGTCCCCATTTTCACCAGCCTTTGTTACTACCCGCTTTGTTTGTCTTAGGTGCCTTGACTTGTTTAAAATGAAATATCAAATTAGTTTAATTTCACTCTGCTAACTGCTAAGCCTTTAAATTCTTTAAGATACATTCCTAATCCACTTCTATTTCTTCGTTTGACATCAGAACTTTTATTGCTCTCATTTTTACAGTTCTTGGAGTTTTGTGCAATGTGTCAGTGATTGTCTTCAACCCCTGCCCCACCCTCTCCCAGATCATCCTCCCCTTCACTATCCATCAGCAGCCTTCCTAAATAAAAATGACAGAGATGATGGGAAAGAAATCAAGGGAAAATGTCATCCACAGAAGCCTTAATTTTTTTTTCTGGAGTAAATCTAACCAAGGACATGAAATCCTTGTCTGATGAAAACCTTAAGATGCCCAAGAAACTGATTGAAGATGGAAAGGTCTCCATGCCCAGAGGCTGGTAGTAATAACCTTGTGAACATGGCCGTACTATCAGATGCTATCTACAGATTCAGCACAATCCACATCAAAATTTGAACCCAATTATTCACAGAAAAAATTAAAACCTTAAAAATTTCACAAAAGAAATCCAAAACTCAAAATTAATGGAAAACTATGTGGCAGTGCCAGGCATCACAGTTTTTCCTTTAAGTCTCACCAAAGAGTCACAGTAACAAACCAGTGTATGGTGTTATAAGAAGACATTCTGAGTAATGGCATATAATTGAAGATCCATACATAAACCTCCTGAGTTTTAAAAAAGAAGCCAAAATTACACATTTTAGAGAAAAACACAGTATCTTTAACAAACAGTGATAAGCTAAAATGTGTCAGTGTCACATTAGGAAAAGAAACCAAAGCACTTCACCTTGGAGTCTTTGGACCAAAAACATGCCTAGACTTGAATTCTCCACTTTTCTCTGTGCATCTTTCATCCCTCTCTAATCAATGGCTTCTGGCTTGTTTGTAATAAGTCTGTTGTGTGATTATGATTCTGTGTCCTGGATTCTTCCTCTTGCCTAAACATCTCATCTGTCACTGTGTGTCACCCCCGCCCAAGGTCTTTGTTTAAGCATCACACTAGAAAGAAATAAGGAATACTTTACAAAAATGTTTGAGTTTTTCAAGAAATGAATCTGTATTGACTGATTCCAACCCACCCTGATAACAAACAAATTCTATAAAAAATATCCATGGTTGCTTTCAACATTTATGTGGATATTTAATTTATAAGGTTGTTTTGAACATATTTGTTGTTTTCAGAATTTATTATCCTAATACACATGTATTGTTCTCTGGGTGAGGGGTACAGAAGAATACATAATTTAAGATTTTACCAATGCATTAGCTTATGTTATACAATTTGATTACATGTGAAATCCATGGTAAGTATTGTTGGTTGTTACATTGTTTTCTTAAAGGTAAGTTATGCAAACAGGGTAAGTACACAGTAGTAGGTCAGCAGTCTAAATCTTAAATGACCTCAAGATATGTTATCTTCTTTGACTGTGAGGGTCTAGTATCTTAGAATGTAAGAGATATTTGAGTGATAGTGTATAGCCAAAAAATGCTACCAGTAAAACTGGATATCCACATGAAGAAATATGAAATTTGATATATCTCTCTCACAGTGTAGGACATTCAACTTCAAATGCATCAAGGATGTAAACCTAATCAAAAGCCTGAATCTACTAAGAGAAGAAGGTAGGGATATGCTTGAGCTTATTGGTTTACAAGGTTCCTCAGCTCCCACATTCCTACACATCCTTTGTTTTTGAGCTACTGAATGCTGTGCTCAATTGTTGCAGTCATGTTAAAAGCCTGAGGTTTTGTGTTTTTGTTACAAGACACTGAAGAGTGTGTGTTTCATAAATAAAACGTTTTCATTCATTATTCCAGACAGAGAAAGTCTAAAGAACATAACAACAGTTTAGGGCTCTCTGTTTATCATAGCATGGTAGGTGACATCACATGGTTGGAACATATGAAAAAGGACTCACATGGAAATGAAAATGACTGACATGCTAACCCTTGAGATACAAACATCATAAACGTTGTTATAGATATTGGTGTTTCTTGGACACAGTTTAAAAATGTAAGTAGTTGTACATACTAAGTATTTCATTATGCTTACACAGTTTTCTGACACTGTAAGAATTCTGTGCATAATCAATACTGAGAGTCATCTATTTAACATGATTATCCAGAGAGAATTATTTTTACCGGTGTAGTGCAGTAAAATCCATTTGCAAATCAAAAAAGTATGACTTGATTCCTTCTTCCGAAGCATTATTAAATACTCCTGAGGATGGGTGAAAAGTGTGAAGCAATGTGAAAACGTTTGATAATTAGACTGAATTTAGAACTAGGTTTTTTTTAATGAATCTTATTTTTATAAACTAAAATTATCAAGTGGATGCATGACCATAATTACTCAGTATATTTATATATGTTCTGTTTTACACAACCTCTCCCAGGAAGCATCATGTGATATACTAGTAAAAATTTGTGAAATATTAAGAAAATTCAATCTACTAAGTCATATTTGCCATGATAACAAGGAAGAAAAATTATTTCTAAGGTACAGATGCATAAAATATTTAGAATCATTGATTTGTTTCATAATCCACTGTGTTAATTACCAGGGTAATGGTCAATACAATTGATAGAACAATTTACATTTAGTAGAAAGCATAGATAAGAGAGATGAAGAGAAAGCTGCTCTCCAGTGGAATGACAGCGACAAGAGGCCAGCTACAATACTCATGAGGATGGAGACTCTCTTACTTGAGTCAATGCAAAAATTCTCCAGCTTCTTAAAACAGACACCAAAGGGCCCCTCATCTCTGTGAGGTTTCTACTTTCATGGGTTACTTGTCTTTTTCTTTTGATGAAAGTCACAAACTTTCACTTTTACTTTGTTCTTAGCTGGTGTTGTTGGTCTAGAGACCTCATTTTGGGAACTGATGGTGTAGTAAACTTTGGGGATTTCCAAGAAGCTGGTAGCTGATCACCATGAAATTTGGTGAAAAGGATTCCACTGCTGCTTTAACTATAGCATGACTCATTTAGGGGTTTCCAGATGAAAACACGTAATTCCAAGTGATAGAGTACCTCTGTTGTAAAAACAAAATTCCTGTGAGATTACAGCTGACTTTTCTCAACCTTGCTTAGCCCAGAGAGAAATGTTTACAGAGACAGCCTGTCTCTCAGGATAATCTGTCTTCCCTGAAGCAAATAATTCCAGGAAAGAGAGATCACAGACCTGACATAGCTCCCACAACTGCACCAACTTCCTCATTCCAAAGCTTCTCCCCCACCTTTTTAAAGGGGCCTATTAGCCTTTCCTCTTGCAGACCCCTCCATTCCCACAGGAAAGAGGCTGTACTGCACTGTGTGTACTAATAAATCCAGTTTCATCTGTTGAGGACAGACTCTAATCTCTTTCTGCCTATCTTCTTATGCTGCTTTACAAGTATAACACCAAGATAAGCTGAAACCACCTTATCTTCCTTTTTCAAAGATGAAGGATCAGTTTCTCTTTCTCTTTGTTAAGTATTCTCAGTCTCTCCCTGTGCTCACTAAGGAGCTTTGTCACAAGACACCATCTCAGCTATCAAATGCTCCAAGATTCCCCTGTGATAAACTTGGGGCCAGAAGAGTATTTCACAAGAAGTTGTGTTAGGTGTGGCATTTTGGAACTTTGCACAATTGTATAGTAAATCCTTGCTCATGTAAGAATGGTTGGATTAGATTGGATCATATGTAAGAACTACTTTCAAATCTGGATTATTTCAAGGTATCACAATGTATTAGTTGATTTAACTTCCTATCTACTGAGTCAACACTCTGGTGTGAAGGAGGGATTTTCTGATGTCTCTGAGGTTTGTAATGTCTGCATGAAGCATACATAAGGTTCGAAAAGGGAATGGGTAGACTGTATCACACCTTCAAACTTTCAAAAACAATAAGGAACAGAACAGAATCACTACTACCAAGCATCAGAACTAAGAGATTTAAGCAAGTCATGTTAACTGCTATGTATTGTTTCACCAAAAATGTCATCTAATAACTGTCTCTGTTTATATATGCTGTTTGAAGATATTACATTACATGATAATGGTCCAGTCAGAAAACCACCCAACCCAATGTCTACAACATGTAGTTTAATACTGTCTCCCCACATATCTATGGAAAATTGGCCTTAATCCCTCCCTCAAATATCAATATATCAAGATGCTTAAGTGTTTCTTATAGAATAGTATATGTAACTAGAACATTCATACATATTCTTGTATACTGTAAATCATTTACAGATTATTTTCCATATTGGACATAATTAAATTCTAACTAGTTACATTTTGTTTAGAGAACAATGATGAGAAAAATGTACATGTTTAAAATTGATACAATCGGCCAGATCAGAGCGTGAGCTCTGTGGATACAGAAATGTTGATGCATATATAATTATTAGGAGAGGATTATGAATTATTGATGGTTGGAGGTTGTAGTGGCTATCCCTGGTTGTCAACTTGACTATATTTGGAATGAGCTACAATCCAGAATTGGAAGGCTCACCAGTGACCCTAACCTGGAGGCTTGGATATAGAAGTCTCTGATCTGGATCTTGGTATGGAGGTCTTGATAGCATACCGGCTATGGATTCCAGAAGATTAAGACAGAGAGTTCTCCGAGCTCAAGANGCAGGCTGAGCAAGCCAGGGAAAGCAAGCCAGTAAAGAACATCCCTCCATGGCTTCTGCATCAGCTCCTGCTTGAGTTCCAGTCCTGACTTCCTTTGGTGATGAACAGCAGTATGGAAGTGTAAGCCGAATAAACCCTTTCCTCCCCAACTTGCTTCTTGGTCATGATGTTTGTGCAGGAATAGAAACCCTGACTAAGAGAGAGGTTAAAGAAAATACTAAAAATCTCAAGAATATACACATATGGAATAACCACAGTTCCTAGGGCCAACCCAGATGAGATCATATCTGCAGAGAGGGCACAATTGGAAATCACTGTCAAGAGAGAAGTTGCTTAGGGATATCACTTTGTATACCTAATGGAAATGTCCATTCTTGGATGCTAGGGATAACAGTTCAACAGAAAGATGCAGGAACCTTGAGATTGAAAGGCACTAGAGATGCTGTTAGATGTTGAATGGCTCTAAGGAGATTCTGGAATCATTCTCTGTATGTGTCAGTTCAGCATGCCCCAGGCCAGGTGTGTAGGGTTAAGGTCAGATACTTGCATGTAATAGATACCCAGTATATGCTGGCTACTTTACCACAGATACCACAATTACAACTGCTGTTACTGCCACTGTCACAGGTAAAGAACCAGACCTTTTAGACTAACAAGCTTACACCCTTCTTACCATTCATTTCCCAGGGAAGAATGGCCAAGTAACTTAATCATTTTAATACTTTGTTTCATCATCTGTGAAATAGAGTGATAATAGTAGTCATCTCCCAGAATGAGAGACAGCAGTAAATAGGAAATTAAAAGCAAATTGCCTTATACAGTAGCTAGCATATAGTAATCGATTTTATAAATAGAGTTTTAAATTATGAAAATAAATATTAGCTCTTCTTCTATTGACTATTCATTGGAAACGGGGTGTGTGTGTGTGTGTGTGTGTGTGTGTGTGTGTGTGTGTGTGTGTCTGTGTGTGTGTCTGTGTGTCTGTGTCTGTGTAACTACAGTCTGACATTTTGAGAATGACTATATAGTTACATAAGTTAGTAGTAAACATATTGATTATCATCCTAGCCTCCAAATTTCCACTTGAGTAATAATATTTAAGTTTCTGTAATTCCCTCTAGGACAATTGAACTTACTTGATTGTTCCAGTCATTGTTCTTTAGAAGAGAACTGATAGGATTAATCAGTATTAAAAAAATGAGTTATTAGAGTGGGCCTGCTAGCCCAACAATGTTTGTCTCCTGACAGCAAGGCCAAGAATCTGGCAGTTATTTCATGAAGCTGAATTACCCAATTTTGTTCTATACTGGAGTCTACTATAAGTAGGTTCTAGATATAATTGCTCATGAAAGTGGGGGCAAGCAGGCATAAAGAAAACATTTGCTTCATCCGTGTCTTTTTATGTCCATTCCCATTTACATTGGTTGTTTCCACCTCAAAAAATACAAATTTGCGTGAGTCTTCCCACCTAAATAATACATAATGAATAGATATCTGGCCTTTGCATACATTTGTACACTAGTATCTTCTGCTGCATTTTTGAAAATGAAAATTTGTCTTCTTATAGGTCTTATGTTTTTAAATTTTTAACTAGAATAAATTTCCTGTCCCACTGTGAAATTTGAGGACTGAAAATCCTGATTAATTCTCTTTGGATACTAGCCAGATTTATAATGGTAAATCTCCACCCCCCAAATGCCCATATAAAACACAAAAACCTCAATAATATAATTACAAGCTACACACTTAGATTGGACAAATATAACACTACACTATTCTATTGCCCATCTATGAAATCCTTAACTGTTGCAGCTATCTCAGGCTATGTGGGTTTGCTTCATCTTCAGCTTTTTTCCCTACATATTCTCCCTCTATCCTCTATCTCCCTCCTTCTCATCTTCCTTTCTCTCTCCTTTCTCTATAACTTTCAGCTCTGCCTTTTTCTTCCACTGCCCAATCACAGGCTCTAACCTTACTTGACCAATTATGAAATTACCTGATATATCCTGAGTATGTGATCTATTCCTCATTGGGACACCCCTCTTGAGGGAACAGAAAATATAAACAACAATCCACAACAGTAGGGCACTAAGTCTGTGTACATTTTGCAGAGTCACCAAGAAATTTCAATCCCAGCTCCACTCAGCATAATACAAGAATTGGACTCAGGTGACACTCTAGAGGATGGGTACCAATTGGGGTTATCAACCTTAGAAGGTACTGCTCAGTTTCTATTATCCAGCTTAGTGTCAAGGCCAATGTTTGTTTGAATGGTGGTATATTACCATCCAGAAGCAGTTCCTTTAATCTCCATTCTTGACATCTTTAATTCATTCTGCCTGGGTAGTATCCATAAGTAACATTGCAGCTAACTTCTCAGAATATCCATCAGATGATAAAGAACATAAAGCTCTGCTCCCTCAGGGATTGCTATTGTCTCCTTTTTTTTTTTTTAATTGCATCTAACAGATAATTTACAAGCAAATGGAGAAACCAACATTGTTAAATACTTACTTTTGCAAACAAGATTTAGTACTGTTGACAGGAGCAACATGTTAAAACAACTTCTGAAATGAAGTTACAAAGAGAAATAAAAGAATCATAATGCTTTTAATAATTACAACTATACAAATTGGAAGGTTGTCCCCACCTTTTACAATGGCATAACAGTAGCAAAAGAAAACATGGTTAAAAAGGAGAATTTTAATTCCCATAGGGACAATGTTCACAGTTGGTATTGGATACTGTGTTATTAACCAAGACTGGCCCAGAGCCATCAGGACACAGGAACCAAGGAACAGCTAGAGACAGGGTCCTTCTGGTTTCTGTCTGCACCCAGAGCTGACTTTATGCCACAGCTCTCCATACCCAAATTCCTTCCAGATAGAGTACTGAAAAATGGGCTTGCAGGAGGAACAAGCCACAGTCAGAGGCAGCAAGATCAGCTAACACAAGAGATAACCAGATGAAAGGAGACAAGGGCAAGAACATGGGCAACAGAAAAGATACTTGGCATCATCAGAACCCAGTTCTCCCACCACAGCTACCTATGGATACCATAACACACCAGAAAAGCAAGACTCTGATTTAATATCACATCTCATGATGATGACAGGGGACTTTAAGAAGGACATAAATAACTTCCTTAAGGAAATACAGGAGACGACAGGCAAGCAGTAGAAGCCCTTAAAGAGGAAACACAAAAATCCCTTAAAGAATTACAAAAAAACCAAAACCAAACAGGTGAAGGAATTGAACAAAACCATCCAGGATCTAAAAATAGAAATAGAATCAATAATGAAATCACAAAGGGAGACCATCCTAGAGATAGAAAACCTAGAAAAGAGATTGGGAGTTATAGACGCAAGCATCACCAACAGAACACAAGAGACAGAAGAGAGAATCTCAGGTGCAGAACATACCATAGAAAACATTGACACAACAGTCAAAGAAAATGCAAAATGCAAAAAGCCTCTGACCCAAAATATCCAGGAAACCCAGGACACAATGAGAATACCAAACCTAAGGATAATAGGTATAGAAGAGAATGAGGATTCCCAGTACATATCTTCAACAAAATTATAGAAGAAAACTTTCCTAACCTAAAGAAAGAGATGTCCATGAACATACAAAAAGCCTATAGAACTCCAAATAGACTGGACCAAAAAAGAAATTCCTCCTGTCACATGATAGTCAAAAAACCAAATGCACAAAACAAAGAAAGAATATTAAAAGTTGTAAGAGAAAAAGGTCAAGTAACATATGAAGGCAAATCTTTCAGAATTAAACCAGACTTCACTCCAAAGAACATGAAAGCTAGAAGATCCTAGACATACCTAATACAGACCCTAAGAGAACACAAATGCCAGTCCAGACTACTATACACAGCAAAACTCTCAATTAACATAGTTGGGGAAACCAAACCAAGATATTCCATGACAAAACCAAATTTACACAATATCTTTCCACAAAACCAGCTCTACATATACAAAGGATAATAAATGGAAAATACGAACACAAGGAGGAAAACTACAACCTAGAAAAAGCAAGAAAGTCATTTTCTTTCAACAAATCCAAAAGAAGATAGCCACACAATAATAAAAATAACATCAAAACAAAAAACAAAACAAAACAAAACAAAAAAACAACAGGAAGAAACAATCACTATTCTTTAATATCTCTTAACATCAATGGACTCACCCCCCCCCCAAAAAAAAGACATAGACTAACAGACTAGATAGACTAACAGGACCCAGCATTTTGTTGCATACATGAAATTCACCTCATTGTCAAAGACAATCAACACCTCAGAGTAAAGGGCTGGAAAACAATTTTCCAAGCAAATGGTTCGAAGAAACAAGCTGGAGTAGCCATTCTAATATCAGATAAAGTCGACTTTCAACCAAAAGTCATCAGAAAGGATAAGGAACAATATTTCATACTCATCAAAGTAAAAGTCTACCAAGGACTCTCAATTCTGAACATATATGCTCCGAATGCAAGAGCACCCACATTCATAAAAGAAACTTTACTAAAGCTCAAAGGACACAATGCACCTCAGATAATAATAGTGGGAGACTTAAATACCCCATCTCACCAGTGGACAGATCATGGAAACACAAACTATATGGAGACACAGTGAAACTAACAGAAGTTATGGTCCAAATGGATTTAACTGATATCTATAGAACATTTCATCCTAAAACAAAAGAATATACCTTCTTTTCAGCATGTCATGGTACCTTCTTAGGAAACTGACCATATAATCAGTCACAAAACAGACCTCAACAGATACAAGAAGATTGAAATAATCACATGCACCCTACCAGATCACCACTGACTAAGGCTGGTATTCAATAGCAACAAAAACAACAGAAAGCCCATATACAGAAGGAAGCTGAACAATGCCCTATTCAATAACTTGGTCAAGGAAGAAATAAAGAAAGAAATTAAAGACTTTACAATTTAATGAAAAGGAAGGCACAACATCCCCAAACTTATGGGACAAAATGAAAGCAGTGCTAAGAGGAAAACTCAGCTCTGAGTGCCTCCAAAAAGAAACTGGAGAGAGCATACACTAGCAGCTAAACAGCACACCTGAAAATTCTAGAACAAAAAGAAGCAAATATACACAAGAGCAGTAGAAGGCAGGAAATAATCAAACTCAAGGACAAAATCAACCAAGTAGAAATAAAAGAACTATACAAAGGATCAACAAATACAGTAACTGGTTCTTTGAGAAAATCAACAAAATAGGTAAACTCTTAGCCAGACTAACCAGAGGGCACAGAGACAGGATTCACATTAACAAAATCAGAAAAGAAAGGGAGATATAACAACAGAAACTGATGAAATTAAAATAAAATCATATCCTATTAAAAAAACCTGTACTCAACACAACTTGAAAATCTGGATAAAATGACCAATTTTCTAGACAGATAACAAATACCAAAGTTAAATCAGGATCAGAGAAACCATCTAAACAGTCCCATACCTCCTAGAGAAAGAGAAGCAGTCATTAAAAGTCTCCGAACCAACAAATAACCCAGGACCAGATGGGTTTAGTGCAAAATTCTATCAGACCTTGAAAGAAAACCTAATATCAATAATCTTTAAACTTTTCCAGAAAGAAAGAAAGAAAGAAAGAAAGAAAGAAAGAAAGAAAGAGAGAGAGAGAGAGAGAGAGAGAGGGAGGGAGGGAGGGAGGGAGGGAGGGAGGGAGGAAGGAAGGAAGGAAGGAAGAAAGAAAGAAAGAAAGAAAGAAAGAAAGAAAGAAAGAAAGAAAGAAAGAAAGGGAACAGTACTATTTTGTTCTATGAAGTCACAGTTATGCTGATACCAAACCACATAAAGACCCATCAAAGGAAGAGAACTTCAGACCAATTTCCATTATGAATATCAATGTAAAAACGCTCGATAAAATTTCTGCAATTTGAATCCAAGAACACATCAAAATGATCATTCACCATGATCAAGTAGGCTTTATCCCAGGGATGCAGGCATGGTTCAATATATAAAAATCCATCAAAGAAATCCACTTCATAAACAACCCCCCCAAAAGAAAAAAAACCCACACATGATCATTTCATTAAATGCTGAAAAAAGCATTTGAGAAAATTCAACATCCCTTCATATTAAGCCTTGGAAAGATAAGGAATTCAAGTCCCATATCTAAACATAGTAAAGCAATATACAACAAACCAGTAGCCAACATCAAACTACATGAAGAAAAACTTGAAGCAATCCCACTAAAATCAGGGAATAGACAAGGCTGCCTACTCTCTCCCTGTCTTTTCAATATAGTACTTGAAGTTCTAGCTAGAGCAATTAGACAACAAAAGGAGGTCAAAGGCATACAAATTGGAAAGGAAGATGTCAAGATATCACTATTTGCAGATGATATAATAGTATACTTTATTGACTCCAAAAATTTTACCAGAGAACTACAGCTGATAAACAACTTCAGTAAAGTGGCCCGATAACAAAAAATTAATTCAAACAAATCAGTAGGCTTCCTATACTCAAAGGAATAAATGGACTGAAAAAGAAATTAGAGAAATGACATCCTTCGCAATAATCACAAACAGTATAAAATACCTTGGTGTTCCTCTAACTAAACAAGTGAAAGGTCTCTATAACAAGAACTTCAAGTCTCTGAAGAAAGAAACCAAAGAAGGCTTTAGAAGATGGAAAGATCTCTTATGCTCATGGATTGACTGGATTAATATTGTAAAAATGTCCATCTTGACTAAAATATTCTACAGATTGAATGTTATCCCCATCAAAACTCCAACTCAATTCTTAATATAATTAGAAAGAACAATTCTCTGGCTAAGATAAAAAATTCAAGTGAGAGCAGATGCTGGTGAGGATGTGGAGAAAGATGATCACTGCTCCATTGCTGGTGGGATTGCAAGCTGGTACAATCACTTTGGAAATCAGTCTGGCGGCTCCTCAGAAAATTAGACATAGTACTACTGAAAATTCTAGCAATACCTCTCTTGGGCATATACCCAAAAGATGTTCTAACTTGTAATAATGACACATGCTCCACTATGATCATAGCAGCCTTATTTATAATAGACAGAATCTGGAAAGAACCCAGATGTCCCTCAACAGAAGAATGGATACAAAAAATGTGGTACTTTTACACAATGGAGAATTACTCAGCTATTAAAAACAATGAATTTATGAAATTCTTAGGCAAATGGATGGATCTGGAGGATATCATCCCGAGAGAGATAACCCAATTACAAAAGAACACACATGCTATACACTTACTGATAAGTGGATATTAGCCCAGAAACTTAGAATACCCAAGATACAATTTGCAAAACACATGAAACTCAAGAAGAAGGAAAACCAAAGTGTGGATACTTTGTCACTTCTTAGAATGGGGAACAAAATACCCATGGTGGAGTTACAGACACAAAGTTTAGAGCGGAGCCTGAAGGAATGACCCACTTGGTGATTGGCCCCATACTCAACCACCAAGCCCAGACACTAGGCAGAATCAACAAGAACCTGCTGACAGGAGCCTGATATAGCTGTCTTCTACGAGGCTCTGCAAGTGCCTGGCAAATACAGAAGTGGAGGCTCACAGTTATCCATTGGATGGAGCACAAGGTCCCCAGTGAAGGAGCTGAGAAATACCTAGGGAGATGAAGGGGACTGAAGCCACATAGAAGGAACATCAATATGAACTAACAAGTACCGTCAGAGCTCCTTGGAACTATACCACATGGTGGTACACATGGTGGAACTTGTGGCTCTAGCTATATTTATAGCAGAGGATAGCCTTGTCGGTCATCAGTGTGAGGAGATGCCCTTGGTCCTGTGAAGGCTCTATTAATTCATTATAGGGGAATGCCAGGACCAGGAATGGGAGTGGGTGGTTGGGGAACAGGGGGAGGCGGGAGAGGATAGAGGATTTTCAGAGGGAAAACTAGGAAAGGGAATAACATTTGAAATGTAAATAAAGAAAATATCTAATAAAAAGTAAAAAACAGAACAATTCTCAAATACATTTGGAATAAAAGAAAACCCATGATTGTGAAAACTATTCTCAACAATAAAATAACTTCTGGGAAAATAACTATCCCTGACCTCAAGCTGTAGTACAGAGCAATAGTGATAAAAATTGCATGGTATTGGTACAGTGACAGGCAGGTAGATCAATAGAATAGAACTGAAGACCCAGAAATGAACGCATGCACCTATGGTCACTTGATCTACGACAAAGGAGCTAAAACCATCCAGTGGAAAAAAAGGCAGCATTTTCAACCAATGGTGCTGGTTCAACTGTCAAACAACATATATAAAAACGCAATTTGATCCATTCTTAAATCTCTATACAAAGCTCAAATTCAAGTGGGTCAAGGACCTCCACAAAATACCAGAAACACTAAATCTAATAACAGAGAAAATGGGGAAAAGTTTTGAACACATGGGCACAGGGGAATGTTTTTGAACAGAACACCAATGGCTTATGCTCTAAGAATAAAAATAGCCAAATGGGATCTCATAAAATTGCAAAGGTTCTGTAAGGCAAAGTAGACTGTCAATAGGATAAAATGGAAACCAACACATTGGGAAAAGGTCTTTACCAATTCTACATTTGATGGAGGGCTAATATCCTATATATACAAAGAACTCAAGAAGTTAGACTCCCAAGAACCAATTAACCCTATTAAAAATGGGGAACAGAGGTAAACAGAGAATTCTTAACTGAGGAAACTTGAATGGCTGAGAAGCACCTGAAGAAATGTTCAACATCCTTAATCATTAGGGAAATGGAAATCAAAACAACCCTGAGATTCCACCTCACACCAGTCAGAATGACTAAGATTAAAAATTCAGGTGACAGCAGATGCTGGCAAGGATGTGGAGAAAGAGAAACAGTCCTCCTTTGTTGGTGAGATTGCAAGCTTGTACAACCACTCTGGAAATCAGGCTGGCAGTTCCTCAGAAAATGACACAGAATATTGTGTAGAAAATAGTACTGTCTGAGGCCCCACCTATACCACTCCTGGGCATATACCCAGAAGATGCTTCAACATTTAAATGGACACATGCTCCACTATGTTCATAGCAGCCATATTTATAATAGCCAGAATCTGAAAACAACCCAGATGTCCCTCAACAGAGGAATAAATAGAGAAAATATGGTACATTTGCACAACAGAGTACTACTCACCCACTTAACAACAACAACAACAACAACAACAAATGACTTCTTGAAATTCGCAGGCAAATGGATGGAATTGAAAATATCAACTTGAGTGAGGTAACGCAGTCACAAAAGAACACACAGGGTATGCACTCACTGATAAGAGGATATTAGCCCAAAAGTTTGGAATACCCAAGATTCAATTCACAGACCTTATGAAGCCCAAGAAGAAGAAAGATCAACGTGTGGATACTTCAGTGCTTCTTAGAGGGGGGACAAAATATTCACAGGAGAAAATATGAAGACAAAGTATGAAGCAGAGACTGAAAGAAAGGCCATCCAGAGACTGCCCCTCCTGGAGATCCATCCCATATACAGTCACCAAACCCAGATGCTATTGTGGATTCCAGGAATTGCTTGCTGGCTGGAGCCTGATATGGCTGTCTCCTGAAAGGCTCTGCTAGAGGCAGACTAATATAGAGGCAGATGATCCTAGCCAACCATTGGATTGAGCAGGTTCCCGGATAGAGGAGTTGGAATAGAAACTGAAAGAGCTGAGGTGGTTTGCAGCCCCATGGAGGGAGCAACAGTGTCAACCGGCCAGACCCTCCCTGCCTCCACCCCAGAGCTCCTGAGTACTAAATCACTAACCAAAGAGTACAATTGTAGGGATCCATGGCCCAGGCTGCATATGTGATGGCCTTGTTGGACATCAGTGTGAGGAGAGGTCCTTGGGCCTGAGGGTGCCTGATGCACCAGTGTAGGGGAATGTCAGGGCGGGAAGGCAGGAGTTGGTGGGTGGGGAGGGGAGTACCCTCATAGAGGCAGGGGGTGGAGGATGGGATAGGGGATTTCTGAAGGGGAGACCTGGAAAGGGAAAAAAATTTTGAAATGTAAATAAGAAAATATCAAAGAGAAAAAAGAAAAAGAGAGAGAGACTCTTGTGAACTCTGGCAAGAGTGCAGGCAGATTTCAGTGAGTGTACCACCGGAACAGCCTCTAAGCTGTACAGATTATAGAGATAACAACAGGAGTGTGATAAGAGAATCTGATGCTGGGAGATTCATAATAGCTCCCAAATCCACCCATCACTAGGAGGCTCTATGTGGGTCACTGAACAGAACATGGTACAGTATGGCATTGGTAATACCTAAGATTAACAGAAGGAACAGGGCTTTGCAATCCAGGAAGAATCAGTGACTGAAAACATATCTCTATACTTAGTATTCTGATCTCTAAAGCTTATAAGATACATAGACTAAGAACAGAGTATCCTCTGATACATCTAACACTGGAAATTTTGTCAAATCATCACAGTTGCTACAGCAGTTGACTTTCTCCTTGATAGTAAAACAAATGATGATTCTTTCATTGAGAGGACTCACATAAAACAATCAAAAAAAAAAAAAAAAAAAAAAAAAAAAAAAAAAAAAAAAAAAAAAAAAAAAAAAAAAAAAAAAAAAAAAAAAAAAAAAAAAAAAAAAAAAAAAAAAAAAAAAAAAAAAAAAAACGGAAAAAGAGGGGAAATTACAAACCAGAGGATGTACCAGCGCAGAATATACACAAAATACAATAGAGAAACACCTTAAACATGAAAGAGCATGTTGGTACAAAGCCTCCACAAGCTGACAGGTTCCCAATATAGGAAAACAAAGATGGACAGATAGTTGAAATGTCAGTCGACTTCTGAGTCACACTTTCAAACAGGATCAATAATCTAAGAGATGATATTGATAAACAAATAAATAATTTAATTCAAGACATTGACAAGAATATAGTTATAAAATCTATTCAAAACAAAAATGAAATTAACTCTGGTGTATAAAAGAGTCAGGGACTTGAGGGAAATATTTAAGACCGTGGAGGAAAATTACAGCAAAGAAATTTAGATCGAAATGAAGGGGAAAACCAGGGCTAAGAAGAGGGGGTGGGTGGGTAAGGGAGCAGGGCAGGGGGAGGGTATAGGGAACTTTCGGGATAGCATTTGAAATGTAAATTAAGAAAATATCTAATAAAAAACACTACAAAGCATCATGAGCAGGCAAAGCCAAGTAGAACGATTAATCTCAAGAATGAAAGTCAAGATCAAGACAATATAGATATAAGTAAACAACACTTATATAACCAATGAATAGGACCCAGACTTCTAAGAGACTAGAATGTGTTCAATAGCCCATATCTAAATATCTATGGGGTTGAGAAAATATCTGAGACAAGACCAACCTATTCAGTGAGGTATAGTTAAGAAATTTCCAAAGTTAGAGAAAAAAATAGATATCCAAACCTGGAGGCAGTTATAATGTTAGGCACCAACAGGAAGCAGTTATCACCTCAGAGAAGAATAGAGAAGACTTGTCCTTGATATATAATATTCAATATGTTAATATATGAAGCAAAAAGAGATGTCTATATCAGTAGTACTTTAGTCAGAAAAGCTTATTTTTGCAGTAGGTAGCAGTTCTGCAGAGACCCATAACTGATCAACGTGCTGGAAATAACTGACTGTTGAAAGTTGATCCCTAAACCAGACAGCTATGTCTCCTCATCCACTATTTAAGAGTCAGCACAAAGGAAGGCAGAAAGAATGCTAGAACAAAAGGATGGTTCTGTGTGACACTACTCCTGAGAAGTCAAAAAAATGTCTATTCAGTCTAGATGGGAAAATAATGACAGACCAAAGTATGGATATTAAAAGAGTCCAACTTGCTGAATCCATTTGGTGAAAATAACTTTTACTATGATTATAAAAGATGAGGAGTTATTTACAGAAAATTAATGACTGAAAGACACTCAGCTGTATCACCTGAAGTTGACAGTTCATGAAAGCTGGTTATCTGGGGCTGACTGCAGAGTTTATATGAAGCTTTACAGGTTGGAAAGTTCTTCAGTTCTCCCAACTGGTCAGTCTCAGGCAGCATGGCTTGTATAAGAATGTGTGTGAGCAGGCCTTAATGATTACATAAGCTTTGGGAGGAAGAAGGGAGTGGTGTGTAGTGAATCTTGTCAGTTCCAGAGACTTCTTAAACTTCTGAATTGCTTACTTTCTGAGATTTAGTAATCTTCTTTGAAAAACTGAAAGCTTTATATCTCTTTAGAACATTCCAAGCCTTAAAAAGTTTTCCTCTGAGAGGAATATATCAACTCAGAGAACGTTGCTGTGGAACAGAAGAAAGAGATATTTGGGAATGCTTTATTTTTTTATTTTGGAAGCACACATAGCTGTGTTAGTCTGGACATGTCAGCAACTCTAGTTATCAGCACAAAATGTACACAAGTTTGAGTTCATCAATATTCTGTCATGAAGTGGAGCAGGAACCATTAGGGTTCATCCCTCCTTAAGGATACAAATATAGTTAATTGTCTCTAGGAAAAGCAGAGACATTTTCTTTAGTAGTTATAGACACTGACTGGTAAGGTGCCTATGCTCTTATAAAGAACCACTCCCAGTGTTTCTGTAGGAAGTCCTGACTAAACTAAATAGGGGGAGAGAGAGAGAGAGAGAGAGAGAGAGAGAGAGAGAGAGAGAGAGAGAGGGAGAGAGAGAGAGAGAGAGAAGATCTAGGGAACTGGTGGGAGAAAGGAAGGGTATGAATGAGAATGGAGAAGGGCAAAAAAGCTTATGAGAGTAAAATTATCAAAATGCATTTTACATGCATGAAAATGTCATAGTAAAGGCCATTATCATTCATAATTAATATGTGAATAGAAATACAAAATAAATAATAATGCAAAAAGTTTATATAAAAAATGCCAACTACGCATGCAGATATAGAAACTTCAGAAATACATCAGATCTACATCTGACCAACAACTTTAAAAGCTAGAAAAGCATTGAATGATATATTTCAAGTCTTGAAAATAAAGAGCTGGCAATTAAGATAACCCAGCAAAATTATCTACTAAAGTAGATGGACAAATAAATAGTTCAAGGTAGGCTAAAGTTAAGGTAATTCATGAAAATTAGTTAATATTTCAAAAATTCTTAAATTAGTATTATTTAATTAACTATTTAATTTACTATTAATCATTATTTTATTAATAATTATTAATTTTATTATTATTAATTTAATACTATTTAATCATTTAAGTAACTTTTAAATGAGTACAAAGGAAAAACAGTTCACACATAAGAAAACACAAAATAGATTCAGGAAACCATCAGATAAAAACCTAGGGGAAGAGTCACTATCAGAGCAAACCAACAAACATCCATCACTAGAGGAGAAGAAGGAACGACCAATAAACCAATCAACTAGAGCAACAAACAACAAAGTGATAAATGGTAACAAACCCTTCTCACTTGCAATAATGAATGCAAATAGCTTTAATTTGCCAATTAGTAGACATAGATGAATGTTCTGGAGATACAACTATCTCTTGTCTCCAAGAAACTCAGAAACACAGTCCCAAAGCAAGAGTTAGAACGTGAGAATCAGAATACTGAGCAAATGTGAGCAATGACACCTGACATTAGCCTCTGGACTCCACACCATACACACACACACACACACACACACACACACACACACACACACACATGTTCTTCCTCCTCCACACACATAAACATACAGATCCACACATATGCACACATAAGTATATCATCATAATGCTCATCACAAAACAACATTTATAAAGTGTAACTTACAGTAAATTGAGCATTCCTAGTGCAAAAATATAAA
This sequence comes from Mus minutoides, assembly GCA_902729485.2. NCBI lineage: Eukaryota > Metazoa > Chordata > Mammalia > Rodentia > Muridae > Mus > Mus minutoides. Next base: position 785,378 of record LR749839.1, read on the forward strand.
GAATTTTCCATGACTTCATTTTTCTAAGGCTTCAGTGTTATTTCATGTGTTTGCTTTATCGAGAGATCCTCTCACCTGATTACCCCAGCAAAATATCATTTGACATAACTAACATTCCAAAGAAACTAAAGAAGTCTCCACATTATATGTATCTTTTGATGGTTCTATTTTCTAGCTATTGTAAATAGAGGAGCAATATCTCCATGAGTAAGGCATGTAACTTTGGGGTCTGACGTAAAGTCATTTTGTCTAACATTCAGAAGTGGCATAGCTGGGTCAGATTTTGAGAAACCTCCACACTCATTCCTAAAGTGTGTGTACAACCTTACATTCACAGCAATATTGTCTAAGGGTTTCTCTTACCCTCCAACAACACTAGAATTTGTCGGCATGTGAAATGGAATGTTCAAGTAGCTTAATTTGAATTGCCCTGATAACTAAGTAGTTAGGACATCCTTTTAACTATAAGTAGGGATACCTTGGCTCCCTTTCTTCCTTTTGGCATCCCCTTTGTTTTTTCTTGACTAACTCTTCTAGCTATGACTTTACGTGCTATATTGAATAGGAGTAGAAATAGGGGGCATCCTTGTCTTGTTCCTGATCTTTTTTTTTTTTTTTTAAGATTTATTTTATTTATTATATGTAAGTACACTGTAGCTGTCTTCAGACATTCCAGAAGAGGGCGCCAGATCTCATCAAGGATGGTTGTGAGCCACCATGTGGTTGCTGGGATTTGAACTTATCACCTTCGGAAGAGCAGTCGGGTGCTCTTACCCGCTGAGCCATCTCACCAGCCCCCTTGTTCCTGATCTTAATTGGAATGTTTTGAGATTTTCTTCATTATCATCATTAGAATGATAAGAGCTGTATGTTTGTTCTATATAACCTCTGTTATTTTGAAATAGGCTAGCCACTCCATGGCTTTAATCATAAATGGAATTTTGGATTTTATCAGGGTCTTTTCTGTGTCTATTGAGATAATTATATAATTTTTGTCTTTGAGCCCATTTATGTGGGCATTGAATTAATTAATTTATTTATTTATTTATTTATTTATGAATGTGGAACCATTTCTCTTTCTATAACAACAACAACAACAAAAAAGCTAATTCAATCATGATGAATGATCTTTGTGATGTGAACCTGAATTAGTTGGCCAGGGATTCACTGGGAAGTTTATGTTTTTCAATGAGGTTGGTCATTTAATTTTTCTGTGTTTGTTTATGTTTATCTGGTTTAGGTATCTGGGTGATAATGCTTTACAACAGACTTTGAAAGCTTTACTTTTTTGTTATTTTATGGAATAATTTGAGTAGTATTGATGCTCATTCATCTTTGAAATTTTGATAAAATTCTGAATTCTACCAAATTCAGAATTTGGTGCAGGCCTTTTTTTAATTTGGGAGACATTTTATTACTCCTTCAATCTAATAAGTGATTATATATCCACATTGATTATTTGTTTCATTTGGGTTGATCATGTGCATTCTTAAACTTATCTTTCAAAGAGAATTTGAGGTTTTCTAAGCTTCACTGATACCTGTTGTAATGTCTCTTTTTATCTCTAATTATGTCTACTTCTTATCTCTAATTTTTATTAATTTTGGTCTCCTCTTTTTTTCTTAGTCTGTCCAAGGATTTGTCAACTGTTGTTTCTTTGATTACTTGTATTTCTGTTGTTCCTTATATTTCATTTAATTTTATCCCTAGTCTTTATTATCTCTTCCCAACTACTTTCTTGACTACTATGTGATATCTTAGTAGATAGTTTCATTGAATACACTAGTCTAGGTAAAAACTATAATTTTTCAGAACCTGAAGCACATCTTTCTAAGACATTCTTTAAAAGTTTCCCTTGAATAATCAGCTATTATTCTGAGGACTCTGTCTTTATATGTGACTTCACTCTTTTCTCTTGTAGCTTTCAACATCTTTTTCTTTAATCTGTTCACTTAATGCTTTACCTAAACATGTTGAAAGAAATTTCTTTTGTTATACTGTCTATACTATGTTCTTAGGGCCTCTTGAATCTGGATGATTATCTCTTACTCTAGATTTAGGAAATTTTCAGTTGAGTTTTTATTGAAAATATTAGCTATGTCTTTGGCATGGAATTCTACTTCTATGTTTATATATTGAAGATTTGGTTTTTCTGTGTTGCCCCATATTCTATTTATAAGTTTTTGTAGATTATTATTTAATTTGATTAAGTGAGGCAGCTCCTCTCCCTTGTCTTCTGGTCTTGATACTTTGTCTTCTGTATAATGAATTCTGTCTGTGAGGATATCCACTAAAGTTTTGATTATACTTACTGAGTTTTTTACCTTCTACTTCATCTCAGTTTGGGTTCTCTTTACTATTTCTATCTCTTTATTACTTTGATATTTATGGTCTGAATTGCCCTCATTATTAGATTCAGCCAAGTATTTTTTTGGCTTTTAATTATTTTTCTTCATTAATGTAGTTCAAGTGTTTATTTGTGTTCTTTTGTAGAGCCTTGAATTCATTGAACATGTTTACAATTCTTTTAAGATTCTAGGCTCTTTGTCTTGGGGACCATAACTACTGGCAATTTGATGAAGAGGGTACATGATGCTTTGTTTTATCAATTATTTATTTCAAATAGGAGTTAGGAATGTGGAATTAGGGTGTTCATTGCTTTTTGATATAAGATTTTTACTGACTAGACCACAATTCCAGGATGGGATGGTAGGCAGGGAAGCTTGTAGAAGTGTTAATTAAACTGCAAAAGCTGATATAGGGTTGTCTGGGAATATTGAAAGAGGCAGAATTGCTTTCTGATTCTCCAGTAATCCAGTGATGTGGCTGTGATGTGCGGATGTAGAGTTATGTGGTCAAGGTCCAGGGTAGAATTGCATCCTTTATTAGATCCTATCTGCTGTTATTTGTGAAGTATCCATGGTGTAGGTCTGGAGGTGGAGGGGAGTGGGATCCAATATCTTTACTGAGTACAAGTCCATTTCTAGAGCAACCATATAGAGTGGCTATGTCATCAGGTCTAGACCTGGAGGGGACCAAAGAACACAGAGTAGGCTGAGTCACTTATCAAGTCCAGGTTCACAGCCCAATTAAATTTTTCCATGTCAAGATTATGCTTAAGAAAATCATATTTCTTGTCAGATGGCTTAGTAAATAAAATCTTGTAAGAGAATTGTCCCTTGGTAATCTAGTAATATAAGGGAACCTAAAATTAGGATAGACACCCTCACTGATAAGGATCTACTGGATGAATTCATGAGTTTAACCTTTTTACAACAGAAGATCCGCAAAGAGAACAGACATGCACACATTCCTACAGATATCAGATACCCACCAAGCTTTAACTGTCGGCTACATTGGAGGGACAGTGGGAATGCTTTGCTCAAAATTCTCATTAAAGTCAATCGAATAGCTTGTTCTAAGAGATGATTAGCTGTAAACATTTCTAGACTTTTCTTAACTGTTACCCATTTCTCACTGCTACCGGTCATAATTTTGGAATTTGGAATTGCTCCAAAGTTTAACTAGACAACAGCAAAGCATCTAGTATTTTTTTCTTCTTTGTGAACTTCAAATTAACTTAGGATTTAGGACGATGATGCTCTCAGTGTCGGATTTTCACCTTCCTGTACCATGACACTAAGCTTTATGAGATATTGCAAAAGCATGAGTATCAGTCAGAAATTAAGAAAAATACTTACACCATAACTACAGAAGACATGTCAAGTCTGTCTGAAGCCATGCGCATTTTATTACGGCTCAAATCTGCTACTCATGCTTCAGTGCTTCTGCTCAATAGAAATGTAGTATGAGCCCTGTTTTATACTCACATGCTTTGCACTGTGAAGATCTTCTTGTGCTGTGTAATGGAAGTTCTCCATCCATAGATCCCTCACTAAATCTGATTTCCTGGGTTGTTTTTTGTTTTGTTTTGTTTTGTTTTGTTTTTCTTTTTTCTTTTTTTGATGTAACAAGAATTGTCTGAGGAGGGCTAAGACATTATACTTACTCATTTGCTGCTTACAAAAAAAATGTGGAATTGACCAAAGTGGTTAAAAGATACTCAAGAATGTCATCCTATACTGTGGAAATTCAGGGATTCAAGCTCTACAAGCTATTCAACAAAGGAGTCTCTGCAGCATACTTAGAAGAGATCTAGATAAAGCCAGAGAGAGAGACTCCCAGCTCCAAACCAGTATGAGGTCATCTTCATGTGTTTTATTTCCCAATAATCAATACCTCTTTCCTTTTATATATGTAAGAACGCATGAATGTATATATATATATATATATATATATATATATATATATATATATATATATATATATATATATATATATATATATATATATATATATATATATATATATATATATATATATATATATATGATGTCTCCCTCCCTCCATCTCTTACCTTATATTTTGATATAGGCCTTTTACTGAACTAGGAGGTCACTAGATCCACTAGACTGACTGACCAGCCAGCTCCCAGGATGCTGCAACACCCAGATTTTTGGTGTCTAAGATCCAAACCTAGGTTCTTGTGCAACAAGCACTTTATTTTATGAGCCATTTCTCCAAACCTCTCTTTCTTTTTGTAAATTTGCTATGCCTCAGTCCTCCAATCAATGAGAATGTATCATGTGTCTTTAATCACACACACTGTGCTAGCTAGTTTATGTCAACTTAATAAAAGCTAGAATTATTTAAAATGAGGAAATCTCAATTAATAAAATGGCTCCAGATGGTGGTGGTGGTGTTGCATGACTTTAATCCCTTTACTTTGGGGTAGAGACAGGTGACTTTCTAAGTTTAAGGCCAACCTGGTCTATAGTTTATAGAGAGAACTCTAGGACAGCAAAGACTACACAGAAGAAACTTGTCTCCAAAAAGCAGAAAGAAAGAAAGAAAGAAAGAAAGAAAGAAAGAAAGAAAGAAAGAAACCATGATGTCATTTTTTATTATGTAATGAACCACATTTTTTGTATCCATTCTTCTATCATAGGACATCTAGGTTCTTTCCAGCTTCTGGCTATCACATATAAGGCTGCTATGAACATAGTGGAACATGTGCCCCTATGGCATTGTGGGGCATCTGTTGGGTACATTCCCAAGAGTAGTATAGCTGGGTCTTCAGGTAGACCTATTTCCAATTTTCTTCAGAACCTCCAGATTGATTTCCAAAGTGGTTGTACCAGTTTGCAGTCCCACCAGCAATGGAGGAGTGTTCCTCTTTCTCCAACATGTGTTGTCACCTGAGGTTTTGATTTTAGCCAATCTGATTGGTGTAAGGTCATTTTGATTTGCATTTCTCTGATCACTAAAGACTTTGAACATTTTTTTAGGTGCTTCTCAGCTATTTGAAATTCCTCAGTTGTGAATTCTTGGTTTAGTTCTAAACCCCATTTTTCCCTCTAGCTCCTCCATTGGGAGCCCTGTGTTCTGTTGGGTTGTCTGTTTTTTTGGTGATTAAATTCTTTAGTTCTTTATTTATTTTGGATATTAGCCCTCTGTTGGATATGGGCTTAGTGAAGATTTTTTCCCAATCGGTTGCCGATTTGTCTTATCGACAATGTCCTTTGTCTTACAGAAGCTTTCCAGTTTCATCAGGTCCCATTTATCAATTCTTGATCTTAGAACATGAGCCATTGGAGTTCTGTTTAGGAAATTTCCCCCTGTGCCAATGAGTTCAAGGCTCTTTCCCACTTTCTCTTCTACTAGATTCAGTGTATCTGGTTTTATGTTGAGGTCCTTGATCCATTTGGACTTGAACTTCGTATAAGTTGACAAATATGGGTCAACTTTCATTCTTCTACATACAGACAGCCAGTTAGACCAGCACCATTTATTGAAGATGCTTTCTTTTTTCCATTGTATATTTTTGGTGTCTTTATCAAAAATCAGGTGACAGTAGGTATGTGGTTTTATTTCTGGATCTTCAATTCTATTCCGTTGATCTACCTGTCTATCTCTGCACCAATACCATGCATTTTTATCACCATTTCTCTGTAGTAAAGCTTGAAATCAGGAATGGTGTGATTACCTCAGCTGTTCTTTGATTGTTAAGAATTGTTTTCGCTATTCTGGGATTTTTGCCTTTCCAGATGAATTTGAGAATTGCTCTTTCCATGTCTTTGAAGAATTTTGCTGGTAATTTAATGGGGATTGCATTGAATATATAGATTGCTTTTGCCTAGATGTATTGTATTCATTTGGACTTGAAAATCAAAATAAAGTCTTTATCATTTAAGTTGAGTTTGTCAAGTACTTTAGCACAGCAACAATAAAGTAGCTTAAGCAATAGCTCTACTTCAATAAAGACCTCATGAAATCTCACCTTATATTTTCCTACATAAGATATGCAGACACTGTAGAAAAGAAACTTGTAGTTTTTGTCAAAAGCCTTAAATTAAGAAAGTCCTTTACCATTGTACAAATCATAAATGAAAAGTTAGAAACCCCAATATAAAACAATTTTTTGAGTGTTATGAGAAGGCTGTTAGCAGTTCAGCTGGATTCTTTTTTATTAATCATTTCATTTGTTTACATTTCAAATGATACCCCCCCTTTCCTGTTACCTCAAAACCAATCCCTCATTGCATCCTTCCCTCACCCCTTCCACTTTGCATCTATAAGGGTGCTCCTCCACCTACTCACTCCAACCACAGTGTTCTAGCACACCATGCAAGGTCATCAAGCCTCCTTCCCCTTCTACTGATGTCAGATAAGGCCATCCTCTGCTACATATGTATCTGGAGTCCTGACTCCTTCCACGTATACTCTTTGGTTGGTGGTTTATTCCCTAGAAGCTATGGGTGGTCCAGTTAGTTGATATTATTCTTTATATAGGTTGCAATCCCCTTCTTCTCCAGAAGTTTTGAATTATTTCAGAACCCTTACTCTGTCTGTATCTTTGTTACACACCCCATATGGACATTTGTAACATTGATAGCCCCAAGGAGAATGGCGAATTTTCAGTTCCTATAGTTCAGACTTTTAGGAAGTACTCCAAATGTGTTTTTCAACATGATCCAAAGGTGATCTGTGTTTATATTAATATTCAAGACATATTCCTTACCAACTAGCTGGACCAAGCAAGAAATAACAGTGCTAGGCTGCTCATGGCATGTGAATGGATGACCATCAGAACAGACCCTGGCCTGAGAGAGAGATGTGAGCACATAGAGCTAGAGTGCTGGGTCTGGGTATGGCTACTAGGAACCAGGTTAGAGAGATGCATTGAAGACATCTATATTTGACCTCTAAGTACTTCCTGCATAACAGTAATGAAGCTGAGAGGGACAAAAGTTTTTGCTAATAATAATAATAACAACAACAACAATAATAATACTTTATCTACAATAAACTCCCACTTGTCTCAGAGGGTCAGATCAGTGTTAAAGTAATTGCACTTTGATGTTGTAATTTTAATGTTCCTCTTACTTCCATCTAGAGGTAAGTTAGGTATAGTTACAAGACAAGGATGTGCATATGGGTTAGAACTGGTCACCATAAAATGGGCCAAAATACAGTAAATTTTATAATACCTGTAGAGTGTGCATGTATTCATGCTCTACTACAATACTTATATATGTATAATATTATATACATGTGCTTATTATGTGTACTCAATATATATGTATGTTCATGGCTCATGTATATCATATATGAGTAAGCACATGTGTAATCTCTTTCTCTGCATATTTATATGAATGTTTTTTATTTTATCACTTTTCCCATAAAATTCCTCAGATTTTATAAAGTAGCAGGCATCTTGCACAGACTACCTTACTCTATAATAGGCTTAAATTATAGTGAGAGCCTTTTGTAGGCTATAGACTTAGTTACAGGACTTATATATCAAAGAAATACTGTGTAGAATCATAGCTGAGAAAGTAACATTTTAGTGATCTTTAATTTGCTTTAACAAATGGCTTTGTTCTTAAGTTACATACATTCTGCCCTTTAATAGAGAAGAGACTGGCATGTAAATTACTCTGTCTTGTGATCATCCCAAATTCAGTCCAGTTCTCAGATAGTTATTTTTCATTACTGAAGGAAACACCATATCTTCTCTTAGGACTTTGGGCTATTACTGCAGATTCACAGGCCTTTAGATGAGCATGTGGTTGCTAGGGGCAACTGATGGTGTTTTCTGCTTAATGATGAATAAATATTACAGTTTTTTTAAAATCTTTTTTTAATTGCAGCTTGTCAGCCTGATCTTTCCCTTTATACTAAACAAGAATTTTTTGTAATACAGCATATAAAAACATCTTCCCAATACATTCCTTCTTGTCATAGTATTCAGGAGGAGGATTCTTTTCAAGTGAATAAAGAAATGAATCTATCACCTCTCAGCATTTTGCTTTCTCCATTCTTACAGGATCTGGCAACACACACACACACACACACACACACACACACACACACACATGATTTTTGTCATTATTCTGTAGCCACCAATCATTGGCTCCAATATTGCAGTAGATTTATATAACCTTTGTGAATTATATATTATACCAAAAGTTAATACCCCCCCTCCCCCAATAGGTAAAGTGGACAGTAATCACTTTATTACCTTCTGTGATTCTTATGTGTGGGCTCTGGACAAACAAATGTTCTCTCTTGCTCTTGCAAACCATCCAGAACAGGCTCTTTATGTCCACAGTTTGACATTTTCTCTTAGCATTCATTTGCTGGGGGTGGAGCAGGTTTATTTTATTTTTCAGCTTACATACAGTCCATCATGAAAAGAAGTCAGGAAGGCAACTTAATGAAGTAATCTGGAGACAGGAGCTTAAGCAGAGGTCTGGAGAAGGGAGCTGCTTATAGGTTTTCCCCTCCATGTGCTCAGCCTGTTTTCTTATCACATGCAGCATCACACACACACACCTCAGGTTTTCTCTCTCCCATATAATCCTTGTGTCAGTTGTCAACTGTCTGTCCTGGCTTTACACTGCTGGATCCTTGTGAGGGTAAAGGCAGATTGGAGAATATTCCCTGGGGTTAACACCTCTTTTTATTATTTCTGCATTACAAGAACATCTAGAGTTCTCTTTTTAACAAAGTTTTTTTTTTTTTTTTCACAAACATCAATTCTCTTCCTCAGTAGACTGCTGCTCTTGACCATCTACTGTCTCAGAACACACTGTGGAGGAGATCCTACTGGACATGAGGAGAATTGGTGTTTTTGCCAGGTACTCTTGTGGAAGCATATTATGGTTTGAAACTTTAATGTCTCTCAGAGGCCCAAACTTGAAGGGCTTGGTTTCCAACCTGTAATATGATTAAAAGGTGAAGAGTTTTTAGGATACTGATTCTATGGAAGGAAGTTAGCTTCCTGCTACCTTGACCTTGAAGGTGATATCAAGACCTTGGTCCCTTATGTGTGTCTCTCTTAACTTTGTTTCTTGCCACTAAGAAGCAAGCAGTGTCTTTGTGCCTTGTGCTTTGCCTCAGCAGTTTCAAATCAGTGGAGTCACACAACGTTAGACCCAAACATCAGAAACAACAAGCCACATGAAGTTTGCTTACCTCTCGGTCACTTGAGCAGAAATTCCTTTCACCCCACAACATGGGTTTCATTCTACTTAAAAATACTAAGATTTCACTGATGACTTTCAAGAAGACAAGAGAGTTAATTAGAAATACACAATTTGCAGCACTCTGCAAGCTATCAATCAAATGCACACATTCCCATAGCTCCCTGAATTCTCTATGCTAAGTGTCTCATGGTCACTTTCTATTTCACAACACCAAACAGCAGGTTTCCCACACTCGTTCTATTTCTGCATGCATGTATCTAACAATGTCACTGTCTCTAGGTTAGTGTCTTACCAGAGGAAGCATATGGAATACATTAGGAGCATACCCTTTTGTTCTGAACCCACTGGGAAGTATTATGGAAAACAATAGCCAGTTGTAAGTGCCTTCTTTAATTCATGTGAGGTAAGAGAATCATTAGTAAAATCCATTTTTAAGAAGCCAAGTTTATATGAAGCTACAAGAAGAAGTTGAGAAAAAGAATAAGAAAATGTGCTCTATGCCTGGAACATAGCATCAGAGAAAATCCCGTAAAAGGAACCACTCAACACATAAGTAACACCCTAAAGGGCAAAGTCAGAGTGCTGAGACATCACTGAAGAAATGAAGACAACTGGAAGATGGCAAAAAGCCTTCCTGTGTCTGGACAGGTTCCATGGAGAAAGAAATACAGAGATGCTTAATTAATGGCAGATGATGTATTTTTCAATAAGTGCCCTTTCATTCCAGAGGATATTTAACAAATATCATGCCTTTCATACAGGAAACTTTACAAAGTGGTGACCCCAGAACACTAAAGGCACATTGACCAACACTAAAAGGAACTCTTCTGCAAAAACTGGTACCACAGTGCAACAAGAAAAACAAGAATTTCAAATGTTGAAGAATATTCTCAAAAAATGTTCATAACAACATAAAAATGTTCAGACATATTTTCCATGAGCGTAAAGTACAGAAATCAGAAGAAGACCCCAAAGCAGAGATATATGGGCTTAAGAGGAAAATGTGGAGATGCAAGGGTTGGATGAGGAAAATGTGGAGACACAGGAATTGTATGAGGGAAATGTGGAGATAAAGGAACTGGATGAATGTGAACTTACAGAATTTAGATAAGTAAAAGAAATATGTAAACAGTGGAAGGGAACATATGGAAAATGGCAAACAATCTCTTCATACAAACATATACATGGAGAATACAAACCAGAAAGGTGAAAACATAAATTATGTTATATGTATACATATGGCAATGAAAAAATAAACAATCCATAGCATCTGTACAATTGTACTCCAGGGAGAAAAATATCAAAAGGAAAAATATGAGAACTAACAGATTTTACGATTCATAAAATTTCCTGGAGATATAAAGAAGCAATGATCTACAAATTAATGTGAAGCAGCAGTGTGTGGGAATTTAAAAAGTACCCCAGGAAGACGAGGCGGAGCGGTGAGGTGAAGGGGTGAAGGAAGCCCTGAGATCGAAGCAGATGGAGAACAGTCTTGAGCATCCAAAATCAGGAAGAAGGAACAAATCTCAGTGAGGATAAATAACGAAGCTATGCCAGAAAGCCTTGGATACATGAGAGCCAAGCTACACCAAGGTGAGCTGGACGATTTGGGTAGGAGGACATGCTTTATACTTTGACACTGTAAAAATAACAAAATTTATGTAAGAGCCTTAGAAGTTAAAAGAATATCTTTGCTAATTATGCCACCTGTAAAGTCCGAGCTTCAAATCCTATAAATCAGGGAAGAAACCTCAGTAATTGAGGAATGCTGAAAGGGTATTGGAACAATGGGCTAAAGCATGGCAGAGTGACATCACTGAAAAACTAAAGCAGCTAGAAAAGTCAGAAAGAAAACCATGAATACGACCAACTAAGATCCAAGAAACACAAGATAATGAGACATGCCTAATGAGGCTCCTTCTGTCCTGGAATGTGCTGGCTCCACAGTGACAGTTAAGCAGCAAGCAGAAAAGGCCAGAGCAGGCTGGATAAAGAAAGCTTGGCAGAGTCACCATCAACTTATAGATGTGGTGAACAAAACAGTTTGATCTTGTAGTTAAGTGCCTGTTCAGAGGAATAATCCTTATGAACACAGTAGGACCTCAATTGAGCCACACAGACCTCCCCTATACACACACAGAGAGTTCAAAGCAATGGACTTATAAAATATGAAGGCGATTCCCTGAGAACACTGAAGCCCTAATAAAGTGATTGACATCTGATTCAGCTGCCTCAGACATTACATTAAATTCTTGGTTAATATGGTAATTGCACATTATATACATATGTATGTTGAAATATGACACTAATAGTCCACAAATATGTGTAATGATGTGTTGCTTTAAAAATAAAAATAATAAATCATCTTTGGAGGAAATGATTACTACTGGAAATCTCAGGTTTTTGTTTTAATCCATCAAATATAACAGAAGGTATTCAATTAAAAAAAATCAATCAATCACATCATGTCATCCAAAATGAAACTTCTGGGCCCAACCCCATGGAAGCAAAAGACCTACAAGACAAGAAATTCAGATGGAGTTAGTAGAGAAGATTTTAAAAATACCTTTAATATATTAAATGGATTGGCTGACAAGATAGTAGAGTTCAGCAAATCTCCTGAAAATAAACAATAATTAAATGGTAATGAGCACATGGAAAGGCCAAGTGGCTGAAATGAATATCTTTCTCTTTGAGACATAGCTAAAGAGTGAATTCTTGAAGTGGAAATTATATATATATATATATATATATATATATATATATATATATATATATATATGTCTGACAGAGACAGAGAGATAGATAGAGACAGACAGAGACAGATAGAGACAGACACAGAGACAGACAGACAGTGAAAGAGACAAAGAGAAAGCAGAGACAGAGAAATGAATGAAAATTACAAAAAAGTGAAGAGCACATATAGAATGCAATTAAAATGGAAAATTAGACTTGAAAGGAAGTTAGAAAGAGAATAGTGCTGAAAAATATGTAAAAGACACAAAGTCTTATTCTTTAAAAAAAAAACCCACAAAAGATATCAGCTCACATGCTCAGGATATATCCAAGCAGGATAATCATCTCCAGGCATATTATAGTAAATCTGCTTCAAAGCAAAAGTGAAAAAGTAAAAGTGGTTGTAAAGATACAAGCTCTCATATCTTTAAAAGGACTCTGCAAGTTGTATGTGTGTCCATTCATGCATTTGTGTAAATGTGTGTGTGAGTTTGTGTGTGTGTGTGTGTGTGTGTGTGTGTGTGTGTGTTTGTGTATGAGAGAGAGAGACAGAGTCAAAGAGAAAGGGACCAGTAATGAGGGAAGGCTATCAACCTGAGAGAAGGTATGCCAGGGGTTGGAGAGGGGATGTGGAAGGGGCTGGAGAGAGAAAAAGAAAGCGAGAAAGTGATTTCAGCATATTTTCCTTAAAATATATAAAATAAAAGTTGAAAAATTTAGGATTATAAAATAGTTATAATAAATATAAATCTTACTAAATAGAAAAACATGAAGACCAGAGTTTAAAACTGAGGGTCTACCAAATCTTTCAAGAATGAAGACAAAGTAAAGAACCTTCAAACCAACAAAGTAGAAAACTCAGCACAAACTGACTTCACAGGAGGGAAACCTAAATCAGATGGGAGATGTTTCCATACACCATCACGGAAAATGGCTGAACAGCGAGGGACTCTTGCTGGGGCCTCCCTTTGACTTCCTCTCAGCTCCCTGGCCCTGTAGTTTCCAGCAAATGAATTCAGATGAAACGGTGTAGCACAGAAAGATAGTTTGTAGCAAGACACCAGCACATTCTCCAAGGTGAAGAATGCTCTGGTATCATGGGAGTGGACAGCAGCTATTGCAACAGTAAACAGCATAGTTACCATAGAGCAAGATGGCCAGCAGCACTGAGAACACTGTAGAAGGCACAGTCTGGGTGTCCAGCTATGTGCTGACCTGGCCAGTATACCCTTTTCTAAGGGTTTTGGAAGAAGAATGTCTTGCAGGGACTAACAGGCCTGTTTGGATTTACTCTCAAGAGAGGGAACAAGACCTTATTTCTTCTAATAACACTGAGCTAAACAGTAACCTTACCATCCTCCTGACAGTTTAGAAGTCTCTGACTTTGCGGAGGGCCAGGCCAGAGACACAGCTCTCATTTATTGCTCCCACAAAAGACATCATGGAATCAGATCAGATTTATCGATTTAAAGAAAAAAATCTAAAAACTAACAAAATACATAAAATCACCAGGCTTTTCCAGGAGAGCCAGCCTCCCTTTGATGGCGGCTGCTGAGCCTTTCTACCTCTCCCTTCTCCCACAAGCACAAGGTGACAATTTTTCCAGAGCTCTCATTTACATAGCAGGTTGCATCTATAGTTTGCCTTTCCACACTCTGGTGCTTATCTTTATCAGGTTTTCATTTATTTACTTTTTTTTCTGGTGAATTTAAAGGTACATTGTAAACACCTGTCTAGTTCTACCACATGTTTCAGAATGTATGTTCTATGTTTGAACATTTTCAGACTTTTCCCCCTCAGGATGGAATCTGCATACAACAAAATGCCCTTGCTTAGCTGTGCCATCTGATGATTTTCTTGCTTTACCAGTGAAGCCCACCAGGCTTTGGATGTCACAGATATCACGGCCACCTCGTCGTTGCCTCCTACCTTCGCAAAGGATCCCTTTCATGATGTCACTAAGTGTGGCCTATAGTGTCTTCATTTTATTTCTTCCATCTAATTTCACTTAGATTTGTGTGCACATGTAATAATGCAATGTGTTCTTTGACAAGTGTAAGCATCTTTAAAGTCTGTAGCAATGTTTCCTTCATAATCAGGACACTAAAAACATGGTTTCCACCTCCTCCTCGTGGCTGCGGTTAGGCAGAGGGTTAATTTTTTATTGCATTAATTTATTTATTTGGGGAAGGCATACTGCAGCATGCATGTGGGATCGCAGGACAGCTTTTAGGGGTAACTTCTCTCCTTCCACCGTAGAAGAAGAGTGGGGTCAGAGTGATGACACTCAGGTTGCCAGCAAGTGCTTCAATTCTCTGAGCCAAATTGCCAGACCTTTGAGTTATGTTACTTTGAATATGTTTTGAATATGTGGAGCTTTACAACATATAGAGATTTGAAAAGAAAAAAAAAAGGACTTCTATATATACAAAATATAATCATGTATGTATGTCTACTATTTTATTCATTCATATGCTCTTTATCTTCTTTTGTACTGTTCATCATCCTTATATTTTTTTTCCTGAAAAAGACTAAAGCTGCACTTTGATAGATGTCTTAAAATAGATGCTCATTTTGAATTTTCAGGTCTTTGTCTCTGTGTATCATTGACTGTAAGCCATCCTGTAAGGACTGGGATGTTTGCATTCATAAATGCTGAGATATTTCACTTACCATTTGATTGATTATATTATTTACTCCATTATGATTTCTTCATGAATTACTTAGATTTTTTTTACACATGGGAGGGGGTGTAGTTATGGTCTAAAATATCAATTTCTAGTCTCATTTCACTGTGACAAAAAATAGTCCATGTGATTTCAGGTTTCTGATACTTGTTAATATTTGTTCTATAAACCACAATAGAGCCTATTATACTCTCTCTCTCTCTCTCTCTCTCTCTCTCTCTCTCTCTCTGTCTCTGTCTCTCTCTCTCCCCCTCTGTATGTCTGTCACTCTCTCTCTCTCTCATACACACATACACACACTTGCACACACCTTGTAGACTTTAAGATGGATATGACCAGGTGTGGTGTTTACCATGAGGACATGAGTTGAAGGCCAGTCTGAGCTATACTCTGTCTCCAAAAAGCAAAAACAAAGTGGAACAAGTTGGATCTCAGCTTTCTGAAGAGGTGGATGATGGCAGAAAAGCTCTAGTTTAATAGCAAAGTAAGATAGGAGACTTACAAATGAACACAAGAAAAACATTCAGTGTACTAGAGACACTGGCCATGTCCTCCAGTGAAAAGTATTTACTGAAGTCATGGATGAGACAGACTCAGAAAACTGGCTCTGTGTTCTCAATAATTGGCATTTTAAAGACAAAAATAGAGAAAGTTAAAGAAAAGTTGTGTGTTGTGGTGAGTGGGAGAGAAGAGCTAGGAAGAAATCCTCTCTTCTCTTCATTCAACCCAAGCAGCAGTAGACACTGCTCTAAAGAAAACCCTGATGGGTCATCAGCTCAGTGGCCCAGATCTGCCATGAACTGCATGCTACATTTGTGTATTTTATCTGAATCCTGTTGTTAAAAACACAAAGACGGAAGATGCTGACGGGGGATCAAAATGCGACCCTGGTGGCCATGTCACACATCTTAACACAACAAAATGATTTGAGCTAAGAAATGAGTGTTCCCACACATTGTAGTGGGTGTTTCTATGATATAAGAGTTGTGGCGTACAAGTGAACAGTTTCTTTCAAGTTATAAAAAAGCTAATTAAATTCAACATAAGTGTTTATCTTTGTAGAATCTATTCAAAGATTACTTCAACATATGAATATAAAACAAAGAAATGATTATTCATGTGAACATATTTGAGAAACCCAAATTGTAGAAACAAGTTTATTCATTTTCAGGTAAATGGCTAAATCAAGAGACTACAGTCATAACACAATACTAGGCAAATATTAAAACGAGATAGGGTGAACTCTATGAATTATAACAATGATCATCTGGCAAGATACAAACATTGAAGCAACAGTGGCATGTTACAGGGTAACCACATGTTTTCTGATTTTATTTAAGGCCCATTCCGCAGGAATAAATATATGTGTGGTATTGTAAATCTGGCCAAGAATCCATGGCCAGGTATCTCACAGGTCCCAGGGGTCTACTTACTATTTTTCTGGCAAAAAGACCATACTTTCAAACTACTCTCTAAATTCATAATATCCCTCTATCCACAGATTACTGCCAACTCTCAGACCTCACCAGAGAACATTCTTTTTGAAGGGGATGGTGGTTAGTGTATAAATTCAAAACTGGTCAAAGTGTAGAAAAATAATAGTCAGTAGAGTGATCAGCCACAAATGGGACATCCATATCACACTTCCCTCCAGCACACAAGAACTATTACAGAATAGGAGAAAAGAAGATTGGAAGGGCCAGAGATCAGAGAAGAACAGGGAGAAACAGTGCCTTCTGGACATGACAAGACCATTGCACACAGTAAGTCACTGCTGTGGTGGTTGCTTTTCTAAGACCTTTACACTAATGAAAGTTCAAGCATGGGATGGAAGGCATTCATAAGCCCCTACATGTAAATGAGGAGCTAAGGAAACTCGGTGGATTCTTGGGGAAAGAGAGTCAGTTTTCATCAAGGATATAGCACTTGGTATGTCAGCCATGCTCCAGGAACAAGAGTATATGTTATAGCAAATTGGAAATAATAAAAAATAGAGTAGAAAATTGGAAGATAAAGAGGAGGTAAGGTAGGGTCACGGAAGAGTTAGGGGACGGAACTAGGATAGGTATGGTTAAAACACATTGTAAGGAATTTCTCATAGAATTAATAAAAACAAAGGAAGAGATAATGGAAGGAGCCCCAGGACATGCTGCTCAGATACAAAATACAATTGCTGAATATTATACATAGTGATCTGTTTACACAAAACATAAGAGACAGCAGGGGATGTTGGTGGCTGTGAGGGTCCCTACATGTGTCACACTGTCAGGATGATGATCTGGGTGAGGTAAGAATGAAACTCAGGCTCAGATCAACTTAATTAGCTGGTGCTGGACCAAAGATTCTGGAATCTAATGCCAAGAGGCTTAGTTGTACACATTTAAATACAAGAAAACTTTGCAAAACCACTTCCATGTGAAGGCTCTCACAACAAATCTTTAGGAGTGGCTACATCAGAACTTCTTTGCAAAGTCTATCTCTTTAGCAGAGCGCCAATGTGACCTTTACCAAAGAATGAGTTCAATCGATCAGGAAACAGTGTTCAGGATAAGCATGTAGGGAGGAAAGGTTTCTAGTAAGTCTAGGGATGGGTTCTATTGACTAGGAAATGGTGCTCAGGATTCTGGAGGACTTGGTGAGGTCTGGCTTTACAGAATACCAAAGACTACCAGGTATTGACACATCCATTTCCAGACTTCTGGATGGAAAACAAGTGTCAATTTCCTCTATTGGGGGGAACGGGGAGCTTGCCTGTTTAACAGTTCTGATTTCTCTATTGTTTATCTGTGAGCTTGTGCCCTTTATAGACAGTAACTTTTATGTGAATGAAATATAACAGAAGAGATGAAGAGAAAAATCAATGAAAAGAAAGACAAAAACTACACTGTTAGAAATTTAAAATAGAAAGGAGACTTGCTATTGTATCCATTCTTGGCCTTTTTGATATTTCGTCTATATTACTTTTCATCTTTATGTATATAAAAAGTGGAAACAACTCTAAAGGACTTTCCTCAAACCATGATGAATATTTATAGTCAGAAAAGAAAAGGAAAATATATCTCCTGATATCGGGTTGGGACCTCCTGGTGAAACAGGTAGGAATATGATTTTTTTCTTTTTCGATTCGTCATGAGTTGTACATCATGAACTCTAGTCCCACTCATCCCTGCCCCCTGGTACCCACTCTCTACCCTCGAAACCTCCTCAATACAAAACAAAACAAAAATCTTGTTGTGGAGGCTCCAGTGCATACCATTCTGTCCACACACCTTTACTTGCATCTGTTCATTGCAATGAGCCATTGGTCTGGTTTGAGGCCTGTGTCTTCTCTGACACCATCAACAATGGATCCTCCCCAAGACTCCTCCTGGTTATCTTGTTATTGTCCTGTGTCATGGCAATCTGGCAGCTTTTGGTCGGCAGGACTGGCCCTTTCACATGCCCCAATCATTTGCAGATGATACAGTTCAGGGATGAGCCAATTCAGAGCCCTGTATCAGGGACTGGGGGGTAGCTGAGGTAGTCATTGCTCTGTCTCTCCCTTGTCTCCATCAGGACTAGCTCTCTAGTACTATTCTAGCTAGGCCACTCAGTACCATTATTGGCAGTGGCACAATCAACTCTCCTGCCCTCATTGCACCCTCATCTGAAACCACACCTCCAGAGCCAGCTCCACTGTGCTGTCCAGTGAAGGTATAGCCCATTATTCCAAGTACTCTAGCCTGTGAGGGGGTTGGGCTAATTCTGTTTTCAAATCTTCAGGGCTGGTTCACCCATGGCTCTCAACCAGGGACAAGCCTACTATGATGCCCAAGTGAGTCATAGGACCTGCTCTCCCAAATTCTGTTCCTGGTGAGGGGCAAGGCTAACTCACCACTTTCATGATATCGTCTCTCCTGACCCCCTCAGTTGGCATGGGGCAAGGAGGCAGATCACAACCATCTATAACACTGTGGTACATAGATATTCACATACATAAAGTGAATCTTTTAGAAAAGATATCTGCTGAGAGCTAAATTCTAACAGTGACAGGATGCTGACCACAGTATCAGATACAAGTCTTGAAACCTGGTCCAGCTGAACTTTGATTCCTACCCCTGCTGGCACCATGCCAAAGACAGGAAAAAGAGGTCATCACCCCAGCAGAGTCCTAGTCCACATAGTCAGGATGTCTCAATTCACAAAAATTATTATAATAATGAAATAATGAGCCTACACAGAAATAACTAATGACTGTCAACACCATTAAACAAAACGATAAGAAATGTAATAAATGAAAGTGTCTAATAGAGCATACCTAATCAAAAAGAGAAATGACTCAGTAGAAACTCTCAGAAGCAATGCAGTTATGTAACTTCAATTAAAAAGTTTTGTGTATATATGTGTGTTTTCGTAAATACACAAACACAATTCCACTCATCTGTATTATGTTGTTTGTATGTGGGTTTTCAGGGGTGAACATTTGGTACTCAATAACCAATTGTTGTGTTCTTCCTTAGAATATATATATATATATATATATATATATATATATATATATATATATATATATATATATATATATATATATATATATATATATATATATAAAACAATTAAACAAACAAACAAAAAAACCCTTGAATTTGAAAGAAAGCAGGGCTGGAAGTTAGAGGTAGAAAAGGGAAAGGGAAATGTTGTGATTATATTGCAATATTAAAAGGTAAATATTGTTGGTGTTGTGTTCCTCAAATGTAAGTTGATCAGTCTCCTGATTCCATTTACTTGAGAAATGCAGAGGAAAAGGAACTTATTAAAACACACCAGGAGGTGCAAGTGATCAAATGTGTCTGAAAGATAAAATAATTTATTTAGCTATAGATATAATTGTCTTTAATTCATAATTTATGTGTGGAGACAATCTTCATTCTTCCGAAGCTTCAGAGCTCCAACTGGACCATAGGAAAATAAAACAACAGGGAAAAACTGATTGGTTTCCGTTTGGTTACGTCAGGCTACTTTTTATGGAAAGAATGTGGCAAGTCTCCTTTATAACCTACAGTTATGTAAGTTATAATTTCACTTTCAGAAGAAAACTGGACATATTTTGGGATCTACTTCTTCAAAGTTGCAGCTCAATGAGCATTAAGCATCCATGGTGGGTGGGTGTTGATCTGTAGAAGCCTACAGCAGAAACTCACACCTAAAACAGTGGCCTTGACTAATCTATTTGAGGAGAGAAATACTGAGAAAGATTATGTGGTGGTTGCCCTTTATTCTTCAGTAAAAAAACCAGACAGGGGGAAGAAGAAGGCACTGTATAGATCTAAAATGCATGTCATCAGAATGAGTATGGACCTTTGGGACTTCATTTGCACAGAGTAAAACGATAATACACTTCTAGAAGACTATCAAGAAATTGTTGTTCCACCTATAGGGTTGCAGACCCCTTCAGCTTCTTGGATAGTTTCTCTATCTCCTACATTGGGGTCCCTGTGTTCCATCCTATAGATGACAGTGAGCATCTGTATTTGCCAGGCACTGGCATAGCCTCACATGAGACAGCTATATCAGGGTCCTTTCAGCAAAATCTTGCTGGCATATTCAATAATGTCTGGGTTTGGTGGCTGATTATGAATGGATCCACTGGTGGCCATCATTGGGAAGAGAGGCCCCTAGGTCTTGTAAACTTTATATGCCCCAGTACAGGGGAATGCCAGGGCCAAGAAGTGGGAGTGGGTGGGTAGGGGAGAAGGGCAGGGGGAGGGTATAGAGAACTTTTGGGATAGCATTTGAAATGTAAATAAAGAAAATATCTAATAAAAACAAATTGTACAGTGGCCTAATTACAAATGATGCTTACCACTTTTAGATGTAATAATGATATTACTATGTTTCTAAACATTGTATTTATGGTTTAAATTATTATATTAGTTGTAGAACCAACTTTAGTAATTAAAAAATTTAGTTTGAAAATAAAATAAAAAGGAAACATTCTCCTTAACATCCATTTTTAAATATAGTTCTTGACATATTTTAGATAATAGCAAACATTTGAGAAATGGCTGAATGCATGAAAAACATTGTTAGATGTCCATATTTATTTTGAGGGAAAGAGAAGAAAATATTCAAAAGAGAAAAATATCAAACTCATTCATATGCAAAAATGAGTGAGCAATATGTACATGGATGACAGAGGAGGAACAAATTTATTTTTTTAAGTTCTATTAATCTATAAAGAAACAAAAAAATTGAGCTTAGATGAGGTGTTTATTCTGTCATCTTGAATAATATTAATTGGAAGTGTCTCCATGTCTACATAATAACACAAGGACAGCAAGATAGGCAATATGATAGCTGTCTTAAAGAGAATGTCCTGAAATATGGGCTGATGGAATGCATATATCCCAAGGCAAAGGCAAATTGATCTTTATCTACACCAGGGATTAAAGCTGAGCTTCTATTGAGGTAATTTAGTTCTGCCCAGTGAATAGAATGTACTGTCCTTAAGGCAGCCTCAATCAATCTGTTCTCTGCTCAGTGTGAACAGCAGCTAGCCTGGAGCCAATTCCCTGAAGCTCATTTTAGAACACAGTAAGTACCACATACATCCTGATTCATAAATTACTTACTAGGCACTTCTAAGAATGGAAAAGGTCCCGAACTGTGCTTCAGATCCAGAGCTTTCTGAGTCCACTTCTCAGAGTCCACTTCTACCTATCATTTGCTGTCACCACTATCTGCTATCAGCCTGACTTTGACCACTGTAACCCTGCTAGGAGGAAATAAGTTATCTTCATATTGGTAGGGGTGAAGTCCTAATGGCCTTTCTGTATGAAACAGCCCCTATAGCCTTAAATTAAGGACACTGACAGAAACATGTGATATGGAACTCCTGGATTCTGAAGAGAACAGGTATTGACATTAACTAGTTAAGCCCTGACACAGAAAACCCAGAGTCACTGTGAACCATTGCAGTTCTACTGCCACAGCTTTCTATGCAGAAGAGCTCTCTAGGTCTGCATTGGCAAAGGATGCATGAACATAAGTCCTGCATCCCTACCTCTTCTGTTAAAGGTCAGCTTATCTGAGTGTCTGTTTTCTGCTGGGGAGAGAGGGGGTTACATATGTGTTCCTATTCATGTAAGCAGATCTGATGTTAACATTAAACCACTCTAATCTTTTATGCTGTTTCAACGGGTAGCTTTAAGCCCAAAATAGCTGTGTTTTATAGCAGGAAATCTTTCAGGGTACTTCCAAAAATACTGCATGGGCATCTTACTGTGTTTCTTCTTAGAAGGGTTGATCCTGGCTTATAGGTAATTTTGTTGTGGTTCATATACTACAGTTTTTTAAAAGATTTCTGGAAAACCATGTCTCCTATCTGTGACTACTGTTGTTGTTATTGTTGTTGTTGTTCTCCTCCTCCTCCTTCTCCTTTCATTTATTCCACATAAAACTGCACAAGAATATTAGAAAGACATATCAAGAGAGTAGAATAAGAATGGCAGGCTTTATAGTTCTTGGTGTAACTAAATGTTTTATGCTGACTCTTAAGGAATACATAATATCCCCCAAATTTCACAGTTCAAAGTTGTGTTTCAGCTGTCTCTCCTAGCTAGATTGATAAAGACCTTAGCCAGTTGCATGACCTCTCGCAAGGCTCATCTGTAAACCTCTTTGTAAAATGTAAATGAAGAGATCTTCTGAGTCAGATTCAGAAGAACTACGTATTTTAGTATTCAGACAGGTTCCTCATCCTACAACCTTCCCTAGCTGGTGCCTGTCTCCTACATGTATCCACCCCAAATACTGCTGGTCATTTAACCAGTAACCCCAATACTATTGAGGTTGACTTATAGTAATATTGTACCTAATGACACTTATTCTACTCTCCAGCTGTAAATTCTACATAGAGGAATTTTAATCCAGAAACATGACTTCTCTGGCCAAAGGTCATGTACAAAGACCTTCTGGGTCTATGTGACCCTACTGGAATGCAGATGTGGTCTGGATTACAGTGTGATCTAGATGGAATATAAGCACATCCCTAGTACACACCTTTAATCCCTAACAGTAAAGATAATTTTATTTTGTAGAAGGAAGCAGCCAAGTTTGAAAGTGAGTCTAATTGAAAGAGGGAAAGATTTGACAAAATGAGTCAGAGATAGGATACACCGAAGTCCCATGAGAACATCAGAGGAAAAACAGGCTACTTTATAGCAGTGTGGAAAAAGAGGTGTGTATGTGGCAGTGTTAGTGGGACAGTTTCACAAAGACAGGTGTCAGAGAAAATAATCTAGACACAGGAGACAACAGAATGATCCAGAGAATGATAAGGATCCAGAGATTAGAACAAGGTTAGTATGAGGCCACTCAGAGCAATCCAATGAGAAGCTGAGAGAAGTCAGATTGAATCAGTCAGCTTGGATGATTAGATTGTATGGAGGCTAGACGCTTCATGCCCTAAGCCTAGAGATAGTTAGAACAAAGAAATGATCTGGGCTCAGCCAAAGCTATGCATTTACCACAACTTGGGATCATCTTGCATCTCATCTCTCCATCTGAGAAAATAGAAGCAAAATTTGCAGCTCTATCTTTCACCATGCTGTATTCTGGGTTTAACCTGACATCTCTCCTCTAGTGCAAAACTCTTTTTCCCACCTAGATTAACTTACACATATCCATTCCTCTTCATTGAAACAGATCTGATTTTAAAATGAAACCAAGGACTAGTGTGTGTGTGTCTACTATAACATTCTCTAAGGCATGCTGTTTCAATAAGTTTCCTTAATGCATGCCCAGGAGAGCTATGTTTTATACTAAAAACAAAAAAAAATTGCTTATTATACCTCCAACAATACTATATGGATATTACAATAATTTTCCCTCTTGAAGGCTGGTCCCTAAACTTATTCTTGGTTCTTACTGTGCTTTGACAAGTATTCCTGAATAATTTATTTAGCCTAACAAAATGCATACAGATTTTCATTCATTTACCTTATTATGGGGAAATTTGCAATGAGATGAACAATAGGTTTCATCTTGGTTTGTTGTCCTTAAACACTTCATACAAAGCTCCATTGAGAATCTAAGACAGGTTCCAGATCAATTAAAAAAAAAAAGTGTCACCCAAGGATTAGTCATATTTCTATGACAATCACAGGACGTCAAAGGAGAAAGGTCCCTTGCCTAGGGTAGATTCATCTTTATGTTGAATACTATATAGCAAGAATGTTCTGTAAAGAAAGCCAATCTGGGATATTTTACATTAGACACCATATCTATGAAGTCATTAGCTGTGTTTGAAATCATTCATATCTTAAGTTTTAAGTCCTTCAGACGGGTAGGATGTTATGTATTTTCTCTCTAAACAACCATGTCCTTGGAAAGATACTACATCAAGATAATATAAGGTAAAATAAATATTATGCTTCCAAATCCATGTTCTTTGGCAGTTTTCCTAGAATTTTTCTTCTGAATGGTAATTTAATTTCTGTGTCAAGAAATACCCTTGAAACTCAGTCGCCCCCCCTTCTCCAGTCTGTTCTTCAGTAACTTCCATTCGATGCAATACTAAATATGCATCTTCCATAACAGTCTCTAAAATGTATATTCTCTCCATGCGCAGGTGATTTCTATGTGAATATATTGTCCTCTTTCTTTTTCTCTTTGATTGAGACATTGATACTTAAGCCTGAGTATCCTAACAGACACAGCAGTACACTTTAAGTTTTTGTTTCCTTAACAGCTGCTATCTATATTTATTTGCAAATGTTTACAATATTTTTAATTTTGAAAAATAACATGATTTTAGATTGTTGAAAATGATGACAAAATTTTAAAGCAGCTAATTCCAGAAAATCATGAGTTCAATGCTTTATGTTCAATGGCTATTTCAGTAAATTTTCATTTTTTGTTCTGCCCTTTCTAAAGGAAAACAACATTTCTGTTGGTGCTCTAGTGTATAGGTCAATTCAGTATTCTTATCAGCTGGGCTAGGTGTGATTGAATACTTCCACATCTATGCTTTGTTTGGGAAGTCTCAACTCTCTTTAGCTTGTTCTTCAACTATACAATTAAACATTAAGTACTTAATGACATTCCACTTAAAATTGCCAGAGAACTTTTGACTAGACTTTGCATATCTTGATAAATGGTCCTAAAAAAAGCAAAAGAACATTGTTAACATTTGTCCGCTTACATAAAGCCATTGGGTAGGATAGTTTTTTGATGTAAGAAATGTTCTTGGAAAAATCACTTTGGTGTGGTATATGTGAATACATGATTTGAGCGTGGATTTCCTCAGGCATTCCTCTGGGAAAGTAGGCTAGTATCAAAGATCTTCAGCTATTATAAGAGCTGACAGAAGCTTTGGGTTTAATCCCATAGCTAAGAGGCTGGTGGAGATCACAGGACATCCCAACAAAGCAGTAAATTAGTCACACAATCCTCTTTGTGTGCTACAATAAGCCATGCATTCTCTAGAGTACTTCCATGAGACCACTGAAAATCAACGTGTGCAAAGTGCTATCTAATAAAGACAAAGAATGTCTAATTTGTACAGAATAGGTTTGACAAGAGCAATGATCCTTTGCACTTCTTTTTCCAGAGCTATAGTCAAAGTCACTTTGATCCATGATTAGGTAGAATAGGCACATGCAAACAAAGGATTAAATTATTTCCTCTACAGAAATGCTCTCAAATATTTAAGACATTTTCCAGCCCCACCCTCAAGGTGAAGTATTCATTTGGAATATGGATGTCAACATCTTATTATGAAGAATATTCAGTAAAGTTTGAATTTTACCCAGAAACAATCTTGCTCACTTGTTTAGGTTTGAGCTGGGTTTAGTCACACCGGATAGTCAATGTTTGTAAGCAGTTTGGTTGTAAGCATTTGATCCCGTGGTTTCTATGGCCCTAATGTGGATGGACCCTGTTCCTGCCATTACTTCTGATGGACCATGACAAGCTTTAATTAAACAAATACATTTGTGTTTAAAATTAAGTTGTCTCCTTACACCTAAGAC
Organism: Mus minutoides; assembly: GCA_902729485.2. Classification (NCBI taxonomy): domain Eukaryota; kingdom Metazoa; phylum Chordata; class Mammalia; order Rodentia; family Muridae; genus Mus; species Mus minutoides. The sequence continues at coordinate 811,367 of LR749839.1, forward strand.
GAGAAACAGAATGTACTATGTTGGCCTGTACTTTGCAACCTAAATTCAACATGATGTCTAAGACAGCAAGGTACTCTATGACTTCCTGAAACAATCCAAGCAACATCCACCAAACTCTAGAGGGGCATAATCAGCCATTGTGAGGATCCTGTTGTTAGGATCATGTTGTGAAGGTGAGAATCACAGCCAGCCAAGACAGGTAGGAATCATCTTTATGTGACTGCAGCAAGAGGGGAACCAAGTTCTTTTCACTCCTAAAAAGCATGATGTGAAGAAATTCCAAATGCTGCATACTGTAGATCCATTTCCATTGAGAGTCATATTTGTTAACTAAAACAGAGGTGAACTGTGGCATTATTTTCTGCTTTCCATACCATTGTCATACATTCTCATGTTTATGTAGCTACAGTGACATCACTTACTGTACATAAAAAGGCATTCTATGTATCCCACATCAGGATCTCTTCCCACCAATAGTTTCTTTGAAAGCATCCTTGCCATTAAATCAGTACAGCCTCCTCATTGCCAAGATGCTGGTCTTTGTACAATGTCCTGACCCAACAAATATCTTGGAAATATTGCTCAAAGCCCAGCTACAAAGGTATAGTATTCGTATTGGCTAAGAGAAATATACTTTAAGACTTCATAAGAAAGGATTAAGAAACTGACATATATTCCAGGCCAAGTGCTTTCTGTTTATAATTGTTAATGTGTTTTAGATTTAACTGGGCCTAAATTCCTGTCAGACTTCATAAGTCCTAAAGCTTTGAGCCATGAGACATTTATGTCCTTCACATGCTTTTTAATCTAATAAAAAACCTGAGTACATTATTTATTCTTAAACTGCTATTAAGATCCCAGTATCTCTATTTCATTGTCAATAAATAATTCAGTAGGAAACAAAAACCCACATTCTGTTAAATAATTGGGTGCACTTGCCATCTTCTTGTTACTATGAACATATAAGCAATAAACGAAAGCAACAAAAGCTTATCTGGTCTCTTCAGAGTTTTGAGCCCTTAATCACTTGGGCCTATTGCACTTTGTCCATGGTGGCACAACACATGCTGTGAAAATGCGATGCAGTAAAGTTATTCATCCCATGCAATGGAGAAAGCAGAGGGAGAAAAAGAAGAGATTAGTGTCCCAGTGGCTCTGGAATGCTGTCTCTCCCCTGGCCCTAACATTCACTAGGCTTCTTCTCTAAGTAATGCCACTGACTATGACAAGTCTTTAACAGATGGACCTGGGGACATGCAAAATCATATAAGATCATAAGCACCAAACAAACAAAAGCCAAGAAAAAATAGAACATTTGCACTTTTATAATTATCACAAGTAAATTACTTTTCATTAATACTATTTCATCAAGACACCAGAGAATCATATTACATTTCTTGGGATAAGTACTAGAAATGAGTCTTTTCCCTGACTCAGGATATCTTCCAGATACATCCATTTGCCTAAGAATTTCATAAATTCATTGTTTTTAATAGTTGGGTAGTACTCTTTTGTGTAAATGTACATTTTCCATATCCATTCCTCTGTTGAGGGACATGTGGGTTCTTATCAGCTTCTAGCTATTATAAACAGGGCTGCTATGAACATAGTGGAACATGTGTCCTTATTACCAGTTGGAACATCTTCTGGGTATATACCCAGGAGAGGTATTGCTGGATCCTCCAGTACTACTATGTCCAGTTTTCTGAAGAACTGCCAGACTCATTTCCAGAGTGTTTGTACCAGCTTGCAATCCCATCAGCAATGGAGGAGTGTTCCTCTTTCTCCACATCCTTGCCAGCATCTGCTGTCACCTGAATTTTTGATCTTAGCCATTCTGACTGGTGTGAGGTGGAATCTCAGGGTTGCTTTGATTTGCATTTCCCAGATTATTAAGGATTTTGAACATTTTTTCAAGTGCTTCTCAGCCCTTCGGTATTCCTCAGTTGAGAATTCTTTGTTTAGCTATGTACCCCATTTTTAATGGGGTTATTTGAATTTCTGGAGTCCAGCTTCTTGAGCTCTTTGTATATATTAGATATTAGTCCCCTATCAGATTTAGGATTGGTAAAAAAAAATTTTATTAGATATTTTCTTCATTTACATTTCAAATGCTATCCAAAAAGTCCCCTATACCCTCCCCCTGCCCTGTACCCCTTCACTCACTCACTCCCACTTCTTGGCCCTGGTGTTCCTCTGTATTGGGGCATATAAAGTTTGCTAGACCAAGGGGCCTCTCTTCCCAATGATGGCCGACTAGGTCATCTTCTGCTACATATGCAGCTAGAGACAGGAGCTCTGGGGCTACTGATTAGTTCAGATTGTTGTTCCACTATAGGGTTGCAGACCCCTTCACCTCATAGGTACTTTCTCTAGCTCCTATATTGGGGTCCCTGTGTTCCATCCTATAGATGACTATGAGCATCCACTTCTGTATTTGCCAGGCACTGACAAAGCCTCACAAGAGACAGCTATATCAGGGTCTCTTGAGCAAAATCTTGCTGGTATATGCAATAGTGTCTACCTTTGGTGGCTGATTTTGGAATGGACCCCCAAGTGGGGCAGTCTCTGGATGGTCCATCCTTTCATCTTAGCTCCAAACTTTGTCTCTGCAAATCTTTCCATGGGTATTTTATTCCCTATTCTAGGGAGGAATGAAGTATCCATGCGTTGGTCTTCCATCTTCTTGATTTTCTTGTGTTTTGGGAGTTGTATCTTGGGTATTCTAGGGGAACGCCGGGGCCAAGAAGTGGAAGTGAGTGGGTAGGGGAACTGTGCAGAGGGAGGGTATAGGGGACTTTTTGGATAGTGTTTGAAATGTAAATGAATAAAATATCTAATAAATTTTTTTGTAAAAAGAGTCTTTTGTGTCTTCTTTATCTATACATAGGGACAGAAAAGTTGACCTATGTCCAAGTAAGCCTTCAAATATTTTTTTCTTCCTAACAAGGTAGAAGTCCTCATATAGATAGTAATATAAATAATAATAAATATTATATAAATAAACAAAATACTGAGAATTATTCTAATTATGAGCATTTGAAATTTGTATCAAATCATATTTTTAGGGGTTAGTCATGCTCATATAATCTTGATGCATGCTTGCTCTGAACATAGATTCCAAGGAAAAGTCCACAAGTAGGCACTGCCTTATTGACATTAGAAGGGGCTTTGTATTATGAGAAAGTGGCCTACTGAGAGGAGAGGATAAGGGACTTGGCTACAGATTACATGAGAAGAGTTTAGCCAAAGACTTACACAAAGAAACCTTTTCCAGATTTGGCAGAGCTCCACAGAAAAAGGCAGCACTTTTTCAATGTTCTGCTATGTTTGGTGTCTGGTTTTTCTCAAGCTCCAAAATCAGCAAAAGCAACCATCTTTGCCTTTCTAAAGAAAATATCCTACACACTGACATAGGCATTGTTTGAGTCCAAAGTTCATTTCAAATAAATACATGTGGTTAAACAAAATGATTTGACTTGAGCCAACAGACTGATAAGTTGCTCCACAAGAAAGTGAGAGGACAGCATCTGTGGTTGGAAAAGCCAAGTCCTGGAGTTTGCTAAGAGGGAGGGGTACCTATGAGGACCTCAGCAGAACACACAGACCCCATTATGAAATCCAGAATGCAGTCTGCCTGATAAAAAGACACTGGCAGTAAATGATACCAGGATAGTTCTGCAGTCTACCAAGGGGGAATTTTGATAAACATAAACACTGAAGAATACAGACTTAGTTTAACATTAAGTATGCATCATATGAAAAATAATTACACTAAGATATAGTACTTGATATACTGTTTTCTTTAAGTTTTATCCACATACATATTTCTTCATGTGGTATAAAAGGGATTAAGTGAAAACAGTTATTTGAAAATTTCTATTTTACCATACAACTATGAGTTCAAAGCTCTGAAATTAAGTGAAAGAAAGACATTGAAGAAAGAAGAGAGGGAAAGGAAGGGGAAGGGAGAGGACAGGAATCAAGGGGAAGGGAGAGGACAGGAATCAAGGGGAAGGAGGAAAGAGACTCTGAAGAGAAGGTTTAAAATGTTAGAGTAGCCATGAATTGTACAACTGGCTCCCTATTTCCAGATTGCTAAGCCCTAAAATGTTAACATTTTGTGGTTAGGAGAAGTAATTCTATTATATCATCATTAACTCAAGCTAGATTTGGAATGTCACCTTTCCTACCAATAAATCCCAGTCTCTTCTTTTTGTGTGTGTAATATTGCAAGTCCAGTCAGAAAGTCTGTTTTGTTAGTGTCCAGACAAAATCAAACTTTTAAAATTTTCCCTCAAGAGTTTCCCATGGCTCTTATACTTAGAAGTCACATCAGTGCTTGCATGACTTGGAGACTTATTTAGAAACTAAGGGACCAGACAGAGCACACTCTAGAGTTAGAATCAGACATTTCAAAAGAGATTTCAACCTTCAGTTTTGTTAATATAATTTCTTTTCCTTTCCTTTCCTTTCCTTTCCTTTCCTTTCCTTTCCTTTCCTTTCCTTTCCTTCCCTTCCCTTCCCTTCCCTTCCCTTCCCTTCCCTTCCCTTCCCTTCCCTTCCCTTCCCTTCCCTTTCTTTTCCTTTCCTTTCCTTTCTCTTTCTTTTTGATAATTTCTTATAGAGACATTACATTTACATGATGATCTCCCACTCTCTCCCTTCCAACTCCTCCTATGTATCACTACATCTCAAATTCATGGCTTCTTCCCTTAGTATTACACACACACACACACACACACACACACACACACACACACACACACACACACCAAAGCAACCACAGAAATTCCTATTGAATTTTTTCATGTGTCTTTAGGCTGACCTTCTGGGACTGGATAACTTACCAAGGAGAATTCCTTGGAGAATACTGATTATTCCTCTCTAAGCAACTAATTGCCTGTAGCTCTTCATCTAGGTGTGAGCCTTTCCAGATTTCCCTCAGGCACACAGGCATGTTGACTGGTGATGTCATTGTGCAGGTCTTGTTTAGGTAATCATATTTTTGAGATTTCCTGGATTTCCTGTGTGCAGCTTCCCTGTCATGTATAGAAGATGCTGTCTTGTAGTAGGATCTTTATGTTCTGAAATTTATGCTGTTGTCACCCTCTCTTCCAAGATTTTCCCAGAGCTGTAAATGAAAGAGTTGTGTTATAGATTGGGTTTGGGCGGGGGGGAGCCTGAGTTCTCTGCATTGTGACTAACTGTGGCTTTCTGTAATGGCATCTACCTGCACCACAAAGAAGTTGTTTGAGGTGTGAGAACTACATTCACCTGTTTGTTCAAGGACAAGTATTTAGAATGCAATTAGACTCTATCCTGGCTTAAGTAAGTGGAAGTAATATGTGTTCATTTAATTTCCACCTAGTTTTCAAAACCAAGGGAGAACTGATCCACCCAAACCTTGGCTGGCATGGTAGAGATGGATGCTGGTTGGCAGAATGGATGGAGGATATGCATTCAAATAGCACTGCTCTCAGGAGAGCTTGTACATGATCACTTACCCTCAGCACTGCCAGTGTTTTAGCATAAGCCAAGAAGGTGGGAATAAGAAATCAGCTGGAGGGAAGGGAGCAGAGATAAGATCAAGGGAAGCCAAACCAGGGCTGAGGCATTAGCATAGGTGACAGAGTGGAGAATTAAGGAACATAACTATCCAGCTAGGGAAGTGGCTTGGAAGTGGACAGAACTGAGAAGGTGCAGACATAGCAGACAAAGAAGCCCTATGCAGAGTGGGTAAGTCTGCATGTTTTTAAGGCAGTAGCTTTATTTTTCCACACTGGTCTGTTCCTTGTGTGTTTAGCACAGAAAAAAAAACTATCAATTCACTATAAATATTATTGTTTCACAGTGAAAGATATGTGGAGAACTTGGAGACAAAGCAGAGATGGAAAACAGAAGGAGTGAAAACAAGTTCCCAGGTCACCATGAATCTTGACATCTCCCTTCTGCTCCCATCTTTCTCGACTTCTTCCTGCAGAGATCATTCATCTTTAAAGCCTTCTACTTGTCTCACCTCAAGTCTTCATGACACTTTCTTGACCTGACATATGTCCCTTTTACTGCTTGATAGTTAAATGATTTTTTAAATATTGATTTTAAAAAGACTCAGCAGATACTACTCAGCTATTAAAAACAATGAATATATGAAATTCCTAGGCAAATGGATGGATCTGGAGGGGATCATCCTGAGTGAGGTAACCCAATCACAAAAGAACTCACATAACATGTACTCACTGATATGTGGATATTAGCCCAGAAACCTAGACTACCCAACATACAATTTACTAAACACATGAAACTCAAGAAGAATGAAGATCAGAATGTGGACACTTCGCCCCTTCCTAGAATTAAGAACAAAGCACACATTGAAGGAGTTACAGAGATCAAGTGTGGAGCTGAATCAAAAGGATGGACCAACCAGTGACTGCTGCAGCTGGGGATCCACCCCATAATCAGCCATCAAACATAGACACTATTGTATGCACCAGCAAGATAGTGCTGAAAGGGCGCTGATATAGCTGTCTCGTGGGAGGCTATACCAGAGCCTGGCAAACACAGAAGTGGATGCTCTCAGTCAGCTATTAGATGGAACACAGGGTTCCCAAGGAAGGAGCTAGAGAAAGTAGCCAAGGAGCTGAAGGGGTCTTCAACCCTATAGGTGGAAGAATAACATGAACTAAGTAGTACCCCCAGAGATCATGTCTCTAGCTGCATATATAGAAGAAGATGGCCTAGTTGGCCATCATTGGGAAGAGAGGCCCCTTGGTCATGTAAACTTCATATGCCCCAGAACAGGGGAACACGAGGGCCAATATGTGGGAGTGGGTGGGTAGGGGAGCAGGGCAGGGAATAGGGGAGGGTTTAGGGGACTTTCGGGATAACATGTGAAATGTAAATGAAGAAAACATCTAATATAAAAAAAAGACTCAGCAGAGGCTAGAGAGGTGGCTCAGTGATTAAATGAGTACTTGCAGCTCTTGCATAGGACTTATGTTCAGTTCTCTGCACCTACATAGAGACCATGGTCTCACAGCCATGTGTTGCTCCAGTTCCAGGGAAACTGATTTTCTCTTCTGACATCTGTGGTACATAGTATACATACATGCATGCATGCATGCATACATACATACATACATACATACATACATACATTTAAGAAAGCATGAACACATAGAAAATAAATATATTAAAAATACCTTTTAAAAGTCACAGCAAAAATTTCCTATTTTCATTTTTTATTATATATTTTATTTGCATTTCAAATTTTATCCCCATTCCTGGTTTCCACCCCTCACCCAAATCCCCTATACCATCCCCTCCACCCCTGCTCACCAACCAATCTACACCCTCTTTCCTGTCCTGGCATTCCCCTATACTGGGGCATCAAGCCTTTTCAGGACCAAGGGCCTCTCCTCCCATTGATGTCTAACAAAACCATCCACTGCTACATATGCAAATGGAGCCATGGGTGCATCCATGTTCATTCTCTGGTTGGTGGTTTATTCCCTGGGAGCTCTGGGAATACTGGTTGGTTCATATTGTTATTTCTCCTATGGGGCTGCAAACCCTTCAGCTCCTTGGGTCTTTTCTCTAGCTCTTCCATTGGGGACCTTTTGCTCAGTCCTATGGTTGGCTTAGAGCATCCACCTTTGTATTTGTCAGGCACTGGCAGAGCCTCTCAAGGAACAGCTAGCTATATCAGGTTCCTGTCAGCAAGCACTTGTGACTGTATATGGTATGCATCCACAGGTTGGGTAGACTTTCCTTCAGTCTCTGCTCCATACTTTTTCTCTGTATCTCCTCCCATGGGCGCTTTGCTACCCCTTCTAAGAAAGACCAAAGTATCCATACTTTGGTCTTCCTTCTTTTTGAACATCATTTGTTCTGTGAATTGTATCTTGAGTATTCCAAGCTTCTGGGCTAATATTCACTTTCAGTGAATATATACCATATGTACTCTTTTGTGATTATTGGGTTATCTCATTCAGGATATTTCCTAGTTCTATACACTTGCCTGAGAATTTCATGAATTCATTGTTTTTAATAGCTGAGTAGTACTCCATTGTGTAAATGTACCACATTTTCTGTATCCATTCCTCTGTTGAGGGACATCTGGGTTCTTTCAAGCTTCTGGCTATTATAAATAAGGCTGCTATGAGCATCGTGGAGCATGTGTACTTATTACATGTTAGAGTATTTTCTGGGTATATGCTCAAGAGTAGTATAGCTGGGTGCTCAGGTGGCACTATGTCAAAATTTCTGAGGAACTGTCAAACTGATTTCCATAATGGTTGTACCAGCTTGCAATCCCACCAGCAGTGGAGGAGTGTTCCTCTTTCTCCCCATCCTCGCCAGCATCTGCTGTCAACTGAGTTTTGGTCTTAGCCATTCTGACTGGTGTGAGGTAGACTCTCATGTTTGTTTGTTTTTTATTATTTTCACTTTTCTGATGACTAATGTTATACATTTCTTTAGGTGCTTCTCATTCAGTATTTCTTGATTGAGAATTCTTTGTTTAGCTCTGTACCCTATTTTAATAAGGTTATTTATTTCTCTGGAGTCTACCTTCTTGAGTTCTTTGCATATATTGGATATTAGCCCTCTATTGGATGTAGGGTTGGTAAAGATCTTTTCCCAATCAGTTATTTGCCATTTAGTCCTATTGACAGTGTCCTTCACCTTACAGAAGCTTTGTAATTTATGAGGGCCCATTTGTCAATTCTTATTCTTAGAGAATAAGCTATTGGTGTTCTATTCAGGAAGTTTTCACCTGTGTCCATTCACTCAAGGCTCTTCTCCTCTTTATTTTCTATTCGTTTCAGTGTATCTGGTTTTAGGGAGGTTCTTGATCCACTTGAACTTGAGCTTTGCACAAGGAGATAAGAATGGATTGATTTGCATTCTTCTGCATGCTAACTGCCAAATGAACCAGCACAATTTGTCGAAAATGTTGTCTTTTTCTCACTGAATAGTTTTAGCTCCTTTGTCAATGATCAAGTGACCATAGGTATGTGAGTTGTTTTCTGCAATTCTATTCCATTCATCTACCTGCCTGTCACTGTACTGATACCATGCAGTTTTAATCACTATTTCTCTGTAGTACAGCTTGAGGTCCTGCATGCTGATTCCCCCAGATGTTCATTTATTGTTCAGTATAGTTTTCACTATCCTGGGTTTTTTTTATATTCTAGATAAATTTGAGAATTGTTCTTTCTAACTCTATGAAGAATTGAGTTGGAATTTTGATGAAAATTGCAATGAATATGTATATTGCTTTTGGCAAGATGGGTATTTTTACTACATTAATCCTGTCAATCCCCAAGCATGGAGATCTTTCCATTTTCTGAGGTCTTCTTGAATTTCTTTCTTCAGAGACTTGAAGTTCTTGTCATACAGATCTTCCACTTGTTTGGTTAGAGTCACACCAAGATACTTTATATTGTTTGTGACTATTGTGAAGGGTGTCATTTCCCTATTTTCTCTCTCAGCCTGTTTATCATGTGATTATAGGAAGGCTACTAATTTGATTGAGTTAATTTTATACCCAGCCCCTTTGCTGAAGTTGTTAATTAGCTGTAGGCGTTCTCTGGTGGAGTGGTTTTGGGGTCATTTAAATATCATATCATCTGCAAATAGTCATAGTTTGACTTCTTCCTTTCGATTTGTATCCCATTGACCTCCTTTTGTTATCTAATTTATATAGCTAGAACTTCAAGTACTATATTGAATAGACAGGGAGAGAGAGGGCAACCTTGTCTATTCCCTGATTTTACTGAGATTGCTTCAAGTTTCTCTCCATTTAGCTTGAAGTTGGCTACTGGTTCTCTGTATATTGCTTTTACTATGTGTAGGTATGGGCCTTGAATTCCAGATCTTTACAAGACTTTTAATATAAAGAGATGTTGAATTTTGTCAAGTGCTTTTTCAGCATCTAATGAAATAATCACGAGGATTTTTTTCTTTGAGTTTGATTATGTGGTGGGTTACATTGATGGATTTCGTATATTGAATCATGCCTGCATTCCTGGGATGAAGCCTACTTGATCACGGTGAATGATTGTTTTGATGTGTTCTTGGATTTGTTTGGCAAAAATTTTATTGAATATTTTGCATTGGTGTTAATAAGGGAAATTGTTCTGAAGATCTCTTTGTTGGGACGTTGTGTAGTTTTGGTATCAGCATTATTATGGCTTCATAGAATTAATTGGGTAATGTTCCTTCTGTTTCTATTTTGTGGAATAGTTTGAGGAGAGTTGGAATGAGGTCTTTTTTGAAGGTCTGATAGAATTCTGCACTAAAAACCGTCTGGTCCTGGGCATTTTTGTTTGGGAGACTTTTAATGACTGTTTCTATTTCTTTAGGGGTTGTGGTACTTTTTATATTGTTTATCAGATCCTGATTTAACTTTGGTATTTGGTATCTGTCTAGAAAATTGTCCATTTTATCCAGATTTTCCAGTTGTGTTAAGTATAGACTTTTGTAGTAGGATCTGATATTTTTTAATTTCCTCAATTTCTGTTGTTATATCTCCCTTTTCATTTCTGATTTTATTAATTTGGATATTGTCTCTGTGCCCTCTGGTTAGTCTGGCTAGGTGTTTATCTATATTGTTGATTTTTCTCAAAGAACCAGTTCCTATATTTGTTGATCCTTTGTATAGTTCTTTTGTTTCTACTTGGTTGATTTTTGTCCTTGAGTTTGATTATTTCCTGCCTTCTACTGCTTTTGGGTGTATTTGTTTCTTTTTGCTGTAGAGCTTTCAGGTGTTCTGTTAAACTGCTACTGTTTGCTCTCTCTAGTTTCTTTTTGGAGAAACTCAGAGCTATGAATTTTCCTCTCAGCACTGCTTTCATTGTGTCCATAAATTTGGGTATGTTTTACCTTAATTTTCATTAAATACTAAAAAGTCTTTAATTTCTTTCTTTATTTCTTCCTTGAACAAGTTATCATTGAGTAGAGCATAGTTTAGATTTCATATGTATGTGTGCATTTTGTTGTTTTTCTTGCAATTGAAGTCCAGCATTATGCCATGGTGACCTGAGAGGAGGCATGGGATTATCTCACTCTTTTTATATCTGTTGAGGTCTGATTTCTGACTGACTATATGGTCAGTTTTGAGAAGATACCATGAGGTGCTAAGAAGAAAGTATATTTTTTTGATTTAGGAGGAATTGTTCTATAGATATCTGTTAAGTCCACTTAGTCCATAACTACTGCTAATTTCACTATGTCTCTGTTTAGTTTCTGTTTCCCTGATCTGTCTATTGATGAGACTGGGTAATTGTAGTGCCCTACAATTATTGTGTGAGGTTTAATGTGTACTTTTAGCTTTAGTAAAGTTGCTTTTATGTATGTGAGTGCCCCTGCATTTGGAGCATAGATGTTCAGAACTGAGAGTTTTTCTTGGTATATTTTTTGTTTAATGAGTATGAAGTGTCCTTCCTTATCTTTTTTAATGACTTTTGGACAATAGTCTATTTTATCTGATATTAGAATGGCTACTCCAGCTTGTTTCTTGGGACCATTTGATTGGAATTTTTTCCAGGCTTTTACTCTGAGGTAGTGTCTATCTTTGTCACTGAGGTTCATTTCATATATGCAGCTAAATGCTGGCTCCTGTTTACATATCCAGTCTGTTAGTCTATGTCTTTTTATTGGGGAATTGAGTCCATTAATGTTAAAAGATATTAAGGGAAAGTGATTGTTGCTTCCTGGTATTTTTGTTGTTAGAAGTGAAATTATGTTTGTGTGGCTAACTTCTTTTGGGTTTGTTGAAAGATTACTTTCTTGCTTTCCTTAGGGTGTAGTTTCCCTCCTTGTGTTGGAGTTTTCCATCTATTATCCTTTGTTGGGCTGGATTTGTGGAAAGATATTGTGTAAATTTGTTTTTGTTATGCAATATCTTGTTTTCTCAATCTGTATTAATTGAGATTTTTGCTGGTTATAGTAGCCCAGGCTGGCATTTGTGTTCTCTTAGGGTCTGTGTAACATCTGCCCAGGATCTTCTAGCTTTCATAGTCTCTGGTGAGAAGTCTGGTATAATTCTGATAGGTCTGCCTCTTTATATTACTTGACTTTTTCCCCTTACTGCCTTTAATATTCTTTCTTTGTTTAGTGCATTTGGTGTTTTGATTATTATGTGACAGAAAAATTTTCTGTTCTGGTACAATCTATTTGAGTTCTGTAGGCTTCTTGTATGCTCATGGACACCTCTTTCTTTATGTTAGGGAAGTTTTCTTGTATAGTTTTATTAAAGATATTTACTGGCACTTTAATTTGGGAATCTTTACTCTCTTCTATACCTATTATCCTTAAGTTTGGTCTTCTCATTGTGTCCTGAATTTCTTGGATGTTTTGTGGTAGGAGATTTTTGCATTTTGCATTTTCTTTGACTGTTGTGTTAATGTTTTCTATGGTATCTTCTGCACCTGAGTTTCTCTCTTCTATCTCTTGTATTCTGTTGGTGATGCTTAAATTTATGACTCCTGATCTCTTTCCTAGGGTTTCTATCACCAGTGTTGTCTTTCTTTGTGATTTCTTTATTTTTTTCTATTTCCATTTTTAGATCCTGTATATTTTTGTTCAGTTACTTCACCTGTTTGGTTGTGTTTTCCTGTAATTCTTTAAGGGATTTTGTGTTTTCTCTTTAAGGTCTTCTACCTGTTTACCTCTATTGTCTTGTATTTCTTTAAGGGAGTTATTTATGTCCTTCTAAAGTCTTCTATCATCATCATAAGATATGATTTTAAATCAGAGTTTTGCTTTGCTGGTGTGTTGGGGTAACCGTGGTTCTCTCTGGTGGGAGAGCTGAACTGGTTTCTGATGATGTCAAGTATCCTTCTTATATTCTTTTATTTTTTATTTGTATTAAACAGAGTTTATTTAGGGTATGGGGATGAAGTTTAGAGGGTAGCAGAGGCAGAAAAAGGCAGGGTGAAGGAGAGAGTAGAGAAGTATGGGCTGGCCAAGGCCACATGGAGAGAGGGGAGACAGGAAGAGATGCAAGGGGGCAGGATGTAAGAGAGAGGTAAGAGGGTCAGAACTGTTGCTTCTATCCTAAAGCTTGTCTCTTGCCTTTTGTTTATCTCTGATATTAACTGTTCTTGCTGTCTCTGACTGTGGCTTGTCTGAACTGCAAGCCTGTGTGTGTCAGGCTTGGGAGACCAGTACTCCTGGGAGGCCAGTTCTCTCTGGGAGGAATTTAGGCATGGATAGCTGTGATACAGGGTCTTCTCTGTGGTGCAAACAGAGACCAGAAGGATCCTATCTCCAGCTGATCTTTGGTTCCTATGTCCTGATGTCTCTGTGAGGGTCCCTCTTGGGCCAGGAATTGAAGAGAAATACTGGTCTCACAGGTGTGAAGGCATTTCTGGGAGACCAGATCTCTCCTGATGGTATTTGTGTATGTAGCTCTGTGGCACAGTATCAGCTCTGGGCACAGACAGGAAACCAGAAGGCTCCTGTCCCAGGCCACCACTCCCTTGGTTACTGTGTCCTGAGGGTTTAGGGAATGGGTTCCCCTGAGCAGCAGTGGTGGTCCTACCTGCACTCACAAGCCTTGCCACACTCCTGGGGGGTCTCTCTCCTTCCCTGTGCATTTTGGGTATGGAGCCCTGTGGCTGAGGATCTGGTCCAGGTGTCTACAGAAACCGGAAGGCCAACATTTCCTCTTTTCATCTTGGAATGTGACTCTCTAGTCACTATCTCAATGGCCACAGACACTGTCCTAGTTTTTACAAACACTAAAGCCCTGCTGAGCTTCTGACATTGTATGGGATTTCAGTTGAATTCCAGAGATTTTCCTGGGATATTCATTTTCAACTTCTTATGTTTAAAATTTTGTACTAGAGCTGGCTTTTCGCACTGGGTTTTCTAAAATCACTCAGCATTGTTTTTGAGACTTCAATTTTTTGTTTTTCCTGTTTTAACATTTTTTATTAGATATTTTCTTCATTTACATTACTAATGCTATCCCGAAAGCCCCCTATACCTTCCCCTGCCCTGCTCACCCACCCATGCACTCTCTCTTCCTGGCCCTGGAATTCTCCTATACGGGGGCATATTAGCCAGAAGCTGAAAAGAACCCAGATGTCCCTCACAGAGGAATGGATACAGAAAATGTGGACATTTACATAATAGAGTACTACTCAACCATGTGGTTGCTGGGATTTGAACTCAGGACCTTCAGAAGATCAGCCAGTGCTCTTACCTGCTAAGCCATCTAGCCAGCCCCTATGATCTCATTTCTATGTGGAATCTACAAAATCTATTTACAGAAGCAGAGAATCGGGCACTAGTAGGTGGAGAAATGGGGCAATGTTCATCAAAGCACAAAAATTTTCAGTCACAAGAGTGTCTTAGTTAGGGTCTTACTGCTGTGAACAGACACCATGATTAAGGCAACATTTAGTTGGGGCTGGCCTACAGGTTCCAATATTGAGCCCATTATCACCAAGTTGGGAATATGGCAGCATCTAGGCAGTAATGAAACAGGCAGAACTGAGAGTTCTAGATCTTCATCTGAAGGCTGCTAGTGGAAGATTTTATTCTAGGCAGCTAGGTTGAGGGCATTTAAGCCTATCCCCACTGTGACACTCTCTCTCCAACAAGGCCACACCTCTTAATAGTGCCACTCCCTTAGTTGTTACTAAGGGCCAATCATATACAAACCACCACAGAAGAGCAATTTACAATAATGCCCTGAACAACACATTGAGAGGAACTAATCAGAACCCTCATCACCATTGACATCTGCTAACAGAAAATGTCTTCGTGCTCTTATACTCAAGTACAAAGGTGATTATAGCAGGTGATAAGTGGATTAATTTCCTTGATTACAGAATTGATTTTAAGATGTATGTGTGTAGCCAAACATTGCACTGAACACTTCACTGTATGTTGCTCTCTATTAATACAATTTCAGTTACCAATTAAGCCTAATAAAGCTAGATGGAATCAGGAAACAAAGTGATTCTAAGAAAGGAAGAAAATTACAGGGAGGCTGAAGATATGAGGATGTTACCCAGAGGTTTTTTTTTTAAACAATAAACACTGCCAACTGCCATCCATTGCTGCCTATAGGCTTCCCCAGGACCATATCTTTCTGTACTTCTCAGCGGCAGGAGAATTGAAAGACTTCATTTCCTTCCCAGAGAAGAAAAAGAAAGAAAACCTGAGGCAGAAAACTAAAAATAACAAAGCTGATTGTGGCAGGATTCATGCAGTATTACACATACTCAGGGCCACAGCTGTAGCTAAAACCAAACCCCAGGAGAACAGGAAGAGGTACAGTAAGCATTTGATTTAGTATCTCTGACACGGACCAGATCTGCACCAGCTAATAAACTCTGCCCTTGACTCTTTTTGGTGGTAATCCATACCATCCCCAGCAAGCTCACATGAAGTAGTGGAGCAGTCAAATGGCTAGTCGCGGGATCTGCTTCTGCCCTAGGTATCCCTGAACACCCGGCTGGGACTCAAAGCTCTTAAGTTTAGCCAGGTGGATGGGTTCCATAGAACCTTTGGGAGAAACAGTCTTCTCCAAGAAGTTCTCAGTGAAACTGCTCTCCTTTGTTGTGGGTAATGAGCTATGTAAGACTTGGGGAGTAAGTTGGGGTTTTCAGGGTGAGTGTACCACAATGCTTGGTACTAGGTGTTGTGAATGCTTCATTTGCATGAAGAGGAATCCTGGTGCTTATTGGTTCTTATATGGAAAGAAGAGGTTAAACCTGTAATCTGGCCACCAGGCTATGTGACTACTTCAAGGGTGGCAGAGTTGGGGGCCATATAGGCCTGTATCAGGATATGCAGTCCCAGAGCAAGGAGGGAACAGTCCTAACTCCTGCTGGACTCAGGAAGATTTTCAGGGTTTGGGAACAACTCTACCTCATCATTTCTCCAAACTGGCTACCCCAGTCACATGGCTCTTATGCCCCATAGCCAATGCCCCTGTTGTGCAGCTAATACCAAGGCCAACATTGGTCTTTATCTCTCTCTCTTCTGCTCACCATCTTCTTCAATATTTTGCCTCCTCCTTCTACAGAAGAGCTCCCCACTCTCCTCCAGCTCCACAACTGGCAGTTGTTGGCAGTAGCTGCTCTCAATGCTGTTTAGAGTTTTGCAAGGTCCTGTTACCCCAAGAACAAGTTTATTTTATTCATCCAGAATGAATAAATAAATAAATAAATAAATAAATAAATAAATAAATAGAAATAATGAGAACATATTAACATATTAACAGCAAACACAAAGAAACTTGGGAAAATAAAACTAAACACTAAGTTTGTTACAACTGATTGGAAAAAATTGAATTCTTTTTAATGACAATAGCATTCATATTTCATAAAAGACCGGCTCTTTGCACTAATTATAATAATAATATATTATAATTTTAGCATTTATAATAAGAAACATAAGTAAATATATACACATATAAATATATAAATATATATAATATAAATATACATACAGCATTATCACTAAGAAAAAATTTAAAATAAAAGTACAAGAGCATGTATATCTATGAAGTGCTGCCCATGAAAAGCAGAGACTTGACACTAAAACAAAAGTGGGTGTTTTCAATGTGAAAAGACTCAAACTGCCAATGAATTACATTCATACATCAAATGACATGAGGATGATATATACTCTAAGCACTTAGAAACATCAGAGAATTTTTTAGCATTAATATATGGGTACATTTAATATTATTAGCTCAGAAATTTAAAAAAATATTAAAAAATAACTAAAATTTAATTACATACAATTTGAATATTCTGTTACTTCTCTAATGGTTGTGACAAATATGCAAGAAAGACAAATTAAGGAAGAAAGAGTTCAGTTGGGCTTACAGTTAAAGATTCTTAACTTCTTGGGGAAGCCATGGAATTATGCATGGTCGGCACAGAGGCAGGAGCAGGACGGAGGCTGAGCGTATTGCATTCACATTTAGAAAACAGAGTAGAAGGAATGAACATTCATGCTCAGCTTGCTTTCTCCTACTTATCAGTCCAGTCCAGGACCCCTGCCTATGAAAGGTTGCCACCCACACCCACCTCCATTGACCTAATCTAGGAGATCTCTCACAGAAATGCCCAGAGCCAGGCTTAGAGGAGATTCTAGATTCTGTCATGTTGACAGTAAATATAACCACAAACCCTATGACTAAATCTTACAAAAGCATTCCCATCCCTTGCATCAGTGATTCTGAATTTCTACATTTTCTTGCTCAGTAAATATCACATATTCTGAAAAAGTCATAAAAGGTATGCATAGATTTATGGATTTATACATTAGGATAAGAGCAGTCACCCTTGTGTTCACCCTGAGAAATGGGTTTGTACAAATAGTTGTTCTCATCTTGAAGTGGTCAGAGACACCTGCTTCAGTTAGTTCCACTCACTGAACAGCTTCAGTAGGCAACTCGAGTAATCCTGACCTGGTCTATTTGCATGTAGTCCAAGATTTGCCTACAGTGAGATGCCCAATAAATAAGCATTATCTTGGACCAGCCCTGAGAATGCAGTAGTTTGGAAGTTAGGGAAAATACATTTGTGCTATATAAGGTATAACGCATATATAATGACAAATTACCTCCATTTTCTGTGTAGACATAACTTCCACTCGAAGACACTTAGAAGTGCCTGTGGGGATCTTGTTGAAAGATTGGTGTGTGACTGTTCTTTATGTGCCAGCTGCAAACTCCAAATATTAGAGACTTCATTCCAATTTGATTATTTCAAAAGTGGTACAAATTGCCTTTCATGAGACAATTTTACTAACTGCAACATGATTAACTGGTTATTTGAAAAAGACCCAGTTTTATAGAAAACTCTTATATCTAAATATAATTTTTCAATGCTGATTTTTTTATTTCATTCTAAGGAAAGAAATACCTATCAGTTCTCTTGCACAGTGAATAGTCCAATCTGACAGTTGGTATGTCAGTTATTACAGTAACACTCAAAGCAATATGCTTTGATTTAACTTGCATTTTTAAAAAGTGGTAGAGATAGTTTTAATTGTCAATACAGTAGAGATAGTCTCAAAGAGAAATTGTCTAAATCAGGTTGAACTACAGTCTGGGTTTTGGATAATTATCTTGATTATGTTAATTGAAGTGGGAAGATGCCACTGTAGGTGGCATCATTCCCTAGGCAGGGTCTCCTCAGCTGTGTAAGTGTAGAATGAGTACTAAGTCCAGTGAGCAGGCGCACATTCATTTCTCTTTGTTCATGACTATGGAGGAGATCTGAGTAGCTGCATCAAGTCCCTGACCACCACCTGGGAGTCTAATAATGGACAATAACCTTGAACTCTAAGTCAAACACAGCCTTCTCCTCTGAGTTGTTTTTTTTTGTTTTGTTTTGTTTTGTTTTTGTCAAGCTATTTTATCACAGTAACAGAAATAAAACTAGACTATAGGTGTAAACATCTACTTTAAATTCATTTGCTCAAATTTAATGTCTCTAAATAAAAATTAGGTAAATTTTGTCACCTACTAAAAAGAACAACTAGGAAGTTTGCAAAGATCATGTAGCTTTACTATCCATAGTTTATTTTTGTGAGTGTAAATCTCTATGTCATTTTTAGCTGGCTGAACTCTTCCCCTGGCTTCAGTCATACTGTAAAACTATTTCAAAGAGTGGGAGAATGGGGAGAATGAGATATCTAGAATTCAACTAGTGAAGCCAATTTCTGGGCTCCATACTCAGTTTCACTTTTACTGTGTTTTCTCATTATTGTCATTACTAAAAGATCTAGCAGTAATTTGCAACCCACTAATGTAACTACTTTCATTCCAATTATAGCATTGTCTTATAGAAACCACTGTAGGACTGCCAATTACAGCTATACAATGTGAGCTGTGAACATAGTCCCTCAGCTCAAAATTATGTCCCAAGACTTTCTCTTTTAACAATAAATATTCAGAAAATTGTGTTTGGAGTGGTGGTAGAGAAAATTAAAGGAAACAATAAGCCCAATTGGCTGAATATATGTGAACCATAGAAGGATTTAAATAGCTTCAGACAGTAACAGAAGCCAGCTGGTCAGAGAGGGAGAAACAATTTGCTACAAAGAGTCTGGAGGCCATAAGTGACCACTAATTTCCAGAAACCAATAGTGACACATTTCAGTGTAATTTAGGTATGAAAAAGATTAAAACAAAACTGAAACCTTGAGACTAATAATTATGAAATTGTTTTAGACCTGTCAAGGTACTATCCTAAAATATTTTCCTAGTCCAGATGGTATACACCATCAAACCTCTAGGATTATAATAAATCATTAATCCCAATGACCATGTGTGCTTCTCAGTATAGAAAAGGACTCAGAGCTCCAAACTTTATTTGAGTCATTGGTATTATAATCTGACAAAGCCCAAGAGAAAATGATGGACATTTTCAGTTATGTAAATAGACGCAGAAGCTCTAAATTAAAAGGTAATTTACATTGAATGAAGACAAAAACTGTCTCTTTTCTTTCTTCACCCTTCTGCAATAACAGCTGTAACTACATTTTGGTGCCAATTGGAAGGAAATGAAGTAGAAACTTTGCTGCTTTGCCTTAGGCAGGACGTCACCTCTGGGAGACTTGAAACTTAGGGAGTGCAATTTGTGGATCAAAAAATCCTTCCACCTGTCAACACCACACAAGAGAAACAGATTCAAGATGTAGATGTAGAGAAAAAGATCATGGATTTAATGTTCTCAACTTACAAATATTCAGAGATCCAAAGCCACATAGAAGTAGCAGATTAGGGATAGAGGTTGTCTTGCCTATAGACTATGCAGACTATCACTGCAACCTTTCTGCAGTACCTAGGTCTCATAGCAGGGAGAAACCACGAGTCTTCTCTGTGTTCAAATATCTGGCAGGATGGGGATGGAAAGCAGAGTTAGCATTGGAAGGAAATAAAAAGAGGACACCTGACTAGGGATGGACTGAGGTTATGCCTATCACACTGGTGATACAAGCCTAGTCACCTTGAAAGTGTAACATGCATATAAATATGTGATATTATATTGTATGGCCAGTACTTATCAATCAATTGACATAATTTTTTTTTGGTTTTTTGAGACAGGGTTTCTCTGTATAGCCCTGGCTTTCCTGGAACTCACTTTGTAGACCACGCTGGCCTCGAACTCAGAAATCCACCTGCCTCTGCCTCTGCCTCTGCCTCCCGAGTGCTGGGATTAAAGGTGTGCACCACCATGCCCGGCTGGCATAAATTCTTGTATTTAAGAAAGCTAACCTCTGGAAATCAGTCTGGCGGTTCCTCAGAAAATTGGACATAGTACTACCAGAAGATCCTGCAATACCTCTACTGGGCATATATCCAGAAGATATTCCATCTGGCAACAAGGACACATGTTCCACTATGTTCATAGCAGCCTTATTCATAATAGCCAGAAACTGGAAAGAACCCAGATGTCCCTCAACAGAGGAATGGANGTTGGCCATCAGTGGGAAGAGAGGCCCCTTGGTTATGCAGACTTTATATGCCCCAATACAGGGGAACGCCGGGGCCAAGGGGTGGGAGCGGGTGGGTAGGGGAGCAGGGCCGGGAGGGGGGAGGATATAGGGAACTTTCTGGATAACACTTGAAATGTAAATGAAGAAAATATCTAATAAAAGTTGAAAAAAAAAGAAAGTAATAAGAGAATATGATAAAAAAAAAAGAAAGCTAACCTCATTATCCAAAACATGCCAATAAAGTAATTTATAAAATCTAACTTTTATTTTTTGTTAAAATATAACTTTTTTTTTTTTGCCCGTTTCTGAGTTCACGTGGCGCTTTCCCGTTCCCTGGCGTGCCTTCAGTGCTCCGTCTGGCTGTGTGTTTCGTTTCCCGCTTTTGTTCTGTCCGAGAAGAGAAGCCCGTGAAAGGGGGGTCGAGGAGAAAGGAGGAAGGGCGGTAGAAAAAATATAACTTTTATTATTGCTAAGAATGATAATCCCAATTATAGCTATATTAAAAAACAGCAGCTTCAAACATATTTAACAGAATCATCCTCTTTCTGTAAGAATTATATATCATTGATATTTGTCTGCAAAGTTTATCCAGTGGAAAGCAGTGTGAATATACAGAAATTCTAACTATTGAAAAGAGAAACATGCTTCTCTCTTTCTTTCCTCCCCATCTCTCCACGTGGCCATGGTCAGCCTCTCTTTCTCTTTCTACCTCCTCTCTTTCTTCCTGCCTTTCTACAATAAAGCTCTAAAACCATAAAAAAGGAAAGAAAGAAAGAAAGAAAGAAAGAAAGAAAGAAAGAAAGAAAGAAAGGAAGGAAGGAAGGAAGGAAGAAAAAAGGAGAAACACATTGTTATTTGTTGGTTATCAGCATCACTTAGAAAAGCCAAGAAAAATTAAACTTGGAAAAACATTCATATTAATGAAAGTTGGGTGGGTGGGTGGATATAATTTGTAAAACCATATTCTACTTCAAATAGCTAACATATAGCACTCACCTAATGGGGAAAATAAAAAAGGATAATTAACTCATATCACACAAGTATCTGAAAGACCTGTAATAAAAGTATTAACTTATATATCTATATCTTCAAGTCAAGAATAGCGGGGCAGAAGAAAAAGAGATAAGAGGGTTATTTCAGACAATTAGCAAATATAAATATTAGATATAGTACTCTAGTGGCCACATACTCACCACCATATCACAGTGACACCTGCCCATTACAACTACACCATGTAAATGCTTAGCATATAGAAAAATATTAAAATAAAACAGGAAGATCCTATAACAACTCAGACCTCAGCAATCCTTTCCTAAAAGTCCCACAGTTCTTAATAGGAATGTGAAAAATAGGAAGATGGTCTCATTGATGGATGTAGATTGAGGAAAACAAAGGGAAAATGATATATAATAATCTCAAAAACTAAAAAAAAAAATTTCAAAATGAAAAGTTGTAACAATTATTTAATCTCAAACAGGGATTTCTACCCCTGCCCTACATCATTCAGTTCCCAGTTAAAAGACACACAACCATCATATTTATGATAAGCTTTTAAAGCGCTAGAGCTAGCCACATATCTCTGCCCTCTAAGCTATTAGTATCTACTTCCCTATCAATAACTCCAAGTTACAACTTGTCATGTTCCATCTGGGCCACTCTTAACTCCAATTGGCCAGTCCTCATGACCATGTTTTCATGATTTATCTACCCTAGGGTGTCTTCTCTTCCTTCCACCTTCTTCTTCTCTCCCTCTCTGGTTCCTGACCCAGACCCCAAGCCTAGGAATTCAAGCCCTGTCTACTTCTCCTCTGCCTAGCTACAGGTTGTAAGCATTTTTATTGACCAATCAGGGATGAATTGCCAGGCAAGGTTTACTTGGCTTAATATCAATTGGTCTATATGGGGATCTTCTACCCTGAAGCAAGTATTTAACATTACAATTCATAGCAACTGTCAAAATCTCAACAATGAAATTAAATTTTTTCAAGTCTTACAGTTCTTATTATGGAAGCCCATAGGTAGTAAATTTAATTTTTGCTAATTTACACAAGCATTTTACAAAAAAAAAAATGGTGTAGATGTGCTTTTCACCTCTAGGAAGTAGGAGTTTAGGTTTCAAAAATCAATGCCAGGTTAGCTTAGATCTCCTTCATTTCAGTGAAAAATAAAATAAACGATTTAAATGATTTAATAAACTCGTCTTTCCTGTGGGGAGGAGGTACTATATGTTTTAATACATTTTTTTTAGCATTCTCAATATATTTATCTCTTTTTTGCTTTTTATTTTATTTTATTTTATTTTTGCTTTTTAGGTTATTTTATTTTTTTTACACTCCATATTCAATTTCCCACCCACCACCCATCCACCCCATCCTCCAGCTGTTCCACATTCCACACCTCCTCCCCAAACCCTTGTCTCCACGTGGATGCTGCTGCTCCCCATCCCACCTGACTTCTAAACTCCCTGGGTCTCCATTCTCTTGAGGGTTAGATGCAACATCTCTGAATGAACACATTCCCGGAAGTCCTCTACTGTATGTGTGTTGGGGGCCTCATATCAGCTGGTGTATGCTGTCTGTTTGGTGGTCTAGTGTTTGAGAGATCTTTGGGGTCCAGATTAATTGAGAAGCTGGTAACCCAATCACAAAAGAAAAAGCATGTTATACACTCACTAATAAGTGCATATTAGCCCAGAAGCTCAGAATACCCAAGATACAATTCACAGACCTCGTGAAACTCCAGAAGAAGGAAGACCACACTGTGGATACTTCAGTCCTTCTTAGAAGGGGGATCAAAATACCCATGGGAGAAGATACAGAAACAAAATTTGGAGCAGAAACTGAAGGAAAGGCAATCCAGTAACTGTCCTACCTGGGGATCTATCCCATATACAGTTACCAAACCCAGACACCACTGTGGATACCAAATTCTTCATGCTTAATCATGATCTTGATGATAGCTATACAAGCCAATAAATTAACTGCCATTCATCTTTCCTCTGGCACATTTATATAGAACTAGTGCCTTTGAGTTGGGGACTTTTCAGTTTCTAGTTAATTTATTTCTCTTTTTGATGAAAAAGAATGTCCCCAAAGATACACACCAGGATGCTTGAGATTTTCTACAATTTCCTTTTTCAGTGTCTAAATTTCAGTATAGGAGTCTTTTACTTCCTTGACTATTCCTAGGTATTTTTGAGGCTACTGTGAATGGTATTGTTTTGTTGATGTCTTCCTTGATATCTTTTCAATTGTGTACAGGATGGCTACTGGTTCTGACATGTTAATTTGTACATTGACAAATGTGTTTATTGGTACTAGTGTTTTGATCTAGTGATGTATTTTGCATCTTTTACATATAGAATTCTAATAGCTGTAAATAATAACTTGCCATTTTTACGTTTCTTCCCTGGTTTTGTTGCAAATACTTCAAGTACTATATTGAACGGCAGCTGGGATAGTGGGCATCCTTCCCTGTTCCTGGTTTTCAGGGAAATTCTTTGAATTTTTCTCAATTTAAAAGATATTGACTATGGATTTGGTGTATATTACCTTTAGCATGTTGATACATGTTTTCTGGATGCCTAGGCTCCAAAACTTTTATCACAAAAGATGTTGGATTTTCCAAGAACACATCAAAAACACCATCCATCATGATCAAGTAAGCTTCATCCTAGGGCTATCGGGACACTTCAACATAGGAAAATCTGATAATGTAATTCACCATATAAACAAATTGAAAGAAAAAATTAAAACCACATGACCATCTCATTAGATACTGAAAAGGGCTTTAACAAAATCCAACACCCTTGATGGTTACTATTCTCAGAGAAATCAAGGACACAAGACACATACCTAAACATAATAAAGACAACTTACAGCAAGCCTATGGCCACAATTAAATTAAATGGAGAGAAACTCAAATCAAATCCATTAAATCAAGGACAAGACAAGATTTTCTACCCTGTCTTTATATAAACAATAAAGTACTTGAAGTTCTAGCTCGATCAATAAGACAAGTAAGGAAGACCAAGGGGATACAAATTGAAAAGGTAGGAGTCAAAATATTGCTTTTCACAAATATGATAGTATATATAAGTAACACCCCCCCAAAAAAATTCTACCAGAATTTTTACTCCTACTGCTGAAAAACACCTTCAGCAAAGTGAATGAATAGAAAATGAACTAAAAAAAAAAAAAATCAGTAGGCCTCCTTTATACAAATGATAAACTGGTGGAGAAAGAAACTAAAGAACACTCTTCACAATATTCACAAATAATAAAAAATATCTTGCTGTAACTCTAACCAAACAAGTGAAAGACCTGTACAACAAAAACATCAAGTCTTTGACAAAAGAAATTGAAGAAAATATCAGAAGGAAAGATCTCCCATATTCATGATTTGGTAGGATTAACATAGTAACATGGCTATCCTACCAGAAGCAATCTACAAATTCAACACAATTCTCAATAAAACTCATTACAGACCTTAAAAGAATAATTTTCAACTTCATATTGAAAAAACAAAAAACCTGGGATACCTGAAATAATCTTGTACAATAAAAGAACTCCTAAAAGTATCACCATCTCTGACCTAAAGTTGTATTACAGAGAAATAGTGATTAAAACTATATGACACTGGCATTAAAACATAGGTTTATTAATGGAATAGAATCAAAGATCCAATAGCAAGTTTAGAAACCTATGGACACTTGATTATTTACAAAGAAATCAAAGTTATATAGCAGAAAAAATAAAGCATCTTCAATAAATGATGGTCTAACTGAATGTAGAAGAATGCAAATAAATACATATCTACTACCTTGCACAAAACTCAAGTCCAAGTAGATTGAAGACCTCAACATAACAAGATACACTGAACATGATAGAAGAGAATTGGAGAATAGCCTTGAATGCATAGGAACAGAAGACAACTTCCTGAACAGAACAACAACTCAGGCATTAGATCAACAATTAATAAATGGGAATTCATAAAACTGAAAATCTGTAAGGCAAAGAACACTGTCATTGAGAAGAGATCATCACCAACCCTATATCTGACAGAGGGCTGCTATCCAAAATATATAAAGAACTCAAGAAATTAGACATCAACAAACTAAATAATCCAATTATATAATAGGATACAGAGCTAAACAGTGAATTCTCAACAGATGAGTAGTAGCTGGGTATTCCTTAAAGAAATGTTCAAGGCCTTTAGCCATCAGGGAAATGCAAATCAAAACAACTTTGAGATTCTGAAATCTTACACACACTAGAATGACTAAGATCAAAAACTCAAGGGCTAGCTGGTAAGGATGTGAAGGAGGGGAAAACACTCCTCTATTGCTGGTAGGACTACAAATTTGTACATTCAGTTTGAAAATCAATTTGGTGGTTTCTCTGAAGATTGAGAATAATACTACCTCAAGACCCAGCTATACCAATCATGGGCATATACCCAAAAGATGCCCCACCATACCATAAGCGACACTTGCTTAACTATATTCATAGAAGCTTTATCTTAACAGCCAGAAACTGGAAAAAACCCAGATATCCCTCAACTAAAGAATAGAATACTTCTCGGCTATTAACAAGAACATCATGAAATCTGCAGGCAAATGGATGGATCTAAGAAAAGATTTTTATGAGTGAGGTAACGTAAACCCCAAAAGAGAAACACATATGTACTTAAATGTGGATATTAGTCATAAACAATACCCACAGACCCAAAGAAACTAAGTAGCAAGGAGAGCATATGGGAGAATGTATGAATATCATTGAGAAGGGGAAATAAAATAGACATTAGTGGAGAGTAGGAAAGGGGATGGGAGGGAACAGGAGGATTTAAGTCTGGGAGGACAAAGGGGGAGAGAACTGGGATGTGGGAGCATCTCTGGTACTAGCCAGAAACCTAGAAAAATGAAAATTTCCAGGAATCTGTGAGGGTGACCCTAGCTAAGACCCCTATTTGCTAGCTATAGGGGATATAGAACCTGAAAGGGCAACCCATGACACTATTAATGATATTCTACTATATTCTGAAGGCAGGAACCTAGCCTAATTCTTGTCTGAGAGGATTCACCCAGAATCTGATGGAAATGGATTCAGAGACCCACAGACAAACATTAGGCAGAGCTTGGGAAATCCTGTTGCAGGGGGAAAGAAAAGATTGAAGAAGGCAGAGGGTTAAGGGTACCTCAAGAAAACCTACAGAATCAATTAACCTGGGCCCATAGCTGCATACAGAGACTGAACTACCAACCAGAGAGTATACATGGAACAGAACTAACCCTCTACACATATGTGACAGATGTGCAGCTTCCACTTCATGTGGGACTCCGAACAGTAGGAGCAGGGGCTGTAACTGACTCTGCTGCCAGCTTTCAACCCAATTCCCCTAATTGGGATGCCTTGCCTAGTCTCAATAGGAGAAGATGGGCATAGTTATATTGTGCCAGGAGCTATCTAGGAGAACGTAATAACTAGCAGGTGATATTCCTGAGATGGTTCTACCTTAAATTAAAATCAAAGATGGATTTACTCCTGCATTCATGGCCCAGGAGATCTTCACTTTACTAAAGATTCCTGCTACTCATATGCTTTTCCTGTACACACACACACACACACACACACACACACACACACACATTTGCTATGTATTAGCCTATCCTTTTGAGCAGATCTCTGCAGAACAATAAAGATGTACTGTCTTGTAGTGATGCTATATAGACAAATAGATGACACCTTAATTCTTAATAACGATCTTATAAGGATGCCTATAATTAGATTAGTAATTATTAAGCTATTTTATGATAGGTCTGCTATTATGTCTTTTCTGATGTCAAAACTGCAATGAGAACTCTGCCAGTATTCAAGAGCCATGAGTTAATTGCTTCTGAGATAACAAGCAGGTATCTACTACTCAGAGCATATTCCAAGTGGTTGTAAAACCATTAACTAAAGGTCATAACAAGGGAAATAAAGATTTACTATAGGTTCAAGGATGAAAGATAAATTATTGACTGGGTTTACCTATACAAAACTTCACTAATAACTTAGTTATGGTTTTTAACTTTCCATGAGCATGTAAAGCTGGTGAGATATGATGAATATTTAGCCAGATAATTATTCCTAATTGATATGCACATAAAGATTCTGTTGTAAACTTCTTGATTTATGATTTAAATTTATGTGTAAATTTGTGAAGAACTTTTTACCATGTGATCATGCATTCTAAAAGATATATAAGTGCAAAGGACAAAGAGAAGAGAGGACCCTTATCCCCTTTACTTTATGAAGCCCTTTTCCCTTTTTCTTAGAGTTCTTTCATAGGAGACCCTTTAGAACTTAGAAATAAATGCTAAAACCACTTTTCAAAGTGTTCCCTTTTCTTCCTGCAACTTCAACTAGCACACTGGAATTGAGATCCTGGCAGTTCCTTTGAAGATAGAACAAAGGCTACTTTATTTAATCCTCTGCTGTTTTAGGATGAGGTGCTAAAAACATGAGGTGCTAAACATTTTCTCTCCTCAGAGGAACACAGAAGGCAAACCAGCTACTGAAGCAATGTGACTTAGACTTAAAATAGGTAAATGTCTTGTCAGTATACAGCAACCCTAAGTATCTTGTAATACGGAGCGGAGCGTTAGCCCCACCGCGGATGCTCTTCCCCCTCTGCTGCCTCGGGAAGAACCAACAAGAGAGAAGACCCACTGTAACTAGTCCTGTGCCCACTGTAACTAGTCCTGTGCCCACTGTAACTAGTCCTGTGCTCACTGTAACTAGTCCTGCACATCACTGCAACTTTATATGCCAAGGTGGGCTGATACCCATGGGAGGTGTCTCCTTCTCTGAAGAGGAAGCAAGGGGAAATAGGGAATGGTTGTGAGATCATGGGACTAGGAGGAGATACAGGAATTAATTAATTAATTATATATACTGAGATGATCCTTCAGCTTCTGTCCTTTACTTTTTTGTGTGTGTTAGATTACAGTTATTGATTTGTATATTCTGAACCTTCCTCAAGTGAAGCTGACTTAGTTATGATAATCTTTTTGATGTATTAATCTTGAATTCTGTTTATAAGTATTATATTGATACTTTTATGTCCACGTTCATCAGAAATATTGGTTTATAATTTTTTAATAAATTTTTATTCACCTTACATCCTGAATACAGCTCCTCTCTACTCTTCTCCCAGTTTCACCCTTACAACCCCCTCCCCCAATTATTCCCGCCTTTTCTCTTCAGAGAAGGAGAGCCCCCTTTGGGTACAACCCCATCCTATGAAATCTTACACCAGCAGGACTAGGTATATACTCTCCAGTTGAGGTCCAACCAGGCAGTCCAGGTAGGGGAAGGGAACTAATGGCAGGCAAGAGTCCAAGACAGCCCCCTCTCCAACTGTCAGAGGACTCACATGAAAACCAAGTTGCAATTCTGTTACAAATGTATAAGGGGCCTTGATCCAGCCTCTGCATGATCTTTGGTTGGTGGTTTAGTCTCTGTGAACCTCCATGGGCCCAGGTCTCTGTAGGTCTTCTTGTGGTGTCCTTGACCACTCTAGCTTGCTCAATTTCAACCCTCACTCTTCCATAAGACTTCTCAATCTCTGCCAGAGTCATGGCCATGGGTCTCTGCATTTGTTTCTATCCACTGCTGATGAAGCCTTTCAGGTACCTGTCCATCCATGAACATGGGAGGTTGATAGTTATATTTTATTGTTGTCTTGTTTTGTTGTTAGATGGTGGTAAGTAGGGTGAAATGTGGTGAATTTTAAAGGAAGGAAGAAAGGCTAAAAGCAACTAGAGTTCCTTAGCAAGTCATCATGGAGCTTTGAAGTCACCCAAATGAAGGGGTCAAGGAAAGAATGTACAGATAACCTTCCAAGGTCCTTATTTCACATATGATGGCTTGAAAGATCTCATTCGGGATTGGACTGTTATTTGGTAAGTCTCAAAGGAGAGTAAACATGCTAGGTGAGGGGGGTGTTTCTAGCATACAGCCAACCAGGTTGAGGTCATCTGTATAGAGGGGATCAAGAAGGGAAATACAGGCATACAGGCAGCATACCTGAGTCTGAAGGCCACATAGGATGACCAAACAGGTTTACATATTTTAATTTTTTAAATTTCCAAGTTCTTTGTTTAGCAAAACATATTTATTTCATCTTTAGTTTTATGTTACATTGTTTTTAAATTTTCCATTTCTGATTATGATTGCTTGGGGGCAGGGTAATCTTTGAAGTATGGTACACACAGGTAAAACAGGATGCTCATGTTGGGGAGGTTTGTTTGGTTTGGTTTTTAATGTTCCAGTAAGATCGGTTTCTTTTTAAGGTTATTTTCAATGTGAGGTGTCTAGTTCTAGGTATCAGATAGCCTATCTTCTAGGTTTTGCTATAAAGCACATGTGTTGAAGTGGGTGATTTCTATGATGATAAGGATGGAAAGCATAGGGAATAGTTTACTAACCTGGAACTCTGCTTGGTTTGGATTATGCACAGCTCACCTATTTCTTTACATTTCATTTTTGCCTTTTATTAAACATAGATTCTTTTCTCATACAATATAATCTAATTACAGTTATTTTACCTTCTACACCACCTAGATTCTTCCTCATCTCCTCTCACATCTGGATCTACTCCCTTTCTGTCTCCCATTGGAAAAGAACAGGCTTCTAAAAGATAACATGACATAACAAAATAAAATATGATAAGATAAAAACAAAAACCATCATATCAAAATCAGACAAATTAACAGAAAAATAAAATAAAGAGTAGGCACAAGAATCAGAGACCTAATTGTTTACACATTCAGGAGTCCCATAAAAGAACTAGACTGGCTGGGAAGTGGTGGTACATGCCTTTAATCCCAGCACTTGGGAGGCAGAGGCAGGTAGATTTCTGGATAATCAGGGCTATACCGAGAAACCCTGTCTTGAAAAACCAATAAAAACCAATAAAAACCAATAAAATAAAATAAAATAAAATAAAGAACTGAGCCAGGTATATATTCAGAATACCTGTGATATATTCAGAATCACTGTGATTGTTTCTTCAGTCTCTGTGAGCTCATAAAAGCTTTGGTCAGTTGTTTTAGAGAAACTTGTTCTCCCGGTGTCCTCCATTCCCTCTGTCTTCACCACTCTATCTGCCTCCTCTTCCATGGGGTTCTCTGAGTTCTGAGAGGAAGGATTTGATAGAGACATCTGATTTACATCTGTTTGTTCCACAATATCTCCTTCTCTTTGTGTAATGTCTGGCTGTGACCTCTGTATTTGTTCCCATCTGCTGCAGGAGGAGTCTTCTGTGATGATGGCTGAATAAGACACTGATCTATGGTATAGCAGAATAAAATTAGTGGTCATTTTGTTATTACTTTTTTTAGACTGGTAGTATTTGGGCTTACCCTGTATCTCTGGGCTATCTAATCTTTAGTTCTTGGTCATACAAGCAGTGTCAGCTATGGGTTCCATCTCATGGAGTGGGCCTTAAGTCAAATTAGTCATTGATTGGCTACCTCCCACATGGTTTGTGCCACCAATGTTCTAGAATATTTTGCAGGACAGATTTTAATTTAGGACATTGTGATTGGGTTGGTGTTTACATTTTTCTTTTGGTAGACTGCAGAGAATCTTTCTCATATCATAGACAATAGAACATGGGGATAACGGCACTATGTAGCCACTAACTTGACCTCTCTATGTTCAATGAGTTCTGTGGATGTTGTCTTCAGCAGTCAGGCTTCGCTCTCATTTTCTTTTTCTTTCTTTTTTTTCTTTTCTTTTTTTTCTGTTTTTATTTTTTTATTATATATTTTCTTAATTTACATTTCAAATGCTATCCCGAAAGTACCCTCTCCCTTCCCCCTGCCCTGCTCCCCTGCCCACCCACTCCCACTTCTTGGCCCTGGCGTTTCCCTGTATTGGGGTATATAAAGATTGCAATACGAAGGGGCCTCTCTTCCCAGTGATGGCCGATTAGGCCATCTTCTGCAACATATGCAGCTAGAGACATGAGCTCTGGGGATTCTGGTTAGTTCATATTATTGTTCCTCTTATAGGGTTGCAGACTCCTTCAGCTCCTGGGGTTCTATCTCTAGCTTCTCCATTGTGGGCCCTGTGTTCCATCATATAGATGACTGTGAGCATCCACTTCTGTATTTGCCAGGCACTGGTATAGCCTCATACAAGACAGCTATATCAGGGTCCCTTCAGCAAACTCTTGCTATCCTATGCAATAGTGTCTGAGTTTGGTGACTGATTATGGGATGGATCCCCCGGTAGGGTAGTCTCTGGATGGTCCATCCTTTTGTCTTAGCTCCAAACTTTGTCTCTGTAATTCCTTTCATGGGTATTTTGTTTCCTATTCAAAGGAGAAATGAAATATCACACGCTGGTCTTCCTTCTTGATTTTCTTGTGTTTTGCAAATTGTATCTTGGGTATTCTAAGTTTCTGGGCTAATATCCACTTATCAGTGACTGCATATCCAATCATTTTCTAGAGATCAAGCTACTAGCTTGACAACTGCCTGTATTATCTGGAGACTTCCATGGGACACATTCAGTCAACAACTCAACCAGCCTTAGAAGTTTCATTTGTTGACAAGAGATGCTCAGCTGGGGTATTATCTCCATCATTATATGGATACTTCTTTAGGATCAGCTTCACATATTATAGGAAGTTCTCACTGTACTAGATTTCCATAACTCCTCCATATGCCCTTGAATTCTAGCTGAATGTTCCTTCATTCCCTCCCTCAATCCCATCTTCCCTACCCCTTCTCACCTTATCTTCCCTTTCTTAGTCTCCATAAAATTTATTTCATCTCCCTGTCTGATGGAAATTCATATGTCACCCTAATTAATAATGCACTTGGCAGCCTAGCTCCTTTACCTAAATGCACTATACATAGACACCCCTCTATAAAAATATAACTGCAACATCAGATGCTCTCCTACATGAGGCTATACAAATACTTTTCTGTATACAGTGGGATAAGTTTTTCCTCAGCAAACAACAGTCTCGACAGTTTCTATTCAAACATGATCACAATACAACCAAATATGAATAATGAAATGTCTAATCCTGCTTGAACTATGTCTTCAAATGACTTTCAGAGAAAGTCTCCTATTTACTATCTTATACCCTTGCATATTTGAGTATGCATATGATTAAAATGAGTTGCATTGTGTGAAAGGACACATGAAGAAGAAAGATGATGACCTAATCTATCAATCAAAAACAGAACCACCAGTGAGGGGTTATGAGGAGGGGAGTGGGGAGGGGAAAGGGGTTCAGGATCAGGTATGAAGAAAGACAGGAGAGATGGCTAGATGGCCATGAAAATTAATGGAAATCTGTAACTGATGAGGCAAGGAAGTTGGGGGGGAGCATTGCCAGGACAATGCAGAGATCTGGGATAAAGAAGTCACCCACAAATCAATGAGGGTGACCTTGGCTATAACTCACAATATTGGGGATATGGAACCTGAAGAGACTACCACCTGTAGGCAGACAGGACCCCTGATGTGGTGATAGAGACACCAAACCACCCACAAAACTTCCAACCCAATATTTATCCTGTCTACAAAAAATACAAGAACAGGGCATGGAGGAGAATGGCCAACTACTAACTAGCCCAACTTGAGACCCATCATATAGGCAAGCACCAATCCCTAACACTATTAATAATACTCTATTATGCTTGCAGATAGGAGTAAGCTGTTCTCTGAGAGGCTCTACACAGCAGCTGACTCAGACAGATATGGACAGTCACAGCCAAATAGTAGATGGAGCTTGGGGACTCTTGTGGAAGAATAGGAGGAATGATTGCAGACCCAAAGGGAATAGGAACTCCACAGCAAGACCAACAGAGTCAACTAACTACACTGGACCCGTGGGGCTCTCAGAGTCTGAAGGACCAAACAACATACACAGGCTGGACCTAGACATCCCCACATATATGTAGCAGGTGTGCAGCTTGGTCTTCATGAGGGGCTTCATGAGGGACTCCAACAACTGGAATGGGGTGGGGCTATCCCAAAAGCTGTTGCCTATACATGGATTATTTTCTTTTATCTGGTCTGCCTTGTATGGCCTAGGTGTAAGAGGAAGTACCTAGCCTATCCTTGAAGAGAATTAAACTTCCAGGATGCGGGAGGGGGTCAACTCACTCAGATAAGAAGGGGATGGGACATGGGGGAAGGATTGTGCAAGGGAGAGACCAAAAGGGGGGCAGTGAACTGGATGTAAAGTGAATAAACAAAACAACAAAAAGCAACCACAAAACAGGAGCATCCTCCCTATACCCCTAAGTAACCAAACTCCTTACATTCAACCCCCCAAATAGAAGTTCAATAATTTGGGCCCTGAGTTTCTTTACTCATTTGGATCATTGCTTTCTTGCAGTGTATTCTAATTCTTTCTCCTGATTTCCTTAAGTAACATTTCCTCACTAGTTTTGCAATTCTCTGTTGGGTTTTGTTATTTCTCTGAAGGAAGGGACAAAAACCACCAGGTACTTTACTCTGACACCAACTACTAGTAATGAGAAGGTCATCAATCTCTCAAATAGTGTGACTCTGGAGATAATGAAATTTCCCAGATCTCTCTGGTTTCCCAGATTCTGACTATGTAGATTCAACTATCAATGGATTGAAAATACTGGGAAAAAAATACATGCACTGAAGATGTGAAGACATTTGTAATCATTATTCCCTAAAAAATATTCTGTAGCAACTATTTATATATATTTACATCGGTTCAGATATTATAGACAGTCTAGAGATAACTTGAAGTATATGAGATAACATCTGCAACTTATAGTCTAATACTTAAGGGACTCAGGTATGTACTAAGTATCAGTATCTGCAAGGGGCCTCAACCAACTCGCAGTAGATATGGAACGACTGTACCTTTACTTCATCTATAAACTTAAAGTGACAGTTCTTCAACTCCCAAGAAAACAAGCTAAGTACTTAGCTCTTTCATGCTTTATCTTTGTTTGCATGCTCATTAGCTCCCTGTTTTTCTGCTCCCCAATGCCTTCATGATGT
>LR749839.1:846004-880151 GCA_902729485.2 Mus minutoides
CATCTTCCTTCGCAGACATTTTAATTTTAACCAAGTTTCTGAAATGAATGTCTCAATGCAAGTTATATCTGAATGTATGAAAATATTGGATGAATTTTAAAATCTCACCACAATTTGTAAACAGCATTTGAGAAGCTTAAGACTGAAAATAATATGGGTGAGGAATTTTGAATGTTCTTAAAATGCAGAAAATAAATTATGTAAGCTGAGTACCAGAAACACCCAGGGGATTTTACTGTTTGTGTTACAGAATTCTAGATTCTCAATTCAAATAGTTTACTAAACAGCTTTATGGTATCACCAACAAGAAGATCCTCTTTATTTACCATCTCTTTCAACCTCAGACATCCATCTTCACAACCAAGATAGCTACCCCATGGGGCAGTCATGTTTGCATGTTATAGCAGAATATACAATGCTGCATGTTGTATGGAGAAAGGAAGCGGCTTCATAGTCAATGCTGAGAATGGTTAGACGGTCCAGCAGCCTGTGCTGGAGCTAGTGGCTGACTATCCTAGGACCACAGAGAAGCAGAAGAAAATGGGCATCTCATAGTAGGTGAAGAGTGAGAACAGAGAGAGAGGTTGAAGTGCAATTGAGGGTGTTACCAGGTATACTTTTGTAACGTCTTCCCTAGGAACTTTCAAAGACAGCTCACAAGAACTACCATGAGAAAATCATTAATCCTCATAATGGATTAAATCACCATAAGTAGTCTCTTAAAGTTCCCACTATCTGTTCATTTTAACCTTATTGGAAACTGAGCTTCTAACATATAAATCTTTGGGGGACACCTTTAAAACAGCCAAACCATAGCACCCACAGCCATAGTCATAGAAATACCATGGTTCTTTCCCCATGCCGTATGCACCTAGATGCCATTCTAAAGACTTCACCATCATGCCCCTCATTCTCATTAGCAAGCAGCAGGTCACATGAGTATCTAAGTCCTCTGCTTACAAAGAGAATGAAACTAGAATGAATGATTTAAGTTGTGAGCCATGGGTGGGGCAATGGGTGCATGAAGACATGAACTAAATTTTCTGACTGCTACGAGAAAGAATAAAGAAATGGCATAGAGACAATAGGCAGACAGTAACATCTCTACTTGTCTGAAATGCTGAACCATGTGAGACCTTAAGGTGGCATAAGCTTAGATCTGGGTATGAGATGAAAACAACAATGTAACAAGCAGATCAGAGCTAGAGACATTGTTCATAAATTATTCATCAGATTGAGAGGACATTAAGGAGACACCTTCATTTATGAAGTAAAGTTTCTCTTCTCTTTTCTTTCATTTTCTGGTGAATTTCAATTTTTCTGCGTATGCTATGAAGACCATTGATTCTGACATTTTGTGAGTCCAGCGTACCATCTGGT
The DNA here is from genome assembly GCA_902729485.2 of Mus minutoides. NCBI lineage: Eukaryota > Metazoa > Chordata > Mammalia > Rodentia > Muridae > Mus > Mus minutoides. Next base: position 847,385 of record LR749839.1, read on the forward strand.
GTCAGTGTAAAGCTCTCTAACTACATCAGGGTTAAAGCACTTCACTAGCTGTCCAAGCCAAGTACCATTTGATTAAGGCTGCCAAGGAAACAGGTAGCAGTTCAAAAGAGTTGATAACAGTCCTTTTGAAGGCTTCACACCCTCAAGAAAGGCTAGGAAAGGCAAGGTAGAACTGTAAAGCATCTGAAGTAAATATTTGAGAAGTAAGCTTTGAGAAGAATTTCCCCCTCTTGACCCTTCTTCTAATGGTATTAACCTGATGAAAGTTTAATCTGCATCCAGCTAGGGATTGCATTAACAAGTGCATAACTCTCTTCCACAAAGCTGACATATGCTCTGTAACACAGATCAGCCAGTATACAATGAGAGGAAAGTTACTTGGGCTACATGACAATGTGAAGTGACCTCTGGGTTTCTGCCCAGAACTCCATCCTATATAAGCCAGTTCACCCCTGAAATGCTTTCCTATTCAACCCCACTAGTGAGCAAACCCCGCAGTATTGGTCTCAGATTTTGTCTGAGTTACATCTGATGTTAAACGTTGATTTTTATCTTATTTTCCTCAACAACTCTTTTGTACTTTCTAAGTATTGTAAATCTATCCCAGACTATGAGAAAGGGCTCTACAAGTTAGATAATTAATTAATATTAAAAGTCAGAAAAAGTCAGAGGTAAGAAGCTTTGCTTCCCCATCTGTTTTTTTGGTTTGTTTGTTTTAATTTTTTTTTAACCAAGGAACTTAACTTTTTACATAGTATGACTTAATACTAACTACATTTTACAACTTTTTTAAAGATTTATTTATTTTATTTATATCAGTACACTGCATCTATCTTCAAACACACAGAAGAAGTCATTGGATCCCATTACAGATGGTTGTGAGCCATCATGTAGTCTCTGTGAATTGAACTCAGGACCTCTGGAAGAGCAATCGGTTCTCTTAACCACTGAGCTATCTCTATAGCCCCGCAATTGTTTTCTTTTTTTATTCTTTGGGCTTAAAACTGTAAAATTAGCAGTCTAATTTTTTTCTCAATTTTTTTAAATGGATGACACATTTTTTATTTAAATGCCAGTGAGTCTTGGTTCTAAGGTGATGAAATGCTTTTGTCCTTGCTATGAACCAACCAAGGATTCAGTTCCTTGGAAAACCAGGGATTCTAGGAGCCCTCTTAGATCATGTGTATCTTCTTAGGTCTCCTGTATTCTGTTGAAATGTCTGGACTCACTTTGGAGGAATGAATCTGTGGACACTTGCTGTTTGCCTTGGTTACATTGGTAAGTGCTGGACTCCATGGTGAACACAAGGAATCCCTAACTTCAAATTGTAAAATAAATTTCTCTCGTTTTGGAAATTTTAAAGAATCAACATTAAAGTTTGGAGATTCTTCCCTTGTTGACCAAGTTTCTGATGGACAAAAGCAAGTTTCTCACATCGAAACATGGCATTTAAACAAGTATGAAATTTTAAAGATGAAATTAGACCAGCTTTTGTAATGTTTTGTTTTAAAAAAGATTGATACTTCCATTTCCCAATTACTTACTTACTTACTTACTTAAAAACCAAAAGAAAACATATCAAGGCAAGGCTAATAATGTCACACTTTTACATTGTAGTGTGTGTGTGTGTGTGTGTGTGAGAGAGAGAGAGAGAGAGAGAGAGAGAGAGAGAGAGAGAGAGAGAGCACTTATATGGACTCATGGTGCAACTGGCTCTCTTTCAGTGCTTTTTCTTTCTACCATATAACTTCCAGGGATCAAAGTCTCCTGTCATCTGACTTGATAGGTCTAGAACAGGTTTTAAAACAAGTATTTATTTACCAATTCCTTATTTTGTATCCCTAGCCAATCTATTGCTTTCTTTCCAGACTGGTTGTGTAGGTTTATGTGTCTGTGCTCTATCTTCCTTTGACTAAATCTACCTGTCATTATACTTATTACTTAAAATCTCTTGTATTGATAGAGACTGTATAAACACAGTATAAGGCCACATAAAGTTACAATCTTATTCAAAGATAGTGAATGATAGGATACAAAAACAACCAAGGTTGACATATAATTGTAAGGTGAGTGCTTGAGATCATATTCAGCGTGGTAGACATGTTCATAGAATTTTGGCTTAACTTCAGTCCAAAATATGTCCACCTTTAATTCATTATGTCAAATCTTAAAGACAGTATCTGTGAATGTTATGGAACAAGGATTTTTAAGGTCCTGATTTATAACTGGTATAATTATATGGTTTGGCTTTAATGTGCTGAGTGGTATCCTTAAAAGAGAGAAAATCAGGATAAGGCCTTGCACAAAGGATAGCATGGACAGACTTCCTGACCGTGGACAGATCTATGTTTAAATCATGGTATGTGATGCTTTGCTTTGGCACCTCTAGCAAACAATCGGAGTTTAGTAACAAAAAGTGTAGTGTCACTACAAGAACTTAAAATTGGACATGGAAATGGAGTTAGAACCAGTCAGTAGACACTGGAGAGGTTTAGAAGCACATGGTTTAAAATGATGGCCTCTCGGATTCAGAGGGCATTGGTTTTGTTGGTGTCCTCCATCCCCTCTGGCTCTTACACTCTTTCTACCTCCTCTTCAGGGTTCTCTGAGCTCTGAGAGAAGGGATTGCATGAAATAAGAAATTATGTTCAATAAGAAGGAAAAATGCCAACATAAACAAATCTTGGGTTATTTTGAGGAAATTTTCTGCAGAAATATGAAGCTAAAGACTTCTCTGTTGAGAACCTAGATGGAAATAAAGAACACTGGTTGGAAACTGGAAGAATGATGCTCCCTGTTATAAAGACCTTGTCATCTTACATTCTAGCATTTTTAGTAGGATATTTAGTTAAGGATATTGCTCAGAAAAATATTGGGTTTTCTTTTTAATTTGTAAACATAAAAAAGCCAAGTTATTCAACTCTTCAACTTGAAGACAACATTCTTAGTCTCTCTGTATTGCAAAAAAAAAAAAAATGGAAATGTATGATCTGCAGTGAAAGCATGCTGCTGGACAAACATTTGAGATCTCAGGAAAGTATTTCACAGATCCATTCAGCAATTGCTGCAGATGTCAGAAATATAAGGCACAGTTGTAGCAACAAAGATGGAAGGATGGGCTGAAGAGACTGGAAATGAGCCATGTGGAGGAAGACTCATTTTATCTTCCTTCCTGTGAAGTATTCTAGTAAGAAATTCTGCAGTTTGCTTTGTTTTCATGAACTATCCTAATCTGTACTTGTCTTGAAATACCTTTTTTTTCCATCATTTTGAAAGGTAGCTTTGTAGGCATACCAAAGATATGTAGTTGCTTCTAGAACTGTGAAGGCAATGCTCCCAGACCAGCAGGCACAAATGTGACTCTGGTGAGCCCAAGTGTCTCAATACCCTCATAGTGAGTTTATAGACACAGCATGGAGCTAAACAGGATTAGGTGAGCTTTAAAATAAAAAGCACTTTTCCTTGCTTTCAGACTTCTTAGCAACACTGCCTATTTCTTTTGTCTGTCTTCTTTCTTTTATGAAAATGGTTATCATTCTATTTTGGAAGTACATAAATTATCTACTTTTAGCAGTTAACAGCTGGAGAGGAGTTTTTCTGATAATAAATTATACATCCAGTATACCCATAAATATTTAGGTGGCATTTAGGTTTGATTTTAAAGTTGATCTTGATATTGGAACTGGTTAAATATTTCTGAACTGTTGGAATGAGGCAGATATATTAATTTATAAAAAATAATATGAATTTGGAGAATCAGAATTTTATAAATTGAGTTGTATCCCCCAGAAAATTCATATTTTCATTTGTAATTGGTGCCTCAGAGTAGAATAATATTTGGAGACAGACTTTAAAGGTTCCTAAATGAAAATGAACTTGTCTATGGATCTAACCTAACACAACAGATGCCCTTATAGCAAAAGTATATAGAGACAGGAGCCCAGTTTAAGAAGCATGTGGAGACACAGGAAAAGGTGGAAAAGTGCACATTTATAAGCCATGGAAAGAATCCTTTGTAGAAACAATCTCCTATCACCTAGGTCTTGGATTTCTTTCTTTTCTTTCTTTTTTTTTTTTGTTTGTTGTTGGTGTTTGGTTGGTGGGTTTGAGTTAAGATTTTTTTTGGGGGGGGGTAAGTTTTTTATTGTTTTATGTTTTTTATTGTTGTTGTTTGGGGGAGTTGTTTCTTTTTTGAGACAGGGATTCTGTAGATAATAGCCCTGGATATTCCAGAGATTGCTCTGTAGACCAGGCTATCCTTGAACTCACAGACATCTTCCTGTGGTCTTGGATTTTTAACATCCAGAATTTAGATAAAATTCATTTCTATTGTTAGGTCAACCATGTGTAGTTGTTTCTGGTGGCTGCTATAGGAAACTATCTTTTTGTGTGCCAGAGGATCTATCACAGCAGTTAGACAAGGAACCCTTAAACAGAGGGTTTAATTTCTTCGTTATGTTTTTATCTGAAGATTTTGTTGACATGAAACCACAATGTGCTTTGCTGTACTTCCAGCAGATGATACTGATCGTAATCTGAGGGTTTCCTTTTCTAATTCTGGGCATCTGGGGAACCAAGACCTTTCTTATCTCTCCCAAATGAAATGGCAATGGCAGAGTTTCATTTCACATGTAACATCTGTCTTAATAAGCAATAACACAGCCAACAAACATAAACTTCAAAAAGATAAAAGCGTTAAAAAGGCAACTTCGATTCTCAGCACTCAAAAGTTTACATCTGTTAGTGTTTAATGCATGCAGAAACCAAACAAAAAATAGCATGGTGACCATCCCATAATAGCACAGGAAAGCTTGTATTAAATACCAGCAGCCCCTGCCCCACATCATCAGTTCTGATCAAACAAAGCTGAATCTTAATGTCTAAAATCTTTGAAAGTATTTATTCTTGAAACCAAATCTACATCTGCAAATGGTGTGCTCTTGAAGTAATGGGGACTCCTGCTGTTTCAGCTTGGAGAAACAATTTGCCCTGTGCTTCCTTTTTATATTGTCTTCATTAACAACTTCTGAAAGTGTTAAAAATGAATTCTGTGATGCTATCAACATTTGCATTTTTAAAGCATATTTATGTTTATTTACGTGTCTGCAAGTATGCCACATCTGTGTGATGGCCACAGAGGCCAGAGGAGTGAATCAAATTCCCTGGAATTGGAGTTAACGGCACCTAGGCACCTATGAACCACTGAAACTTTATGTGAGCACTGAAGCAGTGTCCTCTACAAATGCTTTCTCTTAACTGCAAAAACGATTCTTCAGCCCCAGTGTGTATCCCCCTCTCCTATCTGCTGCTGGCAACATGAATAGATGGTCTTTATTTTTAGAGAATTGTTTTAACATGCTCTTGAAGATTGATTTGTTATTATTGGTTTGGGCTAGCTTATTTTCAATTTATAAGAGTTGATTTTTGCTACTGGCTTTTTATTTAATTTTGTTTTCCCAAATTAAAGCAAGATGTATTTTGGGTGAACCCAGACTCAACAGCTTGTTGTCATCCCAAAGGTCAGGGTTTGAGAAATCTGCCACCTATTGGTCTCTTGAAGTCCCCCTAAGTTACACCAAGATATTTTATATTGTTTGTGGTGTTGTTTCTCTGATTTCTCTCTCAGCCTGTTTATGATTTGTGTACAGGAAGGCTACTGATTGTTTTTAGTTAATCTTGTATCCAGCCACTTTGCTGAAGGTGTTTGTCAGATGTAGGATTTCCCTTTTAGAATTTTGGGTCACTTATGTATACTATCATTTCATGTGCAAATAATAAAACACTGACCTCTTTCTTTCTAATTTGTATCCCGTTGATCTCCTTTAGTTGTCTTATTAATCCTTCTAAAACTTCAAGCACTATATTGAATAGCTATGAAGAAATTGAGCAGGTTTGCCTTGTTCCTGATTTTAGTGGAATTGCTTTGAGTTTCTCTTCATTTAATTTGATGTTGGCCATCAGCTTGCTATAAATAGTTTTTTGTTATATTTAAATATGTCCCTTATGTTCCTGATTTCTCCAAGACTTTGAACATGGAAGAGTATCTGATTTTGTCAAAGGTTTTTTTCATCTTAAAGTGAAATGATTGTACTTTTTTTTTTTAATTTGGTTTGTTTATATGTGGGTTACATTGACAGATTTTTATTTGTTGAACCAACCCTGAATCTCTGAGATGAATACTATTTGATCATGGTGGACGATCTTTTTGATGTGTTCTTGGGGGAATAGTGAGATTGTGAGAGATTTATGGAGTTTGCCTGACAGGCAACCCGCCTCAACTTCTCCTAGTCTGCTAGGTCTCTGGTAAAGTAGCCACTTGTGGATGCTGGTGCAAGGCAAATAGGAGTATAGGTGGATCTGACGGGGAGGAAGGGACACCAAATAGTGAGATAGTGAGGGAGCCTGACAGACAGGCAGCCTACCTGAACTCCTCCTAGTCTGTGCGGTCTCTAATAGAATGATGAGTCTCTGCAGTAAACTGGTCTCTGGGAATACAAGGATTCCCCACCCAGTTGGATACTGGTCTCTGGGAGAACAGAGGGCATAGGGGTGAGCAAATGAGATAGTGAGAAAATGTAGAAGTTTAGAGGAAGGATGGCAGCCTACCTATACCATTGGCTTTTTATAATAATTTGATGATTGTGCTTTGTTTACAGTTATATATAAGAAAAATTGTATAACATGTAATATACCCAAAGCACACAATCCTGAGTTCTGTCAAATGCATACAATCTTGTAACTCACACCATTAACAAAATGTTAAAGATTTCCACTAACTGTAAAACTTCACCTGGCCCCTTGTCAGTCAGTCCAGCATTCTAGGCAATTTATGTTCTGATTGTTTCTATGGAAGGTTATTTCTTACGTATGAAAATTCATAACATGCTGTTGTCTTTGACTTTGATCTCTCTGGGTTTGCACAACAATCTGTGTAATTCATGCATATGGTTAAATGTATTAATATATTGTTTCTTTTGATTGCTGAGTGGAATTTTGTTGTGTGAATGTTTTGAATTCAAAATTCTTTTGCTGGACATTTAGTTTCTTTCCAAGTCCTTGTTCATTAGAAGGACGTGATATGATTTGTACTCATCTCATTCTGAACATATGTTTTTGTTTATATTATGTATTGTAGCGAGTAGTGAATTGTCTACACAGTAATTTTATATTAATAGCTATAATCTATCTTAAGTCAGATATGTGATTTAAGGTGAAGTTCATAATTTATTTAACCATACATGTTTATTTCTTTTATATTTATGGGAAATTTCTCTCCTGCCAAAAATTACTTTAGTGACTTTTTAAAATTGGTTGAATAAATGTCTATTTCTAGACTATTTTCTAGCTTATTAATATATTTTAAAATTACCATGTTAATACCAGTTTGTTTTGATAATTGGCAGCTTTATAATAAATCTTGAGATCACCACAAATTCCTTTTTGTTTAGTATTCTAGATTTTTAGTTTTAGATAGATAGACAGACAGACAGACAGACAGACACACAGATATACTTTCTATCTTTATAAAGCTGGAGGGGTCACATGGATGGAGGCAGGGCACAGTAGTCCCACCTTCAGTTGAGGAGCTACAATAGCCTCTAAGAGAAAGAATGAAATTGGTTTTCCTTAGAGTGTGGCCCTTCATAGGTTGACTATCCTGTGCTTGATGTCCCCACATCCATGCATATGGACATCACTAATTAGACTCATTTGGATATTGAGAGAACAAGAAAACAGTGGCATGGTGTTGGGAGGGGATATGAGTGGGAACCTGAAAGGAGTTATGGTGGGCGAACATGATGCAAACTTTATTATATATAATAATTCATTCTCAAAAATTAAATGAAATATATGCAAAAAGAAAAATAGTGACTATTTTTTTCCAGACTCTTGAAAGATATTTTATAGCAAATAGCATAGGAAGCTGGGGATAATATCTGCTTCTAAAAATTCAGATGGGTTTACTAAGCATTATCAAAGACCACTATCAAAGACCACTATCAAAGACCACTATCATGGACCACTATCAAAGACCCAGGCTGCCTAAACTTTGGGTTTCTCTCCTGCAATGAAATTCACTACAATGTACTGTAAAGTATCATCTATCCCCTTGCATTTTGTCCTCTAGGAACTGGAGTTTGGGAATTACCATATATGTGCATATATGTAAGCATATGTACATGCAAGTAGATAGAGAAATAGGCACACATGGTTGGTATTATTATTTTTTTTAATATTACCTTTTTTACCCTCCACACTTCACTGGCTGAGACTCTGGTACAATGCAAAATATCCTTCCTTTCCTGATTTTTGTAAAGAGAAGTATTTGTACTTTTCACCATTAAAAATAGTGTTAGCTACACACTTTATAGACATTTTATTATACTAAAGAATTTCTTACATATTTCTAATTTCCAGAGCATTTCCATCAAATAGGCACTGAATTTTACCCAATTCCTTTTCTGCATTGTATTAACATTATTATATGGCTTTTCACCATTACATCTTCATTGTGGTAAGTAGTTTTGATTCTCAACATAAACCAACCTTGTATTCTTTCAATAATAGAAAATTCACCATGCTAGTTGACCTCCAGGCTTCCACTAGAATTAACCTTACCACACTCCAGGGTCTAGCCAAGTATGTACTCATAATCATACTTTCCCATCATTGACTTACTGTAATCTGTCTGATCTAAGCAGAGTTCCACAGCCAGTACTCCAGCATAGTCTATCCTTTCCTACTAAAAGGAAGTTCAAGGGTTAGGCCAGGATCTTCACTACCCTTTCCTTATCTACAAGATGTTCTCACATCATCTCCAACCTTTCTATCCAGACAGATGTGTTCTCATAATCCAGGTTGAAACACAAAGCCTGTCCTCTATACCAGTCCTCGGTCTACTTGACTTTATTCTACACAAGCCAATTTTCAAACTCTACACCCAGCCTGTCCTGACCTTCTTCTCTTCACCAACCTGCTCTGTCTATAACAAACTCAGAACTAACAGTTAACACTATTGAATATTTAAACAGTTTATCAATCAATGCTAACATTTTAAAAGTACTATCATTGCCTAAATATTTAGCATTTTTCATTTCTCATTCTATATGAAATTAATGTCAATGGATGACATAAAGATAGAGATACGGATATGTGAAAGAAATCAGTTTCTTTTTTCCTGCTTGGCTGGGCTGTAATATTGTTTTTATTTTCATGAATATTGTGATTAAAACTTAGTAGTATATTTATTGCCTGGTAGAGAAATTTAACTTTTTATTTCAAAATTACTTAAAAAAATTCAAATGTTTAATTTCTATCAAAAATTTTAAACAGCATTTTTGTTAGTTCAAAAATAATCTGATTAGAAACTTAACATTTTTAAAGATTAATTAATTTATTTATTTATTCATTTATGTATTTATTTATAGACAATGTTCTGCTTGCATGAATGCTTGGATGCTAGAAGAGGGTACCAGATCTCATTAGAGATGGTTGTAAGCCACCATGTGGTTGCTGGAAAACGAATTCAGGACCTCCAGAAGAATAGCTATTGCTCTTAATCTCTGAGCCATCTCTCCAGTTCTTAGAAATTACTTTGCTTAGCTAAATTTTAAATTATCTGAGGAAAAAAATACAACATGAACAAGCAGATTTCAAGGTAAAGCATTTAACAATATATTTAAGTGACCATTTGGAGGTATATTATATGCTTTCTGAATTTATCACTTCTGTAGATTCAATAATTACCAAGTCAAAATAAAAATCATAGAGGTCATGAATAAAGAAATCCTCAGAGACATTAAGAACCTTTGCATTAACCCAAAGCATCTTACCCTGTTTAACTGCTGAGGCTGTCAAAATTTTGACAAACACTGCATTTAGCCTGTACATCTGGAAAGACTTTGATAACTTAATAGTATTCTTTCTGCTCATAAACCATGACTTTAATTTTCCTCGAATCTTATTTAAATTCTCTAACCTATAGTTTTGTAAATTGCATGGTAAAATGTTTTTTTCTACTAACAAATATATTTCTATATATTTTATTATTTTAGATGTTAGTTTTTAAAAATTCTTTTGTTTTCTTTCTTGATTATTCATTTTACACATACACATTCAAGGAAATATAGTTGATTGACAATCATAAGAGATCTTAGTAGATAAATGTATTCCTTTTCTCTTACTTTTTTGATCAATAGCTTAATAAAATATGTTCAGAAGCATTTTTCAAATACTTTAGTGCCAGAGAGGTCCTATCTGATTTGTGAAACCAGTTTTGCAAAAATACAGTGTTTCAATTGAAAACTTTTTTTTATTTCTTTCCTTCTCTGTTTTGAATGTTATTGCCTACAGTTTCTTGTACAGTTTCTTTTAAAGAAGCAAGTGTGTGTGTGTGTGTGTGTGTGTGTGTCTTACTAAGAATATGTTTATAAAATAAGTTACAGCATTTCTGCTGTGTTCAAAACTATTGATTCATATTTTGTGCTGAATAGTTTTATGTCAACTTGACACCAACTAGAGCCATCTGAAAGGAGGGAGCCTCAGTTGAGAAAATGCCCCCATAAGATACAACTGTAGGGCTTTTTTCTTAATTAGTAATTGATGGGGGAGGGCCCAGCTCATTTCGAGTGCTGCCTTCCCTGGGCTGGTAATCCTGCGTTGTAATAGGAAGCAATCTGAACAAGCCAAAGGAGCAAGCCAGTAACCGGCCCTGCACCCCGGTCTCTGCATTAGCTCCTATTTCCAGTTTCCTGCCCTTCTTTAGTTCCTGTCCCAAATTCCTTCAGTGACAGACTATGATGTGAAAGTAGAAGCGAAATAAACTCTTTCCTCCCCAATTTCTTTTCATCACAGCAGTAGAAACAGAAGTTGGTGTCAGGGTAATGGGATATTGCTTTGAAAGACCTGATTATGTGTTTTTGTGAGGATCCTGGAAGGACTTAGGAATTTGGGGCTAGAGAAGCCTTCAGTGTTGAAATATGAGTGGAATGTTCAGTAGGAGCTTGGATGATAAGAATGTTGAGGACAAGGCAGAAGATGGAGTTCAGGTTTGTCAAGTTCCAGATGGAAGTTTGAAGGTCACTTAAAGACTCAATCAGGACCCTTTGCTATTTTGAGTTGAGAATATTGGTGTCTGTTCAGCTGGGTATAAAGAATCAGTTGAGATTAATGAAAAACTAGAACCACTGAAATACAATATTTCATTTGCTTGTACAGTTGATGGTAGTAAGTTAGAGCTAAGAAATTAGTGTAATTAAGAAGAACTCAGCAACATTGATGTAAAATCTTCTCAGAGGTGTTTCCTCAGGGTCAGGACAAACAAGCTGAGTTCCAAAGGTGGCCAAGGTGTACCTCACACTGGCAGCTGAACTTGGTATATCAAAATTTCACTCATGTGATACTGGTTTTGAATGCATGAATAGATCATGGAGAACAGTTAAGGTTTGGCCCTGTGTGGCAGGGATAGAGTGCCCAAAGAGAGGCCAGCAAAGCCTATTTGTGAAAGAAAGTACAGCCCAGTCGCAGCAAGAGACTCTAGCATTTTGGAGATGTTATTACTGGTGGATGGTCATCAAGAACAACACCACCTGCCGTGCGGTAGTGGCAGCACACACCTTTAATCCCAGCACTTGGGAGGCAGAGGCAGGCTGATTTCTGAGTTCGAGGCCAGCCTGGTCTACAAAGTGAGTTCCAGGACAGCCAGGACTACACAGAGAAACCCTGTCTTGAAAAAAAAACTAAAAAAGAAGAAGGAGGAGGAGGAGGAGGAGGAGGAGGAGAGGAGGAGGAAGAGCACCACCAGTGAAGCAGCTGTGGCCCAAACCTAGAAGACAAGTTGTGTGTGCTATAGGGGCAGAGCCAGAGAAGAGACACAAGCCCTTTGAAGGATTCCAGATCGTGACTAAAACCCACATATTGGACATTAAGTGATTTATACTGTTGGAGTTTGGTTTTGCTTTGATCTGATTGTGACTGTGCCCTGCTCCTTCCCTCTTAAAGTAAGGAAGTATTAAGTTATTTCTTATTTCACAGGTACCCACAGTTGAGAGACTGAAGTTTAAACAGACTTAGGTTTTTAAAAAGCTGTTGACAGCCAACCATTGGACTGAGGTTGGGGACACCTATGGAAGAGTTAGGGGAAGGATTGAGGGAGCTGAAGAGGAGGGCAACCTCATAGGAAGAACAACAGTATCAACTAACCCAGACCCCTCAAATCTCCCATAGACTAAATGGGCAACGAAAAGACATACATGGCTAGCCCCCAGTACATATATAGCAGAGGACTGCCTTGTCTGGGCTCAGTGGGAGAAGATGCACCTCATCCTGTAGATGATGTTCCAGAGAAGGGGAATGCTGGGGATGGGAGAAGTGAGGGTGGGTGGAGAAGCCCCCTTTAAGAGGTAAGGGATAAGTAGTGAAGAACTCTGGGAGGGGCACCAGGAAAGGGGCAACATTTTAATGTAAATAAATGAAAGGATTTAATTTTTTTAAAAAAGGACTGGAATTTTTAAAGAGCTTGAATTTTAAGGTGTGTGTAAAGACTGTGGAACTTTTTAAGTTTGAAAATTATGTTGCCGGGCGTGGTGGCACACGCCTTTAATCCCAGCACTCGGGAGGCAGAGGCGGATTTCTGAGTTCGAGGCCTGCCTGGTCTACAGAGTGAGTTCCAGGACAGCCAGGGCTACACAGAGAAACCCTGTCTCAAAAAACAAAACAAAAAAAACAAACAAACAAAATTATGTTATATCATAGTGTTGATATTAATGTGTGACCTTGGGGATGGATGAGAGGAAAGGTTATGGCTTAACAGTGATATTTCTATATGTCAAATTGACAATGGGATAGTTCGACTGGATAACTTTATGTTGTCTTGATAAACAAGCTACTGTTATGTAAAAGGAAAGATCTAGCTGTTTAGTATTTCATAATTAGTGATTGATGGGATACCATTAGTACCCAGCCCATTGGTACCAGGATAGTGGAGTATTACAGTGACAAACCTGACCATGTGTTTTTGTGAACCTATATCATGTCCTAAATGTCTTATTCTTTATCCCCCACCCCCAAATTATGTTTCAACAACAATCCTTTCCATTAGTTGACTTAAAGTGGTTTTGAGCTCTACTTGCTTATCTAAGAGATTCAAGGCAGGTGCCAGAATTCTGAACTTCCTCTATAGTACCAGAGGCAATAGACTAGGCAGACCTGCTTAGTTGAAGTATGATCAGCATTGAGTCATTCAGATTCAGAGATCTAGATCATCTTCCATGAAAGCAACTTTCTGTCTGGAAGACTACTATATCACCCACACAGGTAAGTGAAATGCCAGGGACATTTCTTGCCATTTTGAAGTCAATATTTCATAGCTTTGCCAGTTGTTTGCCACTATATTTGGGTCTCTTCTCATTTTCTGAGAATATAGCTCTGAAAGATTTTCTTGCTGTTCAATATTCTAGTGGGAGAAGAGCTCAGAATCACCAACTTTGTATATTAGCCCTATTGTTTACATAACTAGGGTTTACTTTGGGTTTTTTTTTAATACAGCATGGGGGTCACTACTTTATTAGATGCCACAGTGAATATATTGCCACAAACAATTCTGTTATTTTAAAATGTTTTCCTTGCTTCATTTCTGTTTCTAACCTTTTGCTGTATCAGTTTTGAATAAATATTTCTAAGGTTTTTCCTTCCTCTCCTTTTAGAAATGATATATTCTATCTTAAGACTGATACATGTTAATTTTGAATTTTCAAAAGTTCTTTCATCTGTTTATGAAGAAAAACACAGAATTATACAATTATACCATTTGGGCCACTCAAATAGAAGACAACTCTATTCTTTCTGTGGTCTTAATGATCTAATAGCTAGTTTTTACCAGATATATATATATATATATATATATATATATATATATATATATATAATATTTAAATTTTCTATTCTTGTAACATTTTCACATCTATTTAGGCTTTATTTTCCACTTTAGTTTCTAATTATCACCATGAATAGATTCTTACATACTTCTTTAGAAAAGCAGTATATACTTGTTGACTCAGAAAGAAAGATTTATTGCAGATTAAATTATTTCAATGTCTACTTTTAGTATCCGTTCTTAAATGCTTTAACCTCTCTTCTAGCCCACCACCCACCAGAGGTAGTGGAAAAGGAAGGTTACTTGGATACAAGGGGAGTGGACCTATTTAGAAATTATTCTTTGGAGCAAATGCTATCTGCATTTTCAGGAATTCAGCAGTTCAGTTCATAGGAATCAGCAGCAGCAGCTCCATCCACTCACAAACACTTCACAAATACACCAGCAGTCCAAGTCAGTAGTGTCAGGATAGCAAACATAAATCAGTAGCAGTGGCATGACCAAGCTGAGGCAGCTATGCCTCAGCCAAATTTGCATAAGTCAGCAGGAGGAACCAGGATGAACAGGGACGCCAGGAGAAGTTCTTGGCTGTCCCTCTCTTAGCCAAGCAAAGATCAGCCAAGACATAAGACCAAGAAGCATTGCAAAGCTAGCTATCTTAGCAGACCGCTTTAATAGTTCATTGGGTCCATTTTGTACTCCCTCCAAACATCACGTGTCCTCCAAAGGTCTTCTGTCAGCACTTGTCTTGCCTCAGCAAACGAGTCTGTCTTAACAAAACTCCACATATCTGTATCAGCTGACATCACTCTGCCAATCAGCCTGAGTCTGTGGACCTGGCAAGAAGCCGCCAGAGCACTAATAGAAGTTTATTCATGCATTTCTCCCTATGGAATCATAAGAAACAGAGCTCAACTACGCAATGTAAGGGTGACAGTGGATGCATGTCATTAGTGAAGAGTCATTTCACATTCTTGCTTTATCAAACCATCCTTCCACTTGTGCCCACTTCAGGAAAACACACTTTCACATGTTTGTCCTAGCAACACCATTCAATACAATTGACTTTCCAAAAGAAGCCCTAAGTTTCCCTTCAATTTATTTCTCAAAGTACAGGAGACTGAAAGTTGAAGATGACATTGCAAGCTAGGTTTCTCTCTTAATAAAAACTCTTTTCTTCACATATTGATGGCCACAATCTTCCTGTGCCCTCACAGAGCAGGGGAAGCAAGAATATTATCTGATTTCTTGATCACTTAACCTTATAACGTCACTAATCTGTCTACTGCTAGAACTTCATCTAAACTGAATAATTCTCTTATAAAGACAACTTTTCCAAATACGATAACTTTAGGAATTAAGGATTCCATGGATAGATTTGGAGGGACCATCTCTAGCATATACCATGTATGAACTCTTGGTGACTTTTTATTTTAATGGCACTCTCATCATCATCTGAAGCCTGTCTCTAAGTAATTTTGCTTTAATATGCACATAAATATCACAAGCCTTCATTGCAGTTACTTATATTGTCTTTTGTACAAATATTAATTTTGTTGATGTTCTTGGATCACATTATTCCCTTGAAAGTTAGGAGAGAATATAGTCTCTGCTATGTATTGGAAACCCAGAATTGTTTGTATTTGCCTGTGGAAAGGCAACTTTCTCCTGAATAATTTCAGAATTATTGTTTATGTTGATAATTGAACACATTAGCTTCAGTCTATCTGGGTGTTACTCTTCATTAGGGTACTTTGACCAACATATACAACATTTGCTAATGTCAAAGGCTCTGTTCCTCTTATGCAGAATTGTAACTTTTATCCATTGGTCTACTTCTTCCTTACAGGAGTAATCATTTAAACTATGTCTTCCTGTTTCTCTGCCTTTTATAGCATTTAGTTTTCTCCTTTCCTTTCCTTTCTTTTTTTAAACTCTGAAATAATTTTATAATTTCATGCCCATACAACAGGTTAATATTTTGTATCACTCTATGTCTTCTTTTATAAAACCTAGTTTTAGTACTTCATTTGAGTTCTTTCATTGTAGCAATTCTCTCAAGTTCTCATGTATCATACTCCCCTTAGTTTTAATTTAGTATTACAATCTATCTATTAAAGTATTATCTGGCTTTAGCATTTCTCTAAATAATGAGTATTTGTTTTGCCTCTTTGGTTTGTATTTTGAATTTTAAACCACATTTACTTATTTATCTGACAAATTCACTGTAGTCTCATGACCTGCCAGTTTCAGAGGAAGACTAATGTATTGTCTGAAGTCATTCAGGTAGATCGTCTCCAGCTTCAGGAACTGGCCTCAGGGCAAGTGTCAACCTGACCCTGAATTGAGACCATAATAGAATGTTCTGGGTGAAGGGAGGCCACTGATCCTATCAACTGGAGGCTAAAAGATATGTATATATCTGGACCTGAAGCTATCTTACACCTAATGACAGAAGAATGTGGAGGCTATGGAAAAATCTCACTCACTGGAAGCTGGCAGTCATTTAAAAGATGTGTACATGGAGAACTTATCTATGAGAGCTCTATGACCCCTCAATACAGCATAGCATGATGAGAATACTTCTGGGCTTTTCATATATGGAATTTGATGACAGCAGAAAGTGCTCTTACATATATAACCTATCCTCCACTAACTCTTTTCAAAATTATTTTGTAGAGATATATTTTCTTGATTTTATTGATAGCTATTCAGTTAAAATAAGGATTCAAGCTGGGCAGTGGTGACACATGCCTTTAATTCCAGCACTTGGGAGACAGAAGCAGGTGGATTTCTGATTTCGAGGCCAGCCTGGTCTACAGAGTGAGTTCCAGGACAGCCAGGGCTACACAGAGAAACCTTGTATCAAAAAACACTTGTATAAAGTTTGCCACTCAGCTAGGCCATAAAGATAATGTTTTGTGTTCCTTATTTCTTAAAATATGCAATGAATTTTTCTTTCTTTCTAGGGAGACCTGCTCATTGTGTGAGTGTTCCTGGGTGCCCAGTGTCTCTTCTCAGAAGCTAATTAGTACAATTTCCAATTAAGTCCCATTGTTCAACAAGTAATCATGCTTTTCTTTATAAAACTTAGACATTCTCTATTTCCTAGGCATAGTATGGGATTAGCTGACGTTTTCTAGTACCTTCAAAAATTATGTGACCTCTAATAAAAATCCTGTAGCTGAGACAAATAGTGTATCCTGGTAACCTGACCAGGAAGATGGGGTGGCACTCCTGACTTTTCACTTCTACAGCCCAAGAAACTGGGTATGATGAAACTTTCCAGATGTGAACTGCAATTTTAAAAAACAACATAAAATATCCTGGAGGACATTCTTTGTCACATTTTGTCCCTACTGTTAAGAAACTGAAACACTTTAAATAAAGCTTTAATTACCTTCAGGAAGAATTCACCCATGCTCTTGCAGTTCTCCCATTCCACATAAATCATCATATGCTCCAAGTTCAGAGGCTTCAAGATGGGTAAAGAATATATAATTCTTTTCACCTGCCATAGTTACTTTTTCTATTGCTGTGATACAATACCATGAACAAAGCAACATATGAAAGGAAGTATTTAACTGGGCTCAAATGGTTTCTGAGGGTTAAAGTCCACAATAGTGGAGCAAAGACATGGTCGGAGGAGCAGGTAAGGACTCTTAATCAACAAGTATGAAGCAGAGAATGCATGTCTAGAAATGGAATGACTGTTTTGAAACAGTGACATACTTCCTCCAGCAAAGCCATACCTCCTAATTTTCCTCCAAATGGCCACCAACAAGAAAACAAGTATCTGAAGACCTGAGTTTTATGGGGCGTCCAGGGGATTGTCTCATTCAAACAACCAAATCACCCAACTGTCTTAGTTGGGGTTTCCATTGCCATAACCAAGGCAACTTTTTAAAAGGACAGCATCTAATTGGAGCTAGCTTACAGATTCAGAGGTTCAGTCCATTATCATCAAGGTGGGAGCATGGCATTGGAGGAGCTAAGAGTTCTACATCTTGTTCTGAAGGCAAATTTTGAGAAGACTGGTTTCCAGGGATTTAGGAGAGGGGCCTCAAAGCCCATCCCCCCAGTGACACACTTACTCCAGCAAGGCCACACCTACTCCAACATGGCCATACCTCCTAAAAGTTCTACTCCCTGGGCCAAGTGGCACTCTTCAAACCACCAAGCGTGGCACTCTTCATACCCAACTCTTAATAGAATTTCATAATGTTATCTTTCCTGCAGAACATTTCCTTGAATCTCATGCTTATAGATTCGTAAGTTAGAGAGGTTTATTTGTTTTTGTTTTGTTTTGGTGTGTGTGTGTGTGTGTGTGTGTGTGTGTGTGTGTGTGTGTGTGTGTATTTGGCAAAATCCTTAGTGAAGCAACAATAAGAGAGAAAGATTTGCTTTGATCAGTCTCACCTAGGCCCACACACTTGGATAAAACATCATGGTGGCAAGAGAATGTGACTGAGGATGTTCTAACCACATTTCAGACAGGAAGTAGAGATGGAGAAATGGACTAGCTACAACCTTCACAAGCACATAGTTAAATACCCACTTCCCACAGGTAGGCTCCGTGTCCCAAAGTTTCTACCTTTTTCCAAAATCTTACTACCAACTGGAGTTAACCCTTCAACATATGAACCTATATCAAATATTTCATAAACAAATCATAAATTACTAATGCATATTTTAAAGAACTCACTGTCGATTAATTTGTGGGTCTCTCTCCTTTCTCTTTCCCCTTTCTCCCAGAAGCCAGGCTATAAACCACTGAAGTCTATCTTCCTGAATAGAAATTAAGAAACTGTTTTGCTATGACCTTGTAGCCTCTGATTAGTGATGTGTGGTAATTTGAATAAGAATACTCTCCATAGCCTCAGAGATTCCAGTGCTTGTTCACTTGGGAGTGGCACTCTTTGGAGGTTCGGCCCTTTTAGATTAAATGTGGCCTTGTAGGAAGAAGTGTGTTACTGGGGATGGACTTTGAGGTTTCAAGTGCTCAAACCAGGTGCAGTATCAATCTCTCTCTCTCTCTCTCTCTCTCTCTCTCTCTCTCTCTCTGTGTGTGTGTGTGTGTGTGTGTGTCTGTCTGTCTGTCTGTCTGTCTGTCTGTCATGGTCACCTTCTGATTCTCTCCCTCTCTCCCCTACTTCTTCCACTCCCTCCTTCTCCCTCCATCTCTCTATCTTTCTCCTCTCCTATCTCTCTCCTTCTCCTTCCCCTCCCTCTCCCCATCTCCCTGAATATTCCAGAAATCAGATCAAAGGGAGCGTCTCTACAGGACCCTCATCATGCTATACATAGTGGCTATCTATCCTAATGAAGCTTTTCCTCTGACTTGAAGGTTTGCTTTTCCACTACAGGCTATGATGATATATATCACATAATAAAGCTTACCTGGAAAGTGATTTATCTCTTCTCCCCCCATCCATGAACCCCTTGCTTATTCGAATTAATTCTAAACATAAGTTTAGCTCTACTCTAATTAATATATAAACACATTAGTGTCCTGCATGTATCCTCTTCCATCAAGATTTGTCTTGAAACAGTCTTCCCTCAGCCCTTTAGTGGTAAGAAAAGTTGTCAGATGTGAGAGCCCTTTTCCAGCTTACTCACTAGGGCTGGACTGGAGTAATTGGAAAAGCAAATGCTCAATTTGAAGGTGGACTTTGGGATATTTCAGTTTCAAAAAGGAGAAATTATCTGTATGGTTAATCATCTACTTTCACATATAACCAAGTTAGTGTAGAATTATCTTACAAGATCCAATATTGTAGTATTTACTAAGAAATATGCTAAATGATTTCATTTCAAGAAATATGCTAAATGATTAAAATACTGGTGTTAATTTTCTTCAAAAAAAAAAAAAAAGAAGGTGGTCTTATATATATTGTTTCTTTTTCTGTTGGTGGTGATGATGTTGTTTGCTACTTTAGACATGTCAGACCCTGCATCTACATGATCCAGAATACTTAGAAAAGAGTAAACACTGGACTGGAAAGAGAGAAATGACTCACATTTCTTGAAGATGAAATCCTTCTGTTTCATGGACCTGAATATCTGCCATGGCCTGCTTTAATTTTGCACTCATCACTACTTGTCTCAAAAGTGAATATTTGTGAATATAGTACGTACTCTTCCTCTATTCATGTTCAACATAACTCTAGATATTCATGTTCTCTGTTACTTTCAAGTGTGTTATGGAAAGCTTAGCAGAGGTTACAATGCAGGAGAGATCTGCCTGATTTATACCATTGATAGCAAGAAACTTAGAAATTCTGCTATTAAAACAGAAAGATGACTATGGAGGATTTTCCTTTGAGCCATATGTACAGGTAAACAGGCAGCATTTAATAACTCAGTGTGTACTTGGTAATCCCATAGGCATTTCTTCCCTGAAATAACATGCAGACATAAGAAACCAAGTTTCAATTCCTCTTTGTCCCTTGAAAGTTTGGGTTATTTCAGAGTAAGTTCTTCATCCAGGTCACTTCTGCTTGGTGCAGAGAGGTCTGACTCATTCCAGTCAGCCCAAGATACATCTGAGACCACTTGCCTGCCATAAGCAATGGCCATTATCACAACTCCCATCTCTCAAATTCTGTCATCACTTGTGTTGAGAGTTTCCTGAGTCTGAGGGAAGATTGAGGTCAAAAGTCATAGAAACAGAAGAAGATCTTTAAGCCCTTCTGGATCATGTAGCATCAACAGAATGTTCTATTTAGAAATAAATGAAACTCTTTCAGAAATACTCCAATATCCTCTGAGTCCTACTAAGTAAGGCTACCCACATGCATGGGGTAGACTCTTAAGAGATGCGTTTATGAATATAAGCCTTTCTGTAGCCCCACATTTCTACTTGGTATTTTATGCATTTAGATTCTTCAATAATCTTGTTTCAAATCTTGGCATCTCAAAATAAAACCTACTTTTATGGAAAGTGCTCAAGTTTTAATGGTGATGATTACTAATGAAAAGCATTAATGTTTAAATATTTCAAAATCATGCCAAGATAAACATTAAGCTTTTCTGTTAGCACACTAAAGTAGATTTTATATCCCCTGAAATTTAACCAAAAGCCTTGCTCTACTCTTCACTGTAGAGCACACTGGAGGTGCAATAGCAGCTGTGATAACAAACACCCGGGCCTTCAGGGCTTCTCTGTTCAGAAGCTCTTGTGCGAAGTTGCTGTTTATTGAGGTTACATGAGGCTTTCAGTCTTCGGGCTGTTTTTCTCGTATTCATAAATTGCCTCTATGAATTACCAGAGTTAAGGAAATAACTTCTGTAGCAATTTAGCCAAATGAGTTAATCTTAAACCATTGCTCCTGCCTTTTACTCAAGAGGAAAGTCATAAATACTGCTTTTATGATACTCACTAAAAAGGTTTCATTCCTTTGGAGATGATATCTATATGTAAAAACCTCCCCTCATGTGATATAGAAGAATCTGATGCAAATAAAACTAAGACAAAAATTTAAATGGTGACTGTGAAAATGAGGGACCAAAACAAAGTGTGTGCTGCTTGGTTCTGTCTCATTATCTTATACAAAACTTCATGGAAGATACATCAGTCTGAGACAGATGGATAAAAAAAAGTGTCTGTCCAAGGGTAGAGAGTGGGTTTGCAGGTTGACAGTACTGGCTGCTCTTAATCAAATCTCCAAGTTTGATTTCCAGAACCATTATGGAGGTTCACATCTGTAACTCTAGTTTCAGAGCATCTAATACTGTCTTCTGGCCTTAATGGGTACCAGGCATGTCCATGGTGCACAGACATACATTCAGGAACAACCCTCATTCATATTTTAAAAATAAGCAAAATCTCAATAAACATTTTTTAAGACTTTGCAATGATTTGATGACATCTTAGTAATTCAGCAGCTGACATCTGTGGATGCATCGGAATAGTCTTCACATGGCTTTCATTTTCCAATGTCTATTCACATAATCTTCCCTGTATGCATATGTCTGGAATTAAATTTATCCTTTGTACAGGGTACCAATTATATGGACTAGGGTGAACAAATTTTAATGTAGTTGTTTATATAAATTCCATAAATTCACATTCTGGATTATTTCATCCTGAATTATTCTTCAAATATTGGTATCTTCATTTTCTATTCTTTGTATTCCTGTAATAAAATACCTTGTACAAACTACTCATGAAAATGTTCAAACTTTGGAGGCTTCGTGTCAAAACAGCATAATACAGGCATTATGGCCAGCATCAATGGTTGGGTGTAAGTAGTTATATATTTGGCATGGAACAAACAGAAATGAAGCGAGGCAGTCTGTGGGACTGTGAAAGGCAGCCTAATTTCTGGTTGAGCAAGGCTTACTCCAGAGACCCAGTAGAAAATTCTATAAGGAACAGAACAATGAGTTTCATTCTCAGACATAGGTGCCTGACACCACGGAGCCCCCAACTCCATAATCCTGTGAATATAAGTCACACAAACAATGTCCCAAGCTCCTGGCATTCTGGCTAGACTCCACCCTCACAGTTATCTAACAAGAGCCAGATATGCTCTGTCCCACTGTTACCTGGCAACCACAAAGTAGCCCAGCCCACTATAAAAGGTGCTGCTTGGCCCCTCTACACTCTCCTAAGCTCTTACTTCTCATTCTCATCTCTAACTCTCCTTCTCTCCTTCTCCTCCTCCCTTCCACCTTCTCTCCATGTGGCCATGGTCGACCTCTCCTTTTCTACCTTTTGTACTTCTCTCTGCCTTTCTACAATAAACTTCTAAAACCATAGACCACCTCATCAAGGCCTGCTGTACTTGAACGATGGAATAGGCTTTCCCCTTAAGAGCTGCGTCTAACTTCCCAATAGAAGGCCTTCCTGCACTCCATCCAGGACTGGACCAAGGACTCTTGCCCATGTAGGAACCACCCAGAGCCCCTCCCCCTGCTCACTCCTCCTTTTGGCCCCAGGGCTGACTGAGCTGCCACTTTGTTCTCAGCTCTTCCACAGTGTCCAGCGATGTCTGGAAAGCCCAAGACTGAGAACCTGTTATCTCTGGCCTCCATGAGGCCCAGAGACCTCAGACTGCTCCCTCTCCACCCTCCGTGGACTGGGGTCTGTGGCTTCACCCAACCAGACACCCACCCGGGCCGCATGGAGAGCAGGCAGCAGTCCTCCGTGTCTGCCTGCCCAGAGCACTGGAACTCTAGGGGTTCTCTCCCACCCCCTTTCTTTCCCCATGCCTGCTGCGGGCCCTCCATGTTTATAGCTATGATGGATTATAGCAGAACTCGCTTCAAACAGCTTTCCAGAGTAACCTCAGGACTTTCCATTAGGCTTCTTCAGCTAAAGATGCTACATTTTCTACAATTATCATCTTGGAGACAGAGACTCAAATCATAGTGGAGTCTTCATAGACACTCTAGCCATACACAAACCATAGAATGACCTTTGTTGTAATGACATAATTTTAACTTATGACAAACAACCTGTCTATTCTCTTGAATTTCTAGGAACTGGTGGAAGCCTAATAGTTGACTAGGGAGAAATTATCTCAGGCCTGAAGAGCAGGAATATTCATGTCATGGTTTCCTGTGATTCACCACTGATACACATGTCATGACTTTTCTGTGGTTACCACAAACCTTCTAAAAGCCTTCCTTGCCATCTGAATCAAGGACAATTTGTCTGTGCAAAGGAATGGAGGGTATTAATCTACAGGATAAACTAAAGAGTGCACATGATTGTTCTTAACTGATCTTTTCTATTTCTATTAATGAAGAAACAGAAGTCTAAATCTAGGCAAAGGTGATCATTAAATTAAACTACAAAATGCAATCAAAAATAGAGATGACATGTGCTTCCCGTGGCTATTGATCTTTGGAGGGTGATTACTAAACATGAATCTCTGATGAAAAAGTCAACGAAAGATTCACACAACAATCAAAGAAATACATGGATCTTTAGTGAATAATGAGGAGAAATTGACTAAGTAGTGAAATATTTAAATGCTCAGTGTAGAGACACCCATATGTAAAGCACATTCTCAGTGAGTGTTTAATAACTAGAGAAATGGTCACTACAAGCACAAAAGTAATAATTAATGTGATAATTTTAATAATGTGCATTTAATATACAGGCATACCATTTGTACATTGCAAATAAGAAATTTGGAAGCCATATATCAAAATCCATATATTTTGCTTATACATATTATATATATATTACTAATTCTATTTCGTTGCCCTCCTAGCATTTTCCATGTACAACCTTCTTAGACATCTGAGGTAAAATTGACTAATAGTAAGTCTTGATCTCCAGCTATATCCCATGCTCTTCTTACTGCTTACCCAATGGGAAATCTGTTATAAATGTTTTTTAAAACTGCTATCTTTACTCCTAAGATTTTAAATGTCCTTCAATTGCAAGACTTTTACTCTACTAGCCTAATTCATTGATGCTGCCCATACCCAGTTTTCCAAAAATATGTTTGCCCACAACATTCTTTCCATGTATAATTAATGAACAATGCCTACATTCAAGCTCTACAGAATTTCAAAGACACAGAGACAAGATATAGAATTTCCATCTAAGTCAACATCAGATTATTTAACAGACCTTTCTTGATAGCCTAGAAATATATAAACCCTTTGTCATCTTTGCCAAGTTCATAGAGTGCTAGAAATTCGTTTTAGTGCTTTGTCTTATAATTGATGCAAACTTAAGTTATAGTTTTATAATTGATACAGAACTTATAGATTGATGCAGATTCAAGGTTTTCATTGATATAAATTTCTTATATTGATACAAAATTTTAAATTGATATTGTAATTCTTAGATAGGCATTGTGCCCATTTAACTCACTTAAGAATACAAGGCTTAGACCAGTCCTTCTAATAACTGCTATTACAAACTGTTTAAGATGATTAGGTAATACAAGATAAGGGCCAGGTCAGCAGTTTAACTCTGCTAAGACAGAGTAAACAAGTCCTTCATAGTTTCTTTTTCATTTCAAGGTCTGTCAGATGGTTCTGGGCCAGAAGGCCAAAGACTGATGTTCCCATGTTGTGAGGAATGAGAAACTGTCCAAGTTGTCAGCTGTGTCTACAAATTAGTTAAGTTTTGGAAGCTATGTTTTATGCTTCCTATATCTTCAGGTAATATTTAATTTGTTCTCAGATTTATGAAGAGGTTGGAGACTATAGTCTCAATCAAACAAAAATTGTCTAACAATGAGGAAATGATACAGAAAAGGATGATTTTCAGATGGTGTTTAAAATTAAAGTCAGGACACAATTCAGATATAGAATAGTAAACTCATGTTCATATGAGTGAGTAATAAGAATGCCACCTTAAGTTATATTTCTTAAAGCTTAAAAATATATTAACTAAAATAATGGAATTAAGATGAAAGGACTGTAATGAGTAGACATCTCAATATGATTGCCTTGGTGATGATAATTTCATGGGACTATTTGTTTCTTCATTTACTGTGTAGCCGTGGAAATCTTTGGAATACTTTTGCCAAGAGAATATCTGCATCAATTGCACTGAATTTCCAGTTCCTTTCTTTGGCAGGCATTTACAACATAGAGATGCTGAACTTTAGGTTTTCAAAAGTGTAATCATTGATAGCTAGCTAATTCTGGAAAGCCATTTATAAAATGTAAATGCAATACTTTTTATATCTTTTGAAAAGAAAGAATACACAGTATGATTCCACTTTTAAAATGTTAAGAATAATGTTACATATTCTTGTAATTGTGTCAAGTCTGCACTGCAATAAGTGAACAATCAGGAGAATGACAGCTTGACAGAAAATCCTTGCCAAAAAAAAAAAAAAAATCACGCAGGTGTAGAGCTGTTCCTACCCTCCTAAACTTTGGAAAGTTCAAGCCTTCCTTTTCATGTTCAAAGCCATACTTCATGGCTTCTTCCTCAAAGGGTATCAGAACTATGTAGTCTCATTCCAATGAGAAGCCTTGGAAGTTGTATTCTGTCCACTTTCAAAATGCTGAATGATTAAATTTTACTTAAAGTCTTAGAACTAATCATCATTGGAATTTTCTAAGTTCTCTCATAGAATTTAAATGAAATTAAGAGAAAACAAAGCGTTATTCTCTGTCAGCATAACCTTTCCTACCCCCATGACTGTAGTTTAATTCAATATTCTGTTCTCTTCATAAATGAAAAGTAGGAACAGGATCACCCGTCTGTTTCTTTATTTTTCTTGGTAGGATTTGGTTAAGGATATTGTACCCTTCTTAATAATAGACCTTGCCTGGCAGTGTTGGAACATGGCTTTAATTCCAGCACTTGGGAGTCAGAAGCAGGCAGATTTCAGTGAGTTTGAAGCCATTGTGGACAACATAGTGTGTTCCAGGGTAGCCATGACTATAGAGAGAATGCCGTTTTGTGAAAAAATGAAAAAGTAAAAAGAATGCACCTCAAAGTTTATGAAGTATTTAGGTTTGGGGGGGAAATATAACAGAGGAATGCATGTTTCCCCAAAATAAATTACAGAACATGTTCAATAATTTTACCAAAATGCATGTAAACACTTTAATGTCTATAGAGGAATTTTAATCCAGCAACATAGCTGCTATGGCAAGATCACATCCAAAGACCTTCTAGGTCTGTGTGATGTGGCTGGAATGTAGACATGCCCTTAGTATACACCTTCAACCCCAAACAATGAAAGTAAGGTTAGTTTGTTGGAGGAAACAGTGATGTTTGAAAGTGGCAGCTAATTGAGAGGGCAGGGCAGGGCAGGTCAATGAGTTCAGAGTCAACTGAGTTCAGTCAATGGAGTTGAGTGAAGTTGCATTTGGTGAGTCAGTTGGGGGTCAGTACAGTGAGTGTAGTGCAGTGGAGTTGAGTCTCAATTCAGTGCAGGTCAACAGAGGCAGTTGAAGCAGAGAATAAGGAGAAAGAAGATTAGAACAAATTGTCAGAGCTAGTTTGAGGCCATGTAGAACAATTCAGTGAGAAGCTGAGAGAAGCCAGATTTAAACAGTCAGCTTGGAGAGGCGTTTGAGCCAGAATAATAGAGTTGAGCCAGCCAGCCAGAGTTCAGAAAGAGCTAGAGAAAGTGCGTTTACTAAGTAGTAAGCCTTTGAGACAACAATTACATTGAGTGAAGAAATGTTACATATCCAAATATCCCAGTATAAACCTGTGGTTTCTGATATTAGCCTTTTAGAAATTTGTGGATTTCAGTTATTTGTATATTTACACACGACCATCTTCTTGTTGCTTTTGAAAAACTGAGGATCTATGGATCAGGTCAGGATGTTATTATCCATTTATTTTCAGAATCTATTTACAATGCCTCTTCCATTGCCGATGATAAATTCTTCTGCTCAGCTGTGACCTAGTCCCCACACAAAGCCAGGCTAGAACTCCCCTACCCTAAAAACTTAGCTGTAGCAGAATTTTCCCTGTCCAATCAATTTAAATATTAATATGACAAGAAGCCTGTGATAGCAAAGGGAAAAAGGGAGGCAGAACTAAGGTTTACAGAGACAGGGACAGAGAGAGAAGAAAGGAAGATGGGGAAAGAACAGGATGATCCAGATTCTGTGGGACTTTAAATAGCCACAGGTAGCTATGAATATCTTATAAGAGATGGATAATTACAGGACAATTTGTCTTATTTAGGTGGACAATTTATATAACTATTGATTGGCTCTGAATTCATTGTGTGGGTGTTCTGTGGGTAAGAATTTGCTGATATAAATCTGATTTATAAGTGCCACGTCTCTAGAGTTTTGATTTTACCAGGTTACTGGGATTTGGGACCACTGACCACAAGGGGTCGATGACTGGGCATGTGAGAGGACTCAGCAGTGAGAGAACCAGGTAGCTGCAGGTGCTAGCCTAGGGGCAGAGGCAGCGAGACCCCTCAGGGCAGATTTTTTAATATTTCTTTAAACACTTAGCTCTTCAAATAATGTTTTGCATGACTTAGGCTCAACATGAAGTTGAGCTTCTTAATGCATGGCAACTCCAGCAGTGCCCTAGAAATAGACACAATAAAGAGCTGACTCTCACAGTTTGCCTGAGTGCTTAGTCAGAATCTCAACTCAGTCATTCTAGGATTTCCAAAGTTGAGGAGTCTATACTCCAAGGCCCTGTATATTTTATTGCAAATGTAGATTTTTAAGTGTGTACAAATCTGTCAACTTATGCCACATCTAGTGTGAGACCTACCTGGCTTCCAGCAGCAGTTCTGATCAGAGTGGACTATAAAAGGCCTTCTGAAGAACAAGTGAACTCTCTTAAAAGAACTATAGAACATTTATGACTATAAGCATATCAAATGAAAGGAACATTTTTTTCTTCTAAAATGCAATGAAATTTCATGTTGGCTATCATTTTTCTCTCTCAGAAACATGAATCACATACATAGCATACTAAAGAAAAATAATATCATTAATAACACAATCTACCTACATAAATTCTATGAAAGTAGATTACTTGAGGGATTTGTTTAACATTGTGCAAAAATATGTATAACAAAAGAGAAGATAATCACAGGAACTAGTAAAATATGTAAATTTGCCTTTAGTTTCAAACTGTAAACAATGATAAAAGAAGCTGAATCAAACATCTATCTTTTGTAGTAAGTCCCTGATGACATTCGATTCCCATTTTCCCTTGACTGTGAGTACTAGAATCTTTCTAGTCTCCTGGTCTCCCTGGTGACTTAAGGAGTCACTTGCTAGTCATGAGATGGGAGTAAATATCTTTGTTATAGAAGATAGTACAGTTTCTACAATAATATATGAATTCTTAGCAAATGACATCATTAAAATAAAACACCTATAGCTGGCATTTGCTTCTTTGAGGATTCTTCATTTTTTTATCCTTATCCATTCTTTTCCCACCCTTTCAATCTCCTAACATTAGATAATAGAAAAAAAAAACGATAGAAAAGGGGAAAGAAAGTGATATTACCATTGGATTATGTTCTGCTGATTAGGGTCATCAAATTCCATGGGGTAACTTTGATCTTCACCATCAGGATATCTAATTTCTTCTTCTTTCTTCTTTATACATGACTATTTAACAACCACAACTAATAACTTACCTAAAACCAACCTCTCAGGAACCAGTATTCACATACCCTCTATAAAGTCCCCAGAATTACAAATGCCACATAATTGCAGAAACTATCTACAGCTGGTAAAACTATGTCCCTGTTAGAGCATGGGACAAACCATAATCTGCTGCTGTGAGGAATGTGAAGTAGACTCATATCCCACACTTGGAATTAAAACAAAAACATATACATAATATTTCTATATTTTCAAAGAAACCAAAATGTTCACTGTATACACCATTTAATATGTCCATCAGTTTTGGAGCTTTGCAACCTTCTTGTGATGTAGAGAAAATTTGTATAGTGTGAGCAATGAGAATATTAAAGGTAATAAAATTGAAGAGGATTCTTGGTAGCACTGTTGAGGAACTATATCCAACACTAGCAACTGTTTTTCTCCAGAGTTCTTTATGCATGAGGAAAATAACTCCCTATCAATGTAATTCATTGTTTTCGGACACTACATTACTTTGACCTCAAGTCATTCTTATTTATTTTTACTTAATTACCAGGTTTCTCTTGTCCATAAGAGGTCTGCATACCTGTTAAGTAACTGGCAGTACTAATTATGGGAGGTAGAACATTACTTCACTGCTCTTTGGCTTTGTATGTCATTAGCCAACACTCAATTAGAGTTTCTCCAAATTCTCTGATCCTGGTCATTGGTATATTTGTCATAAAGATGGATGTTTCTTTCACAGGGGTCATAAGAAGAGAGCTGGTCTGACGGAAGCATAAGTGAAATTTGGGTGGGAGGTCACTTAATTACAGAAAAGGACAAAATCAATACCAGGAATGGGTATTGATAGATGATATGTTTCTCAGAGAAATTTTCAGAAATGTCTCTACCAGGTCTTATAATTTTCCTTTTATTACATGTCCTGGCTAGTTTGATATCAACTTGACACAAGCTAGTGTCATCAGAGAAGAAGGTACCTCAACTGAGAAAATGCCTCTATGAGATAGGGCTGTAGGCAAGGCTGTGGAGGGCATTTTCTTGACTAGCGATTGATGGAGAAAGATCAGCCCATTATGAGTGGCGCCACCCCTAGGTTGCTGGTTCTGTATTCTATAAGAAAACAAGCTGAGCAAGCCAGAAGGAGCAATCCAATAAGCAGAACTAATCTGTGACCTCTTCATCAACTCATGCCCTTTAGATCACCTGTCTGCGTGGATCAGGTCTCTGGAGGCAAATGGGCGAAGGAGTCAGCAAATGTGGCTGACAAACAGAGACTACATGAGAGTGTGTGTAGAATCTGAGTGTATTTTCACAAAGTAAACACCAGTCTTATATAATACAGAAAACAAAGGGGTAGGATGTCACAGTAGGCAAAGTACATTGAAGTTACCTGACACAAAACAGAGGAATGACTTCAAAAGGACTTACAGGAACCAGATAATATTTACAGTAATGATAAAACAGCTCTGCTTAGGGTCAGCTATGACAGGTAAGGATTTCACACCCTAGTCACAATTTGTGCTACTCCTTTAAGCCTTGTGAAAGCTAGCACCAGGGGGTTCTGCTCTAGCAGATCTTCTCATGAACAATGTAATACCAGAACCCCCCTATTTCCTAGGCCTAGGTAAATTCTTGCAAGAGTGTAACTTGGCTGTTCTTTTAAGTATCTGTGTGGGGAATCTCCATTTGTCAGAAGAATTCACCAACTTGCTTCTAATCTGCAATGTAGTCTGCTATACCTGGCTGTAGTGAAGATTCCTGTCTCAGTGGGAAATCCTAACTCTTTCATAGTAAACCCACCTATTAGCTAGGCCATTGTGGATTCCCTTGCCTGGGTAAGACTGGCTATTGTCCCAAGTAAATATTCTGCAGACCAGCCCAGAGCTATTCTGGCTCTGTTTTTTGTAATGCTTAAATAGTTTCCTTGTCTCTACCTAGTTGCTGAATTCCTACTGAAATCAAGGATTCTCTAGGACCCTTGGAACACTGGAAGGCTTAGCTAGGTCAGAATTCAATCTTTAAAGGCACTAATAGTAAAATAATACTGAAAGAGAGCACGTGGATCCATACACCAGACTAACGTGGGGATATATGGGTTATGAGAATGCCTTCCCAGGAGAATGAGTTTCTTTTGAAACTCTGTGTCTCCTGAGTGCTTCCAGGCCTCTCAACCTGCCAAGACACTACACTGGGATGTTTGTAGCAAACTCGTACCTCCATGTTCCTCCAATACGAGTTCCTATTCCAACTTCATTCAGTGGTGAACACTGATGTGGTAGTGTAAGCCAAATAATCCCCTTCTTCCCCAAGTTACTTTGGCCATGTGAATCAACATGTTCTAAGAATGGAGTTGTGTGAAGGCAATTTTGAGCACTTTTCAGAAAATTCAGGAAAAGAAGACAATAGTTTTTGACCTCATTTTCTTCAACAAAGAGTTGTTCTTGGAATATATTTTGATGATCCTCCCAGAGAAGTCAAATAGAAGTGAGTTAACTTCTGATTACTCATTGCTTTCTGTTGTTATTCAATTAGATGTTTAAACTATACTTTATGTGTCTTTATGGAAAAACATGGGTTTTTTTTTGCACATTCCTTATGATAATTGTATTGATAAAAATATCAATGTGTTTGGGCGAATAACCAGGCAGCAGACCAGGCTGAAGGGGTTCCACGTGGAGAGGTTTATTGAGCGGGTGGGGGAGGGGGCAGAGAAGAGGAGAAAGAGATAGAGGGGAGAGAAGAGAGAGAAGAGGAGGGCAAAAAGAGCGAGGAGGGGGTGTCTTCCCCATTTATAGGGAGAATGANCAGCGTCTTGCGGAATTGATAGAAGAAATGATTAATCCGTGTCCCTAGCATATGTATCTCACAGGACCAGTATGGGCAGCCCCCATACTCGTCTGGCCATTTTCTGCAAAAATCTTTTGTCTGGTCAAAGAGAAAACAGGTATAGAGGTCATAATATGTGGATGGAGTGACAGACATAGGAGCAATGGCAATCTGGATCAGGTCCTGGCATCCGGCTATGGAGCAGTTTCCTGATCCTATCTGGAAAGTCTGCTTGTTGTCTGTGGGCGTTTCTCGAACTTGGGATCTCCAGATGTAAAGATTACCCTTGATGGAAATGAACAGCAGAGAGAAGATGAGGAGGCCACGATTAATCCAGTGTTTTGTCCAGTGAGGTCGGATTTGGCTGCTGGAGTGAGACCTCATTTTCTAGGATGGGAGACAAGACGGGTGGCCTTGATGCCTTCTGAAGCTTAACGGAGCACGGTCCTGTTAGGGTTGGTGTGTATAAAGAGGAGTTATCTTTGGATGGGGGAATGAAAGGTTTCAAGTGAGACAGGTGGACCCAATGACAGAGTCCCTCGAGCTTAGCAGCTGTAGGAGTTACGAGGATTACCTTAAAAGGACCTTGTCATTTGGAGAAAGAGATGAAGGCTGATGACCTGGAGGGGATAAAAGGACTTGGTCTCCAACATTAACTGGCCATGGACAGGAGACAGAGTGTGGTCGAGGTAGATGATGGTCGGCGAAGTTCCATAGGAGAGAACGGAGATGAGAAAGTAATGGGGAAAGCAAATGATCTGGAATGGGAGAGCTTTTGGGTGAGAGGCCAGGAGTTAGGGCTGGACGTCCGTACATGAATTCGAAAGGTGAGATGAGGAGAGGTCGCTTGGGGAGGGCTCGCAGTCTGAAAAGAGCCAAGGGGCAGAGCTTTATACCCAGTCGAGATGAAGTTCCTGTGACAGTTTAACAAGAGTAGTTTTTAAGGAGCGGTTAGTTCTTTCTACCTTGCCTGAAGATTGAGGATGGTAAGGAATGTGAAAGTGCCAGGGGATGTTTAGGGCCTTAGATAGG
>LR749839.1:883102-923901 GCA_902729485.2 Mus minutoides
AGAAGAGGAGAAAGAGATAGAGGGGAGAGAAGAGAGAGAAGAGGAGGGCAAAAAGAGCGAGGAGGGGGTGTCTTCCCCATTTATAGGGAGAATGACGTCATACCACCGAGGGTGGAGACTGAGCCAGGTGGGCTGTGGGATTGAAGGTGGTTGCCTTGGCAACGCAGGTACACAGGTTAAGTGGAGCTTGATGCTAACAAATTGTCCTTATGATTATATACAGCTGAAATCCATGAAAACTTTACTCATGTGACCTTTATTAATCGTCAGAGAACAAATTGTCTGATACTCTGAATCAAGTTTTCTATTGCATCAAACATTGTCTGCCTCATTTTTAGACTTCATTCTCCCAGACCCCACCACCTTTGGAGTGGTGTTTTGTCACAGCAATAGTAAACCTAACTAGGACACCATGGGAAGACTTGTCTATGTTAGACTAATGACATCTGACTTAAAGAACCTATGCTATTTGGTTTTTTTTTTTATTAACTTGACACATGCCTAGAAGTATCTGGGAAGAGAGAATCTTAAATGAGAAAATGTCTCCTTATAATTGGTCTACAGTCAAGTCTGTAGAGTGTTGATTATTGTGAGGGGGACAATCTGGCTGTGGGCAGTGACACCCTTGTGTCCTAGGTAATATATAAGAAAACAGTCTATACAAGTTATCAGAGTGAGTAAGTAAGTGATGTGCCTCCACATTCCCTCACTCTAGGTCTATGCTTTGATTTCCTGTGCTGGTCTCCCTTCTTGATGGGTTTTGAACAGAGGGTAATAAGCTAAAATGACTGTTTTATTTGCATTTGGTTATGATGTTTTAACACAGCATATATCTGTAATCAGTAGGATGCTTTCATTCTGATAGCACAGCTAAAAAAAAAAAAATCTATACTCACACCCTCTTTTTCTCCTCCCCCCCCCACCCCTGCCAGCTCCTCTTTCTTAAACTGCAGTACTAGGTCCCCATCTCAGGGGAGAAAACCGAAATGTAAAACAATGGGTTTTCACTAGCTAATTCATTCTATGAAGCTATAATTACTCTGATACTTAAATCACCCAAAGACCCAACAAAGGAGAACGTCAAACCAATTTTACTTATGAATATTGATACAAAAATACTCAATAAAATTCTAGCAAATTAAATCCAAGAACACATCAAAACGATCATTCACCATGATCAAGTAGGTTTTATCCAAGAGATGCAAGGTTGGTACAATACACAAAACCGATTAATGTAATTCACTATATAAACAAACACAAAGAAAAAAATCACATGATCATCTCATTAGATGCTGGAAAAGTATTTGACAAAATACAACATCCCTTCATGTTACAAGTATTGGAGAGATCAGGAATTCAAGTCACATATCTAAACATAATAAAAGCAATATACAGCAAACCAACAGCAAATATCAAATTAAATGGAGAGATATGTGGAACAATCCCACTAAAATCAGGGACAAGACAAAGCTGTTCACTCTTATCATATCTATTAAATATAGTACTTGAAGTTTTAGCTACAGCAATAAGACAACAAAAGGAGATCAAGGCGATACAAATTAGAAAAGAAGAAGTCAAAATATCACTGTTTGCAGATGAAATGACGGTATACATAAGTGAATGCAATAAGTCTACCAGAGAACTTCTACATCTGATAAACAACTTCAGCAAAGTGGCCGGATATAAAATCAACTCAAACAATTATAGCCTTCCTTTATACAAATGATAAATAGGCTGTGAGAGAAATTAGGGAAACAACACCCTTCACAATAGGCAATAATATATAAAATATCTTGTTGTAACTCTGACCAAACAAGTGAAAAATCTTCATGACAAGAACTTCAAGTCTCTGAAGAAAGAAATCAAATAAGACCACAGAAAATAGAGAGAAATGCTCTTGGAGATTCAAGCTCATGGATCTGTATAATTACCATAGTAAAAATGGCCATCTTACCAAAAACAAGCCACAGATTCAATGCAATCCCCATCAAAATTCCAACATAAGTCTTCACAGACATGGAAAGAGTAATTCTCATTTCATATGGAAAAACAAAAAACCCAGGATATCAAAAACAATTCTCAACAATAAAAGAACCTCTGTGGGAATCACCATCCCTGACCTTAAGCTATACTACAGAGCAATAAGTGAAAAAAAAAAACAAAACATGGTATTGGTACAGAGACAGACAGGTGGATCAACAGAATAGACTTGAAGACTCAAACCCACACACTTATGGACACATGACAAAGAGGCCAAAAATATACAATGGAAAAAAAGAAAGCAACTTCAATAAATGGGACTGGTCTAACTAGCAGTCTATATGTAGAAAAATAAAAATAGATATTTGTCACCTTACACAAAGCTCAAATCCAAGTGGATCAAGGACTGAAATATAAAACTAGATACACTGAATCTAATAGAAAGAAAGTGGAAAGAGCCTCGAATTCATTGGCATGGGGGGCAGGGGGGGATTCCTAAATAGAACTCCAATGGCTCAAGCACTAAGATCAAGAATTGATAAATGGGACCTCATGAAACTGAAAACATTCTGTAAGGCGAAGGACATGGTCAATAGGACAAATCGTCAACCTACAGATTGGGGAAAAAAAATCTTCACTAACTCCACATCTGATAGAGGGCTAATAGTCAAAATATATAAAGAACTCAAGAAGTTAACCTCCAAAAAGCCAAACAACCCAATCAAAAAATAGGATAGTGAAACAGAGAATTTACAACAGATGAATCTCAACTGGCTAAGAAGCACTTAAAGAAATGTTCAAAGTCCTTAGTCATTATGGAAATGCAAATCAAAGGAACCGTGGGTTTCCACATTATACCAATCAGAATGGCTAAGATCAAAAACTCAGTTGACAGCACATGTTGGTGAGGATGTAGTGAAAGAGAAACACTCCTCCATTGCTGGTGTGATTGCAAACTGGTACAACCACTCTGAACATCAATTTCTTGGTTCCTCAGGAAAAAAAAAATGCAGCTCAGCTATACCACTTTTGGGCATATATTCAAAAGGTGCCCCACCATACCACAGGGGAACGTGCTCCACTATGTTCATAGAGGCCTTTTCTGTGATATTCAGAAGCTGGAAACAACCCAGATATCCCACAATGGAAGACTGGATAGAGAAAATGTGGTTCATTTACACAATGGAATACTATTCAGCTATTAAGAAAAAGGACATCATGAGTTTTTCAGGCAAATGGATGCAATTAGAAAATATCATTCTGAGTGAGATAACTCAGACACAAAAGAACATGTATGGTATCTGCTCACTAATAAGACGTTATTAGCCAAAAAAGTACAGAATACCAAGGATGCAATCCATGGAATTCAAGAAGGTTAACAAGCAGAAGGGCTCAAGTGAGAATGCTTCAGTATCACTTGGAGGGAGAAGAAAGCAATCATTGGGGGCAAAGGGAGGAAGCAGTCTGGGTGGAAGAAGAGAGAGGTAGGAGAATGGGAACATCATCAGGAGAGAAGCCCCAAGGGCCATGAGAGTGTATAGAAATATGCAACTCAGGAGGTGGGGGGTACCCTCTAGAAAGTACCAGATACCTGAGAGGTGAGAGACTCTCAGGACTCAAAGGGAGGGACATTAGATGAAATGCCCAACAATAGTGAGAGGGAATTTGTAGAGTCAACCTCCAGTAGAAAGACAGTGCATCAAGTGGAAGGATGGGGTTGCCATCTTACAATCAAAAATCCTGGCCCAGAATTCTTCCTGTCTAAAAGAACTGCAGGGACAAAAAAGGAAAGGATCCTGAGGGAAAGGAGGTCCAGTGACAGGCCTAACTTGAGATCCATGTCAATGGGAGGCTCCAAGGCCTGACACTACTACTGATGCAGACACTGGCCTACCATGGCTGTCCTCTGAGAGCCCCAACAAGCAGCTGACTAGACAGGTGCACATACTTGTGCCCAACCATTGGACTGAAGTCAAGGACCACTGTGGTTTAATTAGAAAAAGGCTGGAAGAAGCTGAGGAGGAAGGTGACCCATAAGAAGACCAGCCGTCTCAATTAACCTAGACCTGTAAGATCTGTCAGGCAGCGAGTCACCAACCAGGCAGCATACACTAGCTGATATGAGGTCCCAACATATATATAGTACAGATCTGCCTGGTCTGGCCTCAGTGGGAAAAGAAGCACCTAGCCCTGAAGAGACTTGAGGCCCCAGGAGTGGGGAGACCTGGCTGGGGTTGGGGCTAGAATATCTTCTTGGAAACTGGGGCCAGGAGAAATGGGATAAGGAACTGTGAGATGGAGGGCTGGAGTGGGGCAATGACTGGACTGTAAAAAAGTAAAAGAGATGCAAGGAAAAGAGTTTGGTTTTCTTTGTGTATCTCGTAGCAATTCCACGATACCTCTTTTTCTTTAAAATGAATGTAATAGCAGCACAAAATAACACTTCTCAAATGATATTCGGAATTGGCCAGTTTCTGTAAGAAGCTACTAGGTACTACATGGGGGAAGGGTGGTATACAATACTTCTGGGAGATGATAAATGAATTCAATGACATTTAACATCTTAGAGTTTTAAAATTTTTATTTACATATTTCAACTCTGGAAGATGAGTAACGATTCCGATTGCAATCTTCCTAAACTGTCTTTAATCTTAAAACTGTTTTTATTTTCACAGCATCTCTTAAAATGAGAATTTTCTTTGATGCAACTCAGGTCATGACAAAGCAACAGACGTCAATGAATAGCATGTGCAGCAGTAGACTTGCTGTGATCACAGGATACCTTGACTCTAGCACTGTTGTGACCTGCCTAAAAGGACACTGGCTTTCAGCTCATTCTCTGAGTTGCAAGTGGCTTGGAAAGGTCCCCATTGCTCACAGAGAACACATATCACGCAGAGATAATTCAGCATGCCAGATGGCAGGGAATACAAATTGGAGCAGAGAGGACATCCAGCAAGGAAGACTCGGAGGACAGCCAGGCTTTTCAGAACTTATTGGAAGGAAACACACTTTCTATAGACATAGTCAACAAAATTGAATACTTAAAACTTGCATGGTCAAATATATAAGAACACAATAGGAGTCCACTGTGCAGACTGGAAAAGCACGAATAAGATATGTGAGGTTTGGAAGTGCAGTATAGAAACTGGAAGGGATCATGGGGAAGAGACACACAGAAGGGGCAGTGAGAAAGAAAATGAAAATAAAAACCACAGCAAATCCTAAGACTAACTCAAGCCTCCAGAGCATCAGGGAGGAGGAGCTGCCAGTTGCATAAGGATTTACAGAAGATGATAATCAATACCTTTGTGGTACAAATCCCTGTCGATTCATTTCATGACAAATGAGAAAAAAAGGAGTTATAAACCTCTCTCTCTTGTATCTCAAGAGAATCCAGTGGGAGTAAGTAGAGGGAAAGAGTCAATGTGAGAAGCCTTTGACAATGGGGTGATGATAAATCAAACGGTTATGTGGATTCAAGAAGGAAATCACTGGAATCATTGTCAGGAAACAGTGAGCTAGTAAGACACTGAGGATACTGAAGGAACAAAATACTCATTAAGTACAAAGGCATACACTGATGGCTTGCTAGAATGGCAGGCTTCTTGGTGTTTATGGGGGTATTGAAAGCAGTGAGGTGGTTTATGAGGGTACCGTATAGAAACATCCTGATCTTTGAGACTAGCTTCTCCATTTGGTTGGAGTTTCTAAGCAGAATCGCAGGTGGCATTCATATATTGATTGTCACCCCCTTTGATCCCATCCAAAGAAGAAGCATAAGTCTGCCAGAATGCTAAGCAGCCCTGAGTGAAGA
This sequence comes from Mus minutoides, assembly GCA_902729485.2. NCBI lineage: Eukaryota > Metazoa > Chordata > Mammalia > Rodentia > Muridae > Mus > Mus minutoides. The sequence continues at coordinate 888,900 of LR749839.1, forward strand.
AGATGGAACAGCTCCTTCTACCCCCTGCAAGGTAACACAAACCCTGACCTGCTCAGATTTCACTCGGGTTTAATATTTCTGTATTGCAGCAAAATTAAATATCGCATTGCATATATTTAAAGTATGTAACACAATGCTATAAAACACAGATAGAATCATAAATGTATTTCAGCTAATGATTGGCCACAGATATCATGCTGGCTTCTGAGATGGTCCCCCCCCCGCCCCCCGACATGGCTGGCTAACCTTATGAACATGTGAGCTGTAATAGTCACACAAGATGAAAACACCTTATAAGGCAATTTGGAGAATATGATCCTATTCTCAAGTGACAGGAGACCGCATTGGCAAGGTCACCACAGTTAAAGAAATCAGCCTTCCATTATCTCACATAGGATTCCCATTTTAAAATCAACCTGACAAAGCTGTCCAACTGCAAACCAAAGGATCAGCCTAAGAACAGTTGTAAACAGCTGTTTTCTCTCCAGGCCACGAGTTCCTGCCCTTCCTCACATCCCTCTTGATTCGGAAAAAAAAATTTTTCCTTTTAATCATAAGAAAGAGACAAAGCCTTTGTTAGCAAAAATACATAGGCAACAAACAAAAAGGAAGAACAATGCTTCGGTCTATAATTTTTTGGTTGTATGGCTAGTCCTCAAGTAAAAATGACAAATATAAATTAGCTGGAAAAAAATAACATTAATAAGATATATATAAACAGAAATGTGAGACACAGAGTTCAAAAGACATTTAGAAACAACCTTTATTTAAAAACAAACAAACAAACAAACAAGCAACCAATCAATCAATCAATCAAACAAATATCAGGACTCCTTTCTTAAGCCACAGTGTAATAAAAGCCTGACATTGCAGCCTTCAGCCTGTAGCTATTTAAGTATCTGACTGTCTTTTAGTTTTTACAGTGTTCTGTCTAAGATCTGTCTGCCACCCAAGGCTCATGAACCTGCACCCCCTTGGATTCTAAGAAAAGAGGAATTATCATCACTAAATATCTTTATGACAAGGAACTGAAACTTCCCTGGAGCATCATTGAGCCAATAGACTACACCCCAAGTGAGGGCAATTATCTGGTTGAAAAGGCTACACCCTCAGCAAAACTAAGCACCAAAAGAGAAACAGGTTGCTCCCCTCAAGCAATAAGGACTTCTTCTAAACTTGTTACTGACTCAGAATTGGAATAATGATCAACCAAACCACACCCTGACCAAGAAGACATTATCATACAAACTTAGACCTTGCTCCAATCTTTCCTCTATTCAGATTAAACTCACATTACTATTCTGGAGATAACATACAATGATTATATCTTCTTTTTCTGCTTTGACTATAATTCCTGTCTTTAACTGGCAGATTTGAACCAAGGAATAAGCCAAATCTACTAACACTCTTGAAACTCAGAGCTTTGCCCTAAAATTTGTGTAGCAAAAGGAGACAGATGGTTGGAATTGATCTGTTTTTTTGTTGTTGTTGTGTTTTGTTTTGTTTTGTTTTGTTTTGTTTTCCTGAGCTACAGAGAGGATGAGGGTCATTATGGAGGAGCCAGAGATGAAGGAAGGTGAGTGGAAGACACAAGATGAATAAGCTCTGCTGTGTTCTGTTGCTGTGTCCCTCAGATCATAAATGCTGACTTGGACTAGCTCTTGGACTGTCACAGATGATATTAATAATGACAGCTCTTTATAGACATGAGAATTCTCTTTATAAAGGTAAAAATTTAAGAAAGGCAAGAAGAGCTTTACCTGCCTTAGCGAATTGTCCACTTTTTAAAAGATATATTGTTCAAAATAACCTATATGTCAAAATGTCATATTTTTCCCTAACACTTTTGGACACCCCCCCTTCACAAAAATAAGATCAGGACAAGAGAATTAGTGGTTTTTACCTGCTCTGTTGTATGGATCCAGGGTCACAATCATGCTGTGAATTCATGATCCTAGAGAACAAAATCATTTCCTTTCCAGTAATATGCTATTCTCATCACTCAAGAGTTTCCCTAGAATGAGAAATTTAGACCCAAATATAGAGCTGAAGCAAAATTAGAGTTTAAGGGACTTTTTTTTATTCCTTTCTTCCTTCCCTTCCTCCCCTCTTTCCATTTCAGCCTCCCTCCTCTCCCTATTTTTCTTTTCCTTCAGTACTTGTGATATGTAGATTTTTGTCAGCTTGATAAAAGTCAGAGTCATCTGGGAAGAGGGAAACTTAATTGAGGGATCACTTTCACCAGGTTGCCTATAGACAAATCTGGGAGGCAGTTTCTTGATTAATGATTAGTGTGGGAAAGCCCAGCCAACTTTGGGCACTGCCACTCCTAGGCAGTTGGTCCTGGATGATATAAGAAAGAGACAACACAAACATGGGACCCAAGAATAAGCCAGTGAGTATACTGAGCCATGGTTTCTGCTCTAGTTCCTACCCTGACTATACTTCATGACTGACTCTAAATTTTGAGATGAAATAAACCGTTCCCCCTGAGTTGTTTTTGGTTATGATGTTGCTACAGCAACAAAAGGCAAACAAGGACAAATCTTGTTTGTCAAACCCAGAGCCGCATGCACACTAGGAAAGAAATCTACCATTGAGCTACAACCAGTCTAGGGAATTTTAAAATAATTTTGAAAAACAGCCAAGACTCTGTGTTCCTAAACACCAGGCCCAACAATTCTAAAGGATGTCAGTGATAAGCACTCATTACTACACAATTTCTTTTTCATGTTCTAAGTTCCTGACATGCTTCTTTGTGAAGTTTTGTTTTTTTAATTGGGAAAATCCACCTAACACAACAGTGAGGATTTTTAAGTGTTCAGTGAAGTGAAGAGCCACCAAAGAACAGAATGTCAACAAATGAAGTGCTAAGATATAATTTGCTTTGTTAATGATTCATGAATCAAAAATACACGAGAAAGAAGATTTTCACAGAGGCAGCAAACAAAGGGAGCCAAAGCAGGAACCAGGAAACCACACAGTGCAAAGCGCAGAGGAGCCATTGATGTTCTGGTCAGGAATTTGTCTCCTGTGCCAATGTGTTCAAGGCAGTGAACCAATTTCTCTTCTATTAGATTTAGTGTGTTCAGTTTTATGTTGGGTCTTTGATCTACTCGGACTTGCAGGGTGGTAAATATGCTTCTACTTGCTTTCTTCTACATGCAGACATCCAGTTAGTCCAACACCATTTGTTGAAGATGCTTTCTTTTATCCACTATATGGTTTGGCTTCTTTGTCAAGTATCAAATACTGATAGGTAGGTGTGTGAATTTATTTCTGGGTCTTCAAATCTATTCTGTTGATGAAGCTGCCTGTATTTGTACCAATACCATACAGTTTTTATTACTATTTCTCCATAGTACAGCTTGAAGTCAGGGATGGTAATACTTCTAGACGTTCTTTTATTGTACAGGATTGTTTTAGCTGTCCTGAAAATTTGTTTTGTTTTGTTTTGTTTTTCTATATAAAGTTGAGAATTACTCTTTCATGATCAGTAACGAGTTGTGCTGGAATTTTGATGGGAATTGCATTTAATCTCTAAGATGGTCATTTTTACTATGATGGTCCTACCGATCAATGAGCATGGAAGACTTTTCCTACTTGTGATATTTTATTTAATTTCTTTCTTCAGAGATTTGAATTTCTGAGCAGAACACTAATGGCACTAAGATTAACAATTAATAAGTGGCATCTCATGAAACTGAAAAGCTTTTGCAAGGCAAAGGACCCCACCAATAGGACAAAACAGCAACCTAAATGATGGGAGAAGACCTTCACCAACCCTATACCAGACAGAGGGCTGATATACAAAATATATAAAGAACTCAATAAACTAGACATCAACAAACCAAATAACCTAATTAAAAATGGTGTACAGAGCCAAACAATTTTCAACAAGAATCTCTAATGGCCAAGATGCAATAGAAAATATTCAACCTCCTTAGCTATCAGGGAAATGCAAGTCAAAATGACTTTGAGATTCCATCTTATACCTGTCAGAATAGTTAAGATCAAAAACTCAAGTGACAACAAATGGTGTGAAAATGGTCACACATTTATGTACTCAAAGCTGTTTAATTCTTTTAAGTATATACCCAGAAACATAATTCTGGATAATAAAATAATTCTATTTTCAATTTGAGAAGGAGTAACCATCATCATTTCCTATGGTTCTCCATTTTGGCTGCAACACGTGACACTCCAATTTATCCAAATCCATGCCAACATTCACTATTTCTGTTGTGTCATTATTGTTTGATGATTTCACCCTATGGTTTTGAGTTATAGATCATGGAATATTGACAGCCATGAACATCTTTCCATGTATTTATTGGACATTTGTATGTCTTCCCAGGAGGAACAGCTATACAAGCCTTTATCATTTTTATTATATTGTTTATTCTTCTTCATTTTAAGAATATCTTTCCATGCTTCGAGTTAGGCTGGTTTTTTTTTTATTACTTACTAATTAAAATGTATTACATTTCAAAGCAGTTAATTTAGAGAACACCTATCTGTAGAGTTTTCTCTCCAGACTTAGCTATACAAATGAATTTAGAGAAAAAATTTAGGAGACTGAATTATTTCCTGTGTGGTTTCTTTTTCTATTAGGGAACAGCATCTTCCTGCATTTAATTAATATATTCTTATTAAAGAGTGATAGAACATTGCTTATGAAAATAAGGAAACAGGACTTTAATTCTGTCATTTTATGTGACCACTTGTTTTTGTTTAAAGACAGTAGTGTTTTGAGGCACAACATTCTTTTTTTTTTTTTTTNAATAAGGCTGCTATGAACATAGTGGAACATGTGTCCTTGTTACCAGATGGAATATCTTCTGGATATATGCCCAGTAGAGGTATTGCAGGATCTTCTGGTAGTACTATGTCCAATTTTCTGAGGAACCGCCAGACTGATTTCCAGAGTGGTTGAACCAGCTTGCATTCCCACCAACAATGGAGGAGTGTTCCCCTTTTTCTACATCCACGCCAGCAACTGTTGTCACCTGAATTTTTGATCTTAGCCATTCTTACTGGTGTGAGGTGGAATCTCAGGGTTGTTTTGATCTGCATTTCCCTGATGATTAAGGATGTTGAGCATTTTTTCAAGTGCTTCTCAGCCATTCGGTATTCCTCAGTTGAGAATTCTTTGTTTAACTCTGTGGGCACAACATTCTTAATTTGGTAAATGCAAATGTCAGTTTATATATTAGTAACATCTTTCTAATATTTTATTTGTTTTCAATTAATAGCAGTGGGTCAAGAAAATAAAGGTTAATAATTTGAATTGTTGTCTGTATAAGGTTTGGAAGTCTGTGATATGAATTTGCTTAATATTACTGATTCTTGTGGTGTAAACAGCAGGTTCAATAAAATTTCTAGTGCCAATATTTCTCATGTGACTACTATTATTGTGTCTTTTAAATGTTATTATTTTTAAAAATCAGTATATTACCAAAGAACTATTTAAGTGTCCACTGTGGGAGCCTCACACTGAGGAGTGCAATACCACCACAACCTGTGTCCATTACCTCATTTCTTTACTATTTAAGGGGTGACAATAGGTGACTGTGATACAGTCCATACAGAGATGACCTTGTCACAGAATCAAAGGTTATGAGAGACCTGAATATTACCCCCATTTGTCCTGGAAATAATGTGGCATGATTAAAATCATTCTTTACCAGAGTGACATTTTAATACATTTAAAACATAATAAAGTGATGAAACAGAGCATGTAAACTTAGGAGCTGAACCAATAGTTGTTTGTGTCACAGCAGTACTGTCCCAAATGCTCACACCGATTTCCTCCATGGTCTTGGGTGGACCATGATGTCACCTCAGAGTATGGTTAACTGTACCAGTCATCAGGACCTGATCTAATAGTGTCACTTAAGCCATTCCCTAGCACTTGGAAGCCAGGATATCAGTCCATCTGTTTGCAAGTGGCATGTATCTGCATAGAACATTCCTGGTGGATGTAATATGCCAGTTGTTGAATGATGAGCTGAGAAATAGCTAAGGCTGCCAAAGTCAATTTTCCCCATCCTTTTAGTTGGCTCTGAGGGATGAGAATGCCAGTGTTTCCATAAATCTAGACTGCCTCAGGGACCCATCCAAATTGGCCACTGCCCTTTCTGCTCCACATAAGTCCTACTGCCAAGCGCCTCCTTTCTGGTCTTTTTACAAAATGAAATATGAGTGTGGAATTGAGTTCTTTCAGAAGTCATGAGGTAGAACAGAATAGGTCTGTGCGTTGTTTAAGGAAAAGTAGATGTTCTTTAACGAATAAGATGGGGGCAGTCCATTTTTCAATCTTGTGCTGAGATACAATGTACAACATAATTCATGCACAAATGCCAGCCTGATAAATGTCACAGACTAAACAGCATTGCCACCAATGCCAAATCAAGGAACATTAGTGACATGCTAGCAAAGCCTTGATTTCCATCTAGTCATGATTCTCTGTAGGGATCACCATTGTCTTTACACACTCTGTCATCAAGATGACTGGTACCCATACTGGACTTTATCTAATTTTCCCATGTGTGTTTTTATAGGTCTAATTAAGTACACAGTTCTGTATTTAGAAACTTTATTTTTATGGATCATAATCATTAATTCTCAGTGTTATATAATCTACTACTATAAAAATGGATACAGTGTTTGCAGTGTGTTATTAATGGGTTATTAAAATGTTTTTATCAATTCTTTGAGAAATTGATGAGTATTTCTATTATATTCATTCCTAGCTCCTCCTTTTAACTCCTCCAGGACCTACCACCCATGTACCTCCCCTCTCCAACTCTGTGTCTTCTCCTTCTTCTTTTCTTCTTTCTTTAAATAACCCATCCTAGGCTCTGTCCACATACTCCTAGGTGTAGAGCTATGGACATAAGTGCCAGGACCTGCAACCTTAAAGAAAACTAAATCCCCGCTTTCCTCAGAAAGTCCTATGGCTTCTCACCTGAGTTGGGGGACTCATGAACTCCTTCCTACTCTTTGCTAGAATGTTGAATGGCTGGATGCTGTGAGTTATAAGTACAACATCCTGGGAATATAATAAGTGATACTTCAACATTATTATTTGTGGATCTGAGTTTTTATCTGAACAGTAGCTCACTGACAGAAGAAAATTTGCTAGGTTATATGATGTGATATATCCATCTCCATAGTGTTTACTATGAGTTATAATTACATTATAGTTTGCAATTCCTTGGTGACTAATGTAATTAGGAGTCTTGTGCTTATTGAAATTTCAGAAGTTCTGTTTGGTTAAGTATGAAATAATTTAACTCTTTGGTGGACTTTCCTTTTGGGTTCTCTGAATTTTTCATATTGTTCTTTGCAGTAAGAAACAAGAGATAAAAAATGCATCTTTTATTTTCAAGATGCACAGATACCTTCCTACATACTATATGCTTTGTTTTCACATTTTAATAATATTTTTATAAACAAATCCTTAACTTCAACTTAATTAAAAACTTTATACTTAATCTAGCTTGGGTCTTTGAAAGAATCCAGTTTGATTTTGATGCCTGTTGTGGTTTGGATGTGGACTTCTCCAAAGAGTTATATTCTAGAGATATGGTCCCCAATGTATGGTGATGTGAGACATGGAAGAACCTTAAGGATGCAAGGCCTGGTGATTAGGCTGTGTGAAGCATTTCTGTTAGAAATGGAGTCATTGACCAGTAGCTCATGAGGGTGGAGGGAACAGAAGCAGTGAACAGGGTTCCCATGGCCATGAATATGACAGAAGAACCTCTGAAGACAGTTTCAGTGAGACAGCTCTATTTTATCGCAGTGAAGGTAGGGCATATAAAGATGACAGGTGGGAAGGGATTGGTCATAAAAAGCACCTAATTAACATATGGCGGGAAGGGATGGGGACCTCTGTGCTGAATCATGTGACATTTCCAGGAAGCTCAATGCAGGGTTATCCTTCAAATAAGTTTAAGCATCTATGCTTAGAGACACTCTCCAGATAAGGTCAATGGAAAAGGGGAAGTCCCACTGAGAAACAGAGTCCACCATTTTGCACCAAGCTCAGAGAGCTGTCCAGGCAGTGAACTGCTACATTAATCGCTGAGGTGAATCCGTTTTGTAAGAATAAATGGTTATAGAACAGTAAGCCTAACCTTGAGATCCTTCTTTGACACCCTGTCTCAATGTGGAATTCTTCGTGGGCCTGGGGTCCACTAGTTCCCCTGAGCTGAACGGATTAAACAAATGTTAGTGATGCTGAGTGCAGCAACTTTAAAGATGTTTTCTTGGATTTTTTCCATATGCACTCAGAATTCTCAGACAACTTCATTCATATTTCATTAAAGAAATATGTTCTGACACCCCAGTACTTTGGGTTTTTTTGTTGTTTTGTTTTTCATTTTTTTATTAGATATTTTCTTCATTTGCATTTCAAATGCTTTCCCGAAAGTTCCCTATACCCTTCCCCTGCCCTGCTCCCCTACCCACTCACTCCCACTTCTTGGCCCTGGCATTCCCTTGTACTGGGCATATAAAGTTTGTAAGACTAAGGGTCCTCTCTTCCCAATGATGGCCAACTAAGCCATCTTCTGCTACATATGCAGCTAGAGACACGAGCTCTGGGGGTTGTGGTTAGTTCATACTGTTGTTCCACCTAAAGGGTTGTAGACCCCTTCATCTTCTGGGGTAATTTCTCTAGCTCCTCCATTGGGGGGACCTGTGTTCCATCCTATAGATGAATGTGAGCATCCCCTTATGTATTTGCCAGGAACTGGCATAGCCTCACTTGAGAGAGCTATATCAGGGTCCTTTCAGCAAATTCTTGCTGGTATATTCAAGAGTGTCTGGGTTTGGTGGCTGATTATGGGATGGATCCCCATGTGGGGTAGTCTCTGGATGGTCCATCATTTTGTCTTAGCTCCAAGCTTTCTCTCTGTAACTCTTTCATGGGCATTTTGTTCTCTATTCTAAGAAGGAATGAAGTATCCACACTTTGGTATTTGTTCTTCTTGATTTTCTTGTGTTTTGCAAATTGTATCTTGGGTATTCTAAGTTTCTGGGCTAATATCCACTTATCAGTGAGTGCATATCAAGTGACTTCTTTTGTGATTGGGTTACCTCACTAAGGATGATATCTTCCAGGTGCTGAGAAGAAGGTATATCCTTTTCTTTTAGGATAAAATGTTCTGTGGTATCTATTAAAACCCTTTGTTTTATAATTTCTGTTAGTGTCCATATGTCTCTGTTTAGTTTCTGTTTCCAGGATCTGTCCAATGGTGAGAGTGGGGTGTTGAAGCCTCCCACTATTGTGTGAGGTGCAATGTGTGCTTTGAGCTTTACTAATGTTTCTTTAATGAATGTGGAGCTCTTGCATTTGGAGCATAGATATTCAGAAATGAGACTTCATCTTGGTAGATTTTACCTTTCATGGGTATGAAGTGTCCCTCCTTGTCTTTTTTGAAAAGTTGGGGTTAGAAGTCAATTTTATTAGATATTAGAATGGCTACTCCAGCTTGTTTCTTCAGACCATTTGCTTGGAAAATTGTTTTCCAGCCTTCTACTCTGAGGTCCTGTCTGTCTTTTTCCCTGAGGTGGGTTTCCTGTAAGCAGAAAAATGTTGGGTCCTGTTTGTGTAGCCAGTCTATTAGTCTATGTCTTTTTATTGGGGAATTGAGTCCATTGATATTAAGAGAAATTAAAGAAAAGTAATTGTTCCTTCCTGTTATTTTTGTTGTTAAAGTTGGGATTCTGTTCTTGTGGTTGTTTTCTTTTAGGTTTGTTGAAGGATTACTTTCTTGCTTGTTCTAGGGTATAGTTTCTGTCCTTGTGTTTGTGTTTTCCCATTATTATCCTTTGAAGGGCTGGATACATGAAAATGTATTGTGTGAATTTGATTTTCTCATGGAATACTTTGATTTCTACATCTATGGTAATTGAGAGTTTTGCTGGGTATAGCAGCCTGGGCTGGCATTTGTGTTCTCTTAGGGTCTGTATAACAGCTGTCCAGGATCTTCTGGCTTTCATAGTCTCTGGTGAGAAGTCTGGTGTAATTCTAATAGGCCTGACTTTATATGTTGACCTTTTTCCCTTACTGCTTTTAATATTTTGTCTTTACTTAGTGCATTTGTTGTTCTGATTATTATGTGTTGGGAGGAATTTCTTTTCTGGTCCAGTCTATTTGGAGTTCTGTAGGCTTCTTGTATGTTCATGGGCATCTCTCTTTAGTTTTGGGAAGTTTTCTTCTATAATTTTGTTGAAGATATTTGCTGGCCCCTTAAGTTGAAATCTTCTTTCTCATCTATCCCTATTATCCGTAGGTTTGGTCTTCTCATTCTGTCCTGGATTTCCTAGATATTTGTATTAGGATCTTTTTGCATTTTGCATTTTCTTTGATTGTTGTGTCCATGTTCTCTATGGAATCTTCTGCACCTGAGATTCTCTCTTCCATCTCTTGTATTCTGTTGCTGATGCTCACATCTATGTTTCCTGATTTCTTTCTTAGGGTTTCTATCTCCAGAGTTGTCTCACTTTGAGTTTTCTTCATTATTTCTACTTCCCTTTTTAGTTCTTGGATGGTTTTGTTCAATTCCATCACCTGTTTGGTTGTGTTTTCCTGTAATTCTTTAAGGGATTTTTGTGTTTCCTCTTTAAGGACTTCTACCTGTTTAGCAGTGTTTTCCTGTGATTCTTTAAGGACTTCTACCTCTTTAGCAATGTTCTTCTGTATTTCTTTAAGTGAATTATTAAAGTCCTTCTTAAGGTCCTCTACCAGCATCATGAAATATGATTTTGAATCTGAATCTTGCTTTTCAGGTGTGTTGGGGTATCCAGGACTGGCTGAGTGAGGTAGGAGTGCTGGGTTCTGGTGATGGTGAGCAGTCTTGGTTTTTGTTCTAAGATTCTTATGTTTGCCTTTTGCCATTTGGTAATCTATGTAGTTAGTTGTTATTGTTGTCTCTGGCTGGAGCCTGTTCCTCCTGTGATTTTGTTAGCCTCTGTCAGCTAACTGGGAGTCCAGATCTTTTCTGAGTCTCAGTGGTCAAAGTACTCTCTTCAGGCAAGCTCTCCTCTTGCAGGGTAGGTACACAGATCTGGAGTTCAGACTTGCCTTCTGGTTGAAGATGAAGGCCTGAAACAGGGCCTGTCCTAGAAGATGGGTTGCCTCTGCAATCTGCATGCTCACCTGCACAGACTACTCTGGGGGTTGCAGCCCTCCCAGACAACCACCTCTCCTCTGTTGGAGAAGGTGCCTGGATGTCTGCAGCCTGAAAGGGGGGGTCTGTTCCAGAAGCTGTGTGGCTTCTGCCTGTCCCAGAAGCTCTGTTTCTTCTGCAGTCCACTGCTCATTCTCCGCAGTCTGCAAGCTGATCTGTGCAGACTGATCTCATAGGGATCCAAGAGAAAAGATGGCTCCCTTACCTGCTCTGGGGGTCACAGCCCTCCCGGGCAGCCACCTCTCCTCTCGAGGGGAAGGTGCCTAGATTTCTGCAAATCCACCCCCTCCCACATCTTGGCCTTGGCGTTCCCCTGTACTGGGGCATAAAAAGTTTGCAAGACCAAGGGGTCTCTCTTCCCAATGATGGCCAACTAGGCCATCTTCTGCTACATATGCAGCTAGAGACACGAGCTCTGGGGATACTGGTTAGTTCATATTGTTGTTCCACTTATACGGTTGCAGACCCCTTCAGCTGCTTGGGTACTTTCTCTAGCTCGTCCAATATCTGACAGTGAGCATCCACTTCTATATTTGCCAGGCATTCGCCTAGCCTCACAAGGGACAGCTATATCAGGGTCCTTTCAGCAAAATCATGCTGGCATATGCCACACTGTCTGCGTCTTATCATCTATTATAGAAAGCTGTACTTAGGTATGCTCTGCATCCAAAGCAGATAGTGTTATTATCATCACTTTAAGGAAATAAAGACTTGCAGAACTTAAATTTCTTGCATTAACTCTAATGCAGAGGGAAGGTATGAGTGACTCTCTCTCCTAAATCACCTTTCTGTTATAAATTTAAACTTATTTTCAATAATACTTGTATTCATCCCTTGAAATGTTCATAGACTAATACAGTGTATTTTGACCACATCCATCTACCATTACCTCCCTCTAGTGTTCCTTCCCCATCACTGTCTCACAAAATAAACCTTTCTCCCCCCCCCCCCAGGACATTTAAGAACTTTTGGGCTGGAGTATAACTTGCTAGTTAGTATAAATGAAGATTAAGACTAGGAGAGCTTGAACTGTGGTATCACAGTCACAGTGTGTGGGTTATGTCTAGGGCACTGTAATTATAATGTCATTTCTCTTCACTATCACACTGAAATGATTTTGAAAGGTAAGAAATAGATTAGATTAGAAACAATGGCAATCGGTCAATCAAGAGTCATAGCCATAAAGCTGTCTGTGCAGGTGACTAACCTTTCAGTCATGATCTTGAAAATCTCGACAACCCTAGTACAGACCCAAATGAAATAGCAGACAAGTTAGAGTTCTTGGTGAACAACATCTCTGCAGCAGTGACCCTTGGATCATAATATTAAGATAAGTGAAAGCTTTAGACACTCGATTGATAAATAGCAGCAAATGCATTGGTGATCTAAACATGAAAGCCTAGCACTACTAGCTACATTTCTAGGGCTATAATATAACCATGACCATGGCATCTTATAGATGGAAGGGTTTCCTTTGGGCTTATGATCCCAGAGAGATGACTCCACCACCATCACAATGGGGAAGACTGGCAGCAAGTACTGAGATTGGCAGCCGGATACAGCAGAGGGCTCACATCTCAATCTGCAGGAAAGAAGCAAAGAAAATAGACCCAAAATGACTCAAGTCTGTAGGCTGTGAAAACATTTCTTCCTGATATAGACAAAATTCAAAGTAGTAGAACTGATGTCAGAAAGGACTCACTAATAGATTTGCTTGGGAGACATTAAGTCACACAAATGGAATTTAGCTAAGGGAGCTAAAATACCCCAGGATAAGTAGTATATCTGTTAGAGATAAGGGAAATTTGCTAGGCAAGAATATAAATGTTTATTCACTGAAGTTGACCAGCCACCAGGTGCACCCCACAAGACTTAGCTCTAACACTTATAAAAGGCAGCTGGTAGGAGTGTGGGGTCATATTTTAGGGTCACAGTCATCATTAACTCCAGGTCTGCCATTAGCCCCCTGTGCTTTGGTCAGGAAACTCAGAATCCTGCCAAGCGGGTAAGATGATCCTCCTGGGTAAGAACTATTCAAAAGGAACAACACCGGTGTACCTAAAATCATTCTGGCAATGTGCAGTCTTTGCTATATTATCTCCAATCAGTGTAAGTGGCCAGACTTGCTGTCTCCCGTCTCTCTTAAAACTTTATAAAGTGTAATATAGGGGCAAGACATGGAAGATATTTCAGGGTGACAATGTTTGTGGATTGCATATGCTTAAGATGTATGTAAGTTAGTAAAACCTTCTGTTCAATGCTGACTTTTATTTGGGCATTGGCCCCAATAGGCCAGGGACTTATATAAGGAGTTTTCCTTCATCACTAAGTGTGTGGGGTGATTTCTCACTGAGAAATTTCTATTATATTCTATGCCACGCCTTCTACATCAGCCCAGACAGAACCACCAACTGAGGACCAAACATTCAAATGCACAAGCTTATGGGTGTCATTTTATTCAAACCACCACATTCACTAATTTTTAAACATTTTCACTGGAATTATTTAAATCAGCAACAATGACAATGTATGCCTTCTGATTGTATAGAACAAAATGGGAGGAAACCAAATTCACTTCTGAGATCATGGGCATGTCTCTAAATGAGAAATCTAAACTGCTTGCCTAAAATATCCTTAACAAAACACACACTCCAGGCCTGACTTTCTCTCCCCTTTAACAGGAAAAGAGTGCTGAAATGTGATAGTTCTACATTTTCCCTTAAAGATTTGATTTATTCAGCAATGATAACTATATATTAAATTAAGCACCATTTTATAATCTTACAAAATAAAGTATACATCAAGCATTGTGTTAAGATAAATAAGCAATTTGATCTTCTCATTTGTACATTAAAGGAAAATATAAAAAAGATGACAGCCCCTAGACAGTGTTTCAATAGGATTCTCACACTTATTTCCTTTGGTGTACACATCTTACAAGGAGGTGCACATAGTCATTCAATCTGATGATGCATGTGTTCATCCTACATGAGGATTCGTGTGTTCATACTTAACTGTGAAGGTTCTATGTTCTTATGCTCTTTTCTTTCTACAGTAAAAGAAATAAAAGGACTTTTAGAAAATATTACCAGTGCTATCCGATACTCAAATTGGAAACAAAGTAGAGAGATATCTAGGATTCACTGTGACCAGCCTGTGGTGGGTGTTCTACTCCTAGCAATGAGAAGATGTTGGCTTCACATCTTCTGTTTGTGTGACATGCACTCCTACACAATCCCCCTCTGCCTGGAGATTCCCGACTACCCCTGTTTTCAAGAGTGTCAGGGAAGGAGGAAACTGCAATAGGCTGCTCCTACTATTTCCCTAGTTTGTGTCTCAAAACTGTCACAGGACAATGCTGTTATTTTTCTTTGATAGACAGCAACTTGGGAGAGAAGACTGAAGTTTACATGTCTTAAACAAAAGGCAACAGATAAGTCAACTCAATGGGCATCTAGGAAGTATTTTATAATTGGAAATGTTTTGTGAAGAAATAGATGAAATTTCAGAATTCAATAGGAGAAAGTTTTTATCTTTATAAGTATCAGGAAGGAAAGTAGATGAGGAAAGTAGAAAGGATCCAACTAATTGAATCACATCTCCGGAAGCTGACTGCAGAAAAGAGATCCAAAACAGGGAGACATCCCTCTGGAATATAATTTGAGGAAATTGAGACCTAGACTGATGAGTTCATATTCTAGAACAATATATTAGGAAAATAAATAAATGAAGAAATAATCCTAAATCAGGTGACATTTATGGTTAAAAGATTTGTCCATTTTCTCTTTATTGAGTTGGAGACTCAAAGCATTTTCTCTTCATAGATTTTGTGTCTTCTAAGGACTTGGTTATGTTTATTGGTCTATAATTTCTGCCAAATATGCAACAACAGTTTTAACTCCAATTACTCCAGCAAGCACTCTAACTCTGGTTTCTGCTCTTATTTCAATCCCTGTCAGGGAAAGCTGTGCTTTGTCTTCAACTATAAATAATATACATAATGTGCATACATAATATACATAATATAATATAATAGTCAGGGAAAGCTATGCTTTTTCCTCAATATACATAATAGAATAGTAAGAACATAGGTGTGCTTCGTTCCTCCTGAACATGTGAAGTATGTTCACTTATGCTAAGTATTCATGAGGAAAAACAATTCCCAGGGCTAGACTCTAGTTAGATAGAATGAGCACACAAGTACCGAAAGCCACCACTGTGACCTTCATTTTTGAAGGCAATGACTTATCTACCAAAATCACCTTGAAGAATCTGGTCTAGTAGGGAGAGGAACAGTACAGTGGACTAATCCATCAGACCACTTCCTGAGCATTTACAAAATAAGGTACGTTGAGTTCATGAGTTTAATGTCTGTAAGCCTTGAGTTTCTAATCTACACTGGACAATGATGTTTATCTCAGTGAGAGAATGCTCCAAAGTCATCTTTTATTCTAATTCTAGACTTAAGGAAAAAAATTAAAGCACAATGCAGTGACCTAAACCATTAAGGCAGTGCTCAAGAGGCAGGGAAAGGTTGATTTTTGAGAATTCCAGTCTAACCTGGTCTACATAACAAGTTTCAGATCAGCTATTTTAATGACACCTTATCCAAAAAATCAAAAATCAAACTAACAAAACAAATCCATTCTTCTATGTATTAATTATTCTTTTTATGCAAAGTATCTTGTAGTATTTCTCACTATAAAATGGGGAATGCCATCTCCAGAGCCATAATCCATGCACTTTCCTGAGACTGCAGCTACTAGACAAGGGAACCTGTGCCTTTCTGGGCTCACAACTGACTCAGAGTGCAGGGCCCTGATAAGTGTCACTAGATAGAACGTGCATGAGAGAAATAAAAGCAATTACTCATTGTGTCCAACACCCAAAATTCCATGGCTAATCTACGATCTCATTGTACCTTAGTCAATCTAGTAAAAGAGGCTCCAGTTCACTTCTACTAGCTGTTTTATTTCTTTTTAAATATTTTTAATTACTTTTTGTCCAATGGTTGGTGTAAGTATCTGCATCTGACTCTTTCAGCTGCTTCTTGGGCCTTTTGGAGGTCAGCCATGCTAGGCTCCTGTCTGTAAAAACACCACAGCATCAGTAATAGTGTCAGGCTTTGGGGACTTCCTTGAGCTGGATCCCAGTTTGGACCTGTCACTGGACTTCTTTTCCCCCAGGCTATTCTCCATTTTGTTCCTGAAGTTCTTTTTAACAGGGAAAATTCTGGGTCAGAGTTTTTGAATGTGGGATGGCAACCCCATCCCCCCACTTGATGCCCTGTCAGTGTACTGGAGGAGGATTCTACAAGTTCCCTCTCCCACTTTGGCCATTTTGTTTAAGTTCCCTCCCTTTGAGTACTGAGAGTCTCTCACTTTCCAGGTTTCTGACACATTCTAGAGGGTCTCCCCACTTCCTACCTCCTGATGTTGCCTGTTTCCATTCTTTCTGCTGGTTCTTGGGCTTTATTCCTGTTCCCCCCCCAATACCTGGTCATGTTCCCCTTTTAGCTTCCCTGTCCCCTTTATCACCCTGGTCCCTTCCTCCCTTTGCCCAGTATGATTGCTTTCTTCTTCAAGTGGGATTGAAGCATCTGCACTTAACCCCTTAGGCTTGTTAAATTTCTTGAGTTCTGTGGATTTTATCCTGGGTATTCTGTACTTTTTTTTTTTTTTTTGGCAAATATCCACTTATTATCGAGTACATATGGTACATGTCCTCTTGAATCCGGATGACCTCACTCAGGATGATATTTCCTAGTTATATCCATTTGCCTTCAAAACTCATGATGTCCTTGTTCTTAATAGCTAGTAGTATCCCATTGTGTAAATGAACCATATTTTTTGTATCCATTCTTCCGTTGGGACATCTGGGTTGTTTCCAGCTTCTGGCTATCATAAGGCCACTATGAACATTGTGAAACACTTGTCCCTGTGGCATTGTGGAGCACATTTTGGATATATGCCCAAGAGTTATATAGCTTGGTCTTCAGGTAGATCTATTTCCAATATTCTGAGGAACCTCCAGATAGATTTCTAGAGTGATTGAACCAGTTTTCAATCACACCAGCAATGAAGAATTAGGGAAAAATTGGGTTTGAATTAGGGAAAAGCTGGAAGAAGCTGAGGAGGAGGGCAACCCCATAGGAAGACCAACAGTCTCGACTAACCTGGATAACCGAGATCTCTTAGACACTGAGCCACTAACCAAGCAGTGTACCCAGGCTGATATGAAGTCTCTAACACATATACAGCAGAGGACTGTCTGGTCTTGACTCAGGGAGAGAAGATACACCTAACCCTCAAGGGGGGGAATACATCCTCTTGAAGAAGGGGGATGAGATATTGGATGAGGAACAGTCACAGGGCAGACCAGAAGGGAGATAGACTGGACTGTAAAAAAGATTAAAGAATACAAAAAGCCCTAAGTATCTCAAGTCTGGACATAAGCCCTAGTTTCAGCTGAACTCCACCCAATCCCACCAACCCCCACAGACTTTTACATGGCCTTGCTCACTATACTATATAAACCTCAGTTGCTGTGGCAGTTTGAATATGCTTGGCACAGGGAGTGGCACTATTAGGCAATGTGGCCTTGTTGGAGGAAGTGTGCCACTGTTGGGGTGGGCAATGAGACCCTCCTCCTAACCATGTGGGAGTCAGTCTTCTTCTAGTGGCCTTCAGATGAAGATGTAGAACTCTCAGCTCCTCCTTCACCATGCCTGCCTGGATGCTGCCAGGTTTATTATCATTCACTTTGATGATAATAAGGTGAACTTCTGAACCTGTAAGCAAGCCGCAGTTAAATGTTGTTCTTATAAAAGTTGACTTGGTTCTATGCCCCAGTATAGGGGAATACCGGAGCCAGGAAGCAGGAGTAGATGGGTTGAGGAGCAGGGGGAGGGGAGAGGGGATAGAGGATTTTTATAGGGAAAACTAGGACATTAGACATTTGAAATGTAAATAAAGAAAATATCTAATAAAAAAAAAAAGAGTTGCCTTGGTCATGGTATCTCTTTATAGCAATGGAAACCCTAACTGAGACAGTTGTCAAGAAGAAAAGAATAGATTTAATGTGATCGACTTTCAGGCCTTTCATTCTATAATTTCTTTTTTCTGTTGGTTATTTTATTTGTTTACATTTCAAATGTTATTCCCCTTCCAGGTATCCCCTCTGAAAACCCCTATCCCATCCTCTGTCTCCACTCCCTGCTTCTATGAGGGTGCTCTCTCACCCATCTACCCACTGCTGTCCCACAGCCCTAGCATTCTCCTACTCTGGGCCATCAAGCCTCCACAGGACCAAAGGCCTACCCTCTCATTGATGTTTGACAAGACCATCCTCTGCTCCATATGCAGCTGGAGCCATGGGTCCTTCCATGTGTACTCTTTGGTTGGTAGTTTAGTTCCTGGGAGCTCTAGGGTGCCTTGTTGGCTGATATTGTTGATCTTCCTATGGGGTTGCAAACTCCTTTAGCTCCTCAGTCCTTCCTCTAACCCCTCCATTGATGTCCCCATGCTCAGTCTGATGGTTGGTTGTATCTGAATATGTATATGTCAGGTTCTGGTAGAGCCTCTCAGGGGACAGCTATACAAGGTTCTTGTCAGTAAGCAGTTCTTGGCATCAACAATAGTGTCTGGGTTTGGTTCTGCAGATGAGATGGATCCATAGGTGGGGCAGTCTCTGGATGGAATTTCCTTCAGTCTCTTCTCCACTCTTTGTCCTTGCATTTTCTTTAGACAGGAAAAAATCTGGGTTAATATTTTTGAGGTTGGTGGGTGTCGCCATCCCTCAACTGGGGGCTGTCCCTAACCTCTGGATATGGTCTCTACAGGTTCTTTCTCCCATTTGTTTGATATTTTGGCTAATGTCATCCCAGTTGTATCCTGGGAGTCTCTTGCTTTCCTGGCATCTGGGACTTTCTAGTGGCTACCTCCAGTTCCCCATCCCCCAATGCTACACAACTCCATTCAATTTCCTGAGCCTCTGTACTTCTCCCTGTCTCCTCCCACACTTGATTCTGGCCCCCTTTTACCTTTTCCCTCCTAGGTTCCTCCCTCCCTCTACCTCCCATGATTATTTTTTTCCCCCGCTTTTAAGTAGGACTGACTGAAGCATCCACACTTTGGTCTTCCTTCTTCTTGAGTTTCATTATTATGGTCTGTGAGTTGTATAATTTCTATAATTTCAATCTACTTATGAGAAGAAGGTGACTCTGAAAGCAACATGGTAAAAACTGAAACAATTATCTAAAAAGCAAACTAAAAACTGTCAGGGGATTTACCGCAAGACATACAATCAATCCTTTTTGGTTTTAAAGATCCAGTACTGGCTTAGACCATGGAGCTTACAGTGAGTTTTAAGAAGAATACATGACCACAGAAGATCACAAACAAATGTGTGAGATAGGTGTGGGAGCTGGCCCTCTTCATCTTCATAGGAATTAAGCTTTTGTCTCTGGTTTTGGTCTGTGCTCAGGTCATGTCTCTAACACTTGCCTTGGCCGTTTGACCTTCCGTTGTTCCAGTTAACACCTCCTGCCTTGCCCAATTCATCTCCTCCTTGTTGCTTATCATTTTACTCAAATCATTTGAAATCCCCCCTTTGTGAACAAACCCATACTTTATTCCATGATTGGACATGGGCATAATCAAGCCATGTTTGTTCTTTTGTACTTCTCTGTTTGGGAAAATGAATACTTTTAACTTCCTTATCATGGATAAAGACCAAATTTGTGCAGGTGGATTTTATCGTAAATGTTGATTATTGTCTCTTGGTTGAATGACTTGAATCCGTATAAATGTATATGGGAATACACATTCACATACATAAGCAGGCAGAACAGTTGTGATAAGAGCAAAATGAATCATTAAAATGCATTGTCTCCTTGGCGTTTACAGTATCTACTGATGTATGTATTTGCTTCCTGGCACTAATGTATATTTATACAAATATGTGTAAAACAGAATAAATGTAATTAGAGCATTTGGAGTTCACTGTTTTCCTTTTTGCCTTTTTTTCTTCGTGACCTTTGATAGCCATCCAAATGCATAGGAGATTAGAATGTATTGTGGAAAGAGAGAAAGACAAAAAAAGCAAGGCAGTGTTCAGCATGTAATGTTTGTAAGACTCCACAAAAGAATAGCAGGCTTCAGTACCAGGCACGCTGAAATCCTTCTGTCTTCCCTATAGCACATTTTCTATCAATCTGACAAACCATTCTTTTTGCCTTCTCTATAGCTCAGTGATTTTATCTCTGCCCAAGAGATAAAGATTCTAAACTTGCTTCGCTAATATGAAAAGAAGATGGACTTGGGAAAATGAAAGAAAGAAGGATCTTTTATAGTTTCCAGAGATGGGTGGATGGACAGAGAAAGGTACAAACGTTGTCCAGCTACTTGGGGTTCCGAGTGGTTTCCGTTTGGAAGGAAGTCTTCACTGGGTGAACAGATTTCTGCTCCTAAGGAAAAGCATACTCTGTACACTGGAGGCCAGCAGGGAACCAGCCTCCAGACTGACTCCCTGAGAAAGTCAGGAGATATTAAGAGGCACAGCTCCCAAAACTTTTCCTTTGCCTGAAATATCAGTTGAATCTTAGGCGCCAAGTTGGCAGGAGACAGATGAATGACTCATAAAGAAAACAGAGCTGAAACAGAGACAAAAATTCAACTTTGTATCTCATAATTTACCTTTAGGAACTGAGATGTTATTTTTTTTTTCTTATTGAGCATTAGTGTAAATGTATAGGGAAACAAGACCATTATAAACAAAATAAAACATGAACATTTTCTTTGTAAACCTAGTTCACTTTTCAAATGCCTAGGGGATAGGAATTTATAGAAAGACAGAAGGAGAAATAATAAGGCATACTACATGTTAGGTTCAAAGCAGCTCCAAAAATGGCAGTTCTCATGACAATGACCTAAACAGAAGTACCTTGGCCAGAGTAAATAGAGGACTAAAGGTGGGTCTCTCTTTGTACCCCCTCCCCCATCTTCCCACAAAGGTCAAGTAGATTCCAGTCAATTAGAGCACGCTGTATCTGCTCAAAGACACTTCCCCACCCCTACCCCATGCACCCTGTTGAATGTCATATAAAGTCTTCCTGCTTTTTCTGCTATTTTCCTTCTCTCCAATCCTCAGTAAACCCCTCTTTCTCACCATGGGGTGGTCCAGTTTGTAGTTTCATTGTACCCTAACTTAAATTACATAAATTAAAAGATTGTATGACTAAGGTAGATTTCAGAGAAAACAGCATGTGGCTCAAAGTTGAAGAATTACTATGCCATAAACGTGATCTAGAAGAGAAGTCTGTGGTTCACCTTTAAAATCACCCTCATATTTCCATCCAATAAAGGAAGATGAGTATAATTTTCAGTATTTTCTAAATGAATCCTAAGGTCTATTCAACTATGTTAATGTCAGCAAGTATTAGGTGTCCTTCCTCCAAAAGGTGTGTCCCCTTACCACACTGCGCTGAACTATGACCACAGGATTTGCTTTGGCCTATATAAAGTGGGGCATAATAACCTCTCACACTTCCATTAGGATATTTAAGAACAAGATCATGTGTTACTATTTTTTCATGTGAGCTATTTTGTCTGATGATAACCTTTCTTCAATTCAGTAATTGTATCTAGCTGTCTTCTAATTCATTTCAGTTTGA
This sequence comes from Mus minutoides, assembly GCA_902729485.2. Taxonomy (NCBI): domain Eukaryota; kingdom Metazoa; phylum Chordata; class Mammalia; order Rodentia; family Muridae; genus Mus; species Mus minutoides. Next base: position 910,776 of record LR749839.1, read on the forward strand.
TTCTGACTACCCATAGTTAATGAAGACTCCATAGTTTAACTGCTCAGTCCTACAAGCCTTCAACCACTTCAAATGCTAAGCCTAGGGTTTAACATAGTTGTTTTCAGATTAGTGGACTATAAATTCTCATGCCTCATAACCAACTCTTCAAGTACAGTAATTGCTGGAAAACCTCACAGAGTGCTGAAGGATACTTTACTGTATTTACAGGTTGATTGCAAAGGAGACAATGAAGGAGCAATGAATTGGAAGATATCTGCACAAGGCTTGCTGTGCCTGAGGGGCAGAGTTCTGCTATGCTCAGTTACTAGGGCCAACCTTCCTCTAGTGCCTCAGTACGTTCACCAGCCCCAAAGCTTTCCCACTCTCCTTATTTTGTAGATTTTGTAGACCTTCATTGACTCTCTAGTCACTTCCTCTTCCAGTAGGTCAGTGGTGGCGGTCAAAATGCCAACTGATTGAACTCTACAAAAGCTATTGACTAAAGAGACTGGGACAGCCTTGAGCCTGGTGAACTTGATTCAACATGGTGCCTGTATTAACCTGTGCTTTAGAGTTTTCACACTGAGAAGAATCCCTAGACGATCCAAAAGAAAAGGCAGCCCAGGCAAACATCAACCTTGAAACTATTGAATCTTGAGCTGTCTGTTAAACTCACATGACCTGGTCAGTTACAGTGAGTATATATCAGAAAGATGGCATGGCAGCATTTTATGCTTTGAGTTAATTAAAAGAAATGCTGCAAGATGGAGTAAAAGGATTTCTGTTGAGCTCAAAATTTAAAATTGTTGTAGGCTATACAACTATAGTTGTGTCATCTCATAAAAGCATTCCTAAGAATACTTTAAGTGCTGAAACTCCCTTGGACAAAACTGGTCTCTGGTCACTTAGACTAGCCATAAATTCCTAAGGTAAACTGCTCTCTGGACCTGCCCTAAATTCCTATAGAGTATGACCCTGTCTTAAAAGTTAACTGCCTGACCATTTAACTATTATCTCTCCACTTCTGTAAACAACGCCTGCTTCTTGTAGATGTCCAGAGCTGCTTTTCTGTATATGTCACAAATTGTCCTTGAAGGCCGGAATGGAAGTGAAGAATGCTCCCCACTAATCTACTTGGGATAGTCTGCTTGTCAGTTAATAAAGACTTCTTTGGATTTATTCAGGCTTCTCAGGAGGTTTTTCCCTCAGGTACCACATGACGTAGTAACATCTTGCAAAGACTTGTTCATGTATAAGAAAATTAAAGCAGGCTTAAAAACACTATGAGTTGCCAAAACTGTTAGTAAATCATTTTTAATGTTCCATGTAAAGTAGTTTTCAAAGCACTTCTACAGTGAATAATGGGGAGCAATGGGAGAGTCTACAGTTAGGCAGGAACCTGCAGTCCCAGGACTTAGAATGGAAAGGCGGGGAAAGTTTAGATCAGGATTAATGGAGGCTAACGGGAGACCTACCTCTTCCAAAGCAGAATTGTAATTAAGACAGTTGAAGGGCCAGAAGTCTCTTCAAGAATATCCCTCTGTGCACTTACACTGCAGAAGGCTTAGGGAGCATGATGAGGGGGCAGGGGGGACTTGAGGGGTGGAAGATTCCCTCTTCAGGTCAGTTCCCTGCAATCCCTAGGTGGTAAATAGCAACAGGCAGAGTGGCCTGAGGCAGTGGGGGTGGAGTTGCTGATCTTCCTATCAGAGCCCAACAACCAGGGGTGTGATCAGTCAAGTCACCTTTCCTATACTCTGTTTATCAGCCTACCTGAGGCTTTTAGATCTTTTACCTTTCAAGGAGGATCACTAGTTCCAGACTAGCCTGGACTTTATAGTGAGACTCCATTCCAAACAAATAAATAAAAATTAATCAAAGTAAGTATACATGATTTTTTTTTTTTTTTTTTTTTTAGATTTTCTGAGATGGGAATTAAATGGTTTAGTGGGTAAAGTGCTCATCTTACAAGGACAATACCCACATCCAGGTCTTCTGGTCCCATGTGAAAGTTAGCTACAGTACCATACAATTATAATCTCAGTGATCCTGTCACAAACAGGAGACAAAGAACCCCCAGAAGGTTGTAGGCTAGCTACCCTGATGTATAAATGAACAGCTACAAAGATACCCTGTTTCAAGCAAGACAGAAGTGGAGGAGCAACACCTGGGTTTTTATCTAACATCCACACACATGCCATGGCATACTACACACACACACACACACACACACACACACACACACACACACACCCATGCTGATTAACATCTTTCCTTGAGGCTCATTCTTTTGATTCTTTTTTTTATATCTATTGTGATATAATCACTTTTGTTCATGCTACTAAAATATACATTTTTTTCTTTAAACAAGACAAAAGGGGATAACTAATTTTTTTGGTATTCATAAAATTCTAGTCCTTATCTTATTTCCCTGAGTGGCCTTTGTATTTTCATAGTTTATGACATTGATTTTTACACACGTCAGTACACTCTGTAATTGCTGATCTATCTTGTCTCTTGCTCTGAGAGTCTTATCATCTCTCTCCTTGTAGCTTTTAATTACTGTTGAAGAAACAGACCCCAGCTAACCTGGAAAGTCCCTATAGCTTAGTGCCACTGAACATTTTCTTTGAATCGTTGTCCTGTTAACCATAAATTGATAATTTGATCAGTTGTTAGAGGTAAACTTAGTTACATTTTAATAAAATTGGGGATGTAAATGACATATTTCAACACACATAGCATTGTTGTTGTTTTCAAATTCCTGCATCTAGGTTTCATAGCAGCCTTTTCAGGTTGATTCCTTTTGATTTGGTTTTGAGTTTTTTGTTTCTTTGGTTGGTTGATTGGTTGGTTGGTTTTGTTGTTGTTGTTGTTTTTATTAATCACTCCATTCATTTACACCTCAAATGATATTCCACTTTGGTTACCCCTCCACCAACCCCCTACATCATATCTTCCCTCCCCTTCCTCTTTACCTGTATGAGGGTACTCCCCCATCTACCTACCCTTTCACACTGCCCCAGCATCCCCCTGTACTGGGGCATCAAACCACCCTGGGACCAAGAGCCTCCCCTCTGATTGCTGTCAGGCAAGGCCATTCTCTGCTACATATACATCTGGATCCCTCCAGGTACACTCCTTAGTTGGTGGTCTAGTATCTGGGAGAACTGTTGGTCAACACTCTTCACAATAGTCACAAATAATATAAAATATCTTGGTGTGACTCTAACCAAGCAAGTTGATTCCTTTTGAAGAATCTTGAAAGGCCAAAGGCCAGGCAGGAGTGGCTCACGCCTTTAATCTCAGCACTTGGGAGGCAGAAGCAGGCAGATTTCTGAGTTCGAGGCCAGCCTGGTCTACACAGTGAGTTCCAGGACAGCCAGGGCTACACAGTGAAACCCTGACTCAAAAACACCACCACCACCAACAACAAAAAAGCAAAAAGAAGAAGAGTCTAGATTGTCTAAGAGTCTTCCTGTGTTGAGTACAAGTGTTAGAGAACTGTTCAAGATTTTAAGAAAAAAAAAATGGCAGGCTGAGAGATTAAAAAAATAAAAACAAAAAACAAAAAGAGATGACTTCCTAGAGGAGAATAATCCAAGCAACCTATAACTTATACACTTCCAAATGGCACCTGAGAGGCCCGGGCTCCTAGAGATTTCAAAACAAAAATGTGGAGCTGTGAGAGAATTCAGATCCCAGTGCCCATATAGTGCCTAACAACAGAGTGTAATTTCTGTTCTGAAGCCTTCTTCTGGCCTACACAGCCTTTGCCGTACATAGTGCACAGACACACATAGAGGCAAAACCACCCAAATGTACAAAATAAAAATAAATATGTGTTAAAAAAAAAAAAAGACAAAAGAACTCAGCTGGCCTCGCATTTCATAGCAGTGCTCTAGAGGTGAACGATGCAGTGAGGCCTGGGAAGTCAAAGTCATCTTTGGCTTCATTGTGAGTTCAAGATTAGCATGAAAATCAAAGAGAAAAGTAAATAGAACAACGTAGGATGCTATGGTGGTAAGTCAATGAAAAGGCAGTTTTTCTAACCATAGAGGTGGTCAGCAGTAGGATGGATGGCCACTATAGGTCAGCCAATGATAAGGCAGTTTTTCTAACCATAGAGGTGGTCAGCAATAGGATGGATGGCCACTATAGGTCAGCCAATGATAAAACAGTTTTTCTAACTGTAGAGGTGGTCAGCAGTAGGATGGATGGCCACTATAGGTCAGCCAATGATAAGACAGTTTTTCTAACTGTAGAGGTGGTCAGCAGTAGGATGGGTGACAACTGTAGGTCAGCGATGGATGTTTACACTTGGGGAAGATTGAAGTAAAAGAAGCTTCACAGGGCTTCCTTGCTATGTTTTATGTCAAGGAGTTAAGCCCAGGGCTAGACCATAGTGAGCCAGGTAACTGTGATCCCATGCCTCAATTTTCCCCTGGGCCAAAAACCTGCACAACCTCATTTTGTGCTATGAATGTAATTACTCAAAATGTTAATGCTAGTTCCTACCCAGTTCTGAGCTCTGACTTTCTCCACAAAGAGCAATTTTTGCTATGAGCACTATGTTCAGCTCTCATGACTGGACGGTAACTTCTTTTGTAGAAAGGCTGGCCTTGAACTCAGAGATCAGCCTTCCTCTATTTCCGAAGGGCTGGTATTAAAAACATGAGCCACTATACAACAGTTCTCCTAAATTCTTCTGTGGGAAACTTACCGGAGCATATTCTTCTAGACATTTAGAGTCAAGTTATTGTCCTGTCAGCATTTAAGTAGTTATTCTTGTGGTCACAGCAACAATTGTGCTACGATTTTTGTACACTGTTTTCTCTGAATTGAGTGTTTGTACCTCATCTCATTATTAGTATTAGATCTTCATCATCACAAAGGAAAAATCATCATAAAACTAACTTTATAGTATAATTGAATTCATCAAATATTTCTCTTACTCTTTCTGAATTTGGAGTCATGCTTTGGAGTATTTCCCTACATTGCCTAGAACTTGGTAATGCCATATTTTCACATGTAAATTTCTGATATATTTCCAATTTATCTAGATGTTGATACAAAGACCTTCCTTTCTGTAGAGTCTGCACTTTAGAAATTCCAGCCTCCTAGACTGGAAGTCTAGCTATTATTTCTGTAACATGTTGCCTGTGTTATACACTAGCATGTCATTACATACAGGAATCTATCCCTAGAGTTTCCATTTGGTTTTCTATATGAGCTGGAACTGACTTTACTGTCTTCTCTTAGGTTGGGAAAAGCACAGGGATTCTCTTTTTCATTTTCCTGTGAAGGAAAGAGGACAATTAGCTACAAAGTATCCTATACAGATCATGGTGCATATGCAAGACATTTTTAGTAATAACTGATATCTCCATGACTATGAGCCTATCTAATTATAAGGTGTAACTTCCTTTGTTTATGTCTTTCAGATACTTAATGATTTTCCTCATAGGCCATCTTGTGATGCCTTATTTAGTGACTGCTACAAAGTTTGGTCCTTTTCCTGCAGCTGAGGGTGAAGTTATTCCCTGTATGGAGGCATGTTTTCCTGCTGAAAAGAAACACCAAAATCATTATGAGAGGTACCCTGAGCTTACCTGCCAGCTGGTGAAAGGCCACAGAGGAAAGAATGAGGAAGGTACCAGTGCATCAGCTTGCCACCTATATAACAAGTGAGCGAAGCTGTCTCATGTCAGACAGATTCCACTCTACCACAGAGTTCCCAGCAAAAGATGGTCAAGCCAGCTCCAACAAAGAACATCCCAAATCTAAGGCGGTTATAAAAATTCATATCAAACATGAAGTTGATAATTCAGGGAAATTTTCAATGAAGCATAAACTAATTGATAGGAAAATACTAAGACATCACAAAACTCTACCCTACTCTCTACGTAGAGAAGTCATGTGAATTGGCCCGCCCAGGCAGCCTAGAGAGCTATTCCTGATTGGCACTTATAGCCAAATATATCCTGGAAATGTTCCCAATCTTGTCCTTTCCATGCCTTGCCTGAGACCAAGATAGATATTGAGATATTGCCAACCTCGTAGATATTGAGGTTGGCAGAGTAAGTCTCCTCAGTTCTCATATGCATTCAGTCCTCAGAAGTTGATATGGACTGAAGTTTGCTCCCTTATATTTTTATAGTTTAGCTTTGTTGTAGCGTGTTTCAGCAATATAATGCTTGCCTAGATGCTCAGGCCCCAGATTGGTTTCTTGGTGCTAGAAAAAAAAAATCACATGTTAAAGTCCTATATTGAATTGCCTTGGAATGTTACTCTATTTTGAGATTGGATCGTCACAGAGAAGTAATTTAAGTAAAATGAAGTAATTAAAGTCAGACTTAATCCAACAGGATTTATAGAGATGACATTGAGACACAGACATACACAGAGAAAAAACGTGTAAGACCATTTAGAGAAAATGGTTATTGGCCAACCAGCCAAGGAGAGATATCTTTAGAGAAACAAATCTGCTGATGGCTTTAAACTCTAGTTTCCATTAAATTTCTGGTTTAAGTCAACCAACTAGCCTGCTCTGTTTCAGAAACTCCACCTAGTGCTTTAGTGCTGAACAGGAAACACATCTATATATTGTGGTCAGTATACCTGGCTATGGATTCTGGCCCGATGATTCCAAGTGTGAATCTCCTTTTCTTTCTCCACATATTTAAATAAAGAATATATAGTAGGGGAGAGCCAGTCTACAGAAAAATCAATTTCAATAAACTAAGTATTGCTTACACACACACATTTTTTTCCTGAAAATCAATAGGAAAAGTTGTTGGCAATAATAAGATATAGTAGTAATAGTAATAGTAAATGTGTTAATAAAAATTAAAATTGAGTCCTAGGCACAAACTTTTACTTTGCACTGAACTGACATATCTATTTTGCTTTAAGTCACTGAGTTTGTGATTATTTGTTCTAGAAGCAATAGGAAATTAGCAAAATATCCTGAGATGTCACATACCAACTGGATCAGCAAACACTGTTCATTTTCAGCCCTCTAAATTCAGTGCACTTATTCCCATCAACTCAGTTCTACAGATGGCAAAACTGATGTTCACAGAATAAGGAACTCACATATAAAGATAATTCTCAAGGCAGGTTTTGGGCAAGGGACTACTTCCAGAACCCTCTCTCGTCCCTTGAGAGCATACATGTATTTTAAAAACTTAGGCTTCTTCTTTAGCCAATTTTTAATCAGGGAGAACAAACGCAAGCACTGCCTCATTTAACATGACGGCGAAGGTTGGAAGTGGTTTAGAGCTTGCCCTAAGAGGAGGTAGACCTATAATCAGGGCAAGATAAATTATCCTTATCTTTCCCAGAAATTACTATAATCAAAACTGTTCTCATGTCTCATTGATGCTGACCTGCTTTTCAATGGCTTATATTTCAAACTTGAGCTCAGACATAAACCAAATACAAAATGGAAAATGAAGACAAGTGCTTTAGCCACAGAAATTTACAGATTACTTACCACTAACAACTTTAGGCTCAGAAAGTATAACCTTTTTTTCCCTCATTATAAAACAATGTAAATATTTTAGTTTCATAGATTACTCAAGCTATGCTAGATAGAAGTACCTAAAATATTTCTAGAACTTAATATAGGACATGATAAATCAAGGCTACCTACAAAAACATTCAAAAAATCAGTTAAGTACTTCAATCACATTAACATGTCCTAGAGAGGTTGGATTTCCTCTTTGTCATTCTTTTAAAATCTGAATTTCATTAAATCTGAATTTACTTGATTTAAGGTATAAGAATGTCATCTTAAACTGTGGCACACTGGAGGTCACCAATACATCAGGTGTTATCTATAGGCTAGATATGACAAAGAGCAAGTACTTCTCATTTTCTAAAGAAACTACCATGCCACACTTGCCTGAGCCCTAGGATACTGACCAGGATAACCCCAGAATTCTGTGATGACACATTTGTATTACTGTAAAGCACTAAGTTTGTTGTTATTTGTTCAAGAGTGATATGAAATTAACACCACTGTGGAGGGATATATCATATGCAAAGAAGTTGACAAACAATGGAACAGACTGAGTTCTCATGATTTGGAGAGTAACTGAAGATTCTCAACACTAAAGTCAGAAATCACACATGTATGAAACATGACTGTATGGGTAACTTTTTTTGAAGTTGACACAAAATAGACCCACCTCAAAAGAGGTATTTTAACTGAGGAGTTGTCTCCATCAGATTGACTTCTGGACATCTCTGTGGGGCATTTTCTTGATTAATAATTGATGTGGGAGGGCCCAGTATTTCCTTGCTTGGTGACTGATGTGAAAGGCCCAGCCCAGTATGAATAGTGCATCCCTTGAGCAGATGGGACTGGGATGTATAAAAATGCAAGCTGAGGAAGGTATAGAGAGCAAGCCAGTGAATATCAATTTCTCTGTGGTCTATGCTTCAGTTTCTCTCTCCATGCTTTCCCTCGGTGATGGATGGTGATGAGGAAGTATGAGCTAAGAAACCCTCTCTTCTCCGGTTGCTTTTAACCATGACAGTTACCACAGGAGCAGAAAGTAAACAAGGACAATGGTCTAGAAAAGTGAAAGTGCGTGTTTTTACCAATTATTTTAGACATATATTCTAGAGATAATCTTGCAGGATGAATTTAATAGCACCAGGGTTTGTAACAACAAAAATTTCACACCCTAAATATCCACTTAGGGTTCACTAGGCAGATTCATGGAACAAGTTGCAACATCCTTGAGAAAGAGAGTGGATCAGAGTTATACACATCATCTAGATGCCTATTTAATACAAATGGACATGGAAGAACTTCAATGATAAAAATTTCATTTACCTGAATTGAAAACAGAGAAAATATTAAACGGAAAGGGCTATATATTACATGTTAATAGAATGAATAAACACAAGCGTATAAGTAACACTGACATCAAAAAGTTGCTCTATAACAGGCAGGCCAGGAAGAGACTTCAAAAAGATAGCAAAGGCTCTTTAAGCTCTCACCCTTTTACTCTTATCTCTAGCCTTCCTCCTCTTTCTCCCTTTTCCCCCTCTCTCCATATGGTCATGCCTGGCCTCTCTTTCTCTTTCTACCTTCTCTCTGTCTCCCTGCCTTTCTACAATACAGCTCTAAAACTATATATATATATATATATATATATATATATATATATATATATATCAACAGTCATCAACAGCTTCTGAGCTTGAATGATAATAATACCAATAATAATCAGTACATAAATATGACTATATATTAGCTAAAATTAGCTTCTAAGAGAAAAAGATTAAAATTTCAAGATTCAACATTGCAAAACTATTTTGTTCTTTAAAGGATATAGAAATATGGACTCTAAGATTTTGTGACTTCATCTTTTGTGCCTAGAAAATTATCTCTCTGGCTAGGTTGTTAGCCAGTCTTAGTTTGAGTTACTATTACTATCATAAGACACCATGACCAAAGCAATGAGGAGGAGAGGGGAAGAAAGGGTTTATTCTGCTTACACTGTTACCTCATTGTTTATCAAACTGTCAGGACAGGAAGTCAAACACGGAAGGAGCCTGGAGGCAGGAGCTGATGCAGAGGCCATGGAAGGGTGCTGCCTACTGGCTTGCTTTCCGTGGCTTGATCAGAGCTTTCTTATAGAACCCAGGACCACCAGCCCAGGCTGGCATACCCACAATGGGCTAGGCGCTCTCCCATCCATCACTAATTAAGAAAATGCCCTCCAGGCCTCAGCCTGATTTTATGGAGGAACATCCTTAATTGATGTTCCCTTCTCTCAGATGACACTAGCTTTTATCAAGTTGACATAAAACTACCCCGCACAATATGTATCTGTCACTGCTCTGGAAGCAGTAGGACTTGGAAGAATGGAGCCAGTATATGAGGTGGACTAAAATCTCTTGCAATAGTCAGCTTTATTCAGAGCCTCAGACAATTTACACTCTTATGGTTAAGAAAGGCCACATGAGTAAAGTTCTCATGAGTTCAACTGAATACAATTGCGAGGACAAGCCTCACCTGGCAAACACATGGGCTTGTTTATTTTTCATAGGAGCATATACAGAATATTTTTTAACTATTTTATTGGATAACAACAGCAATTAATAATAAATAATCTGACATAAACTCACTCCTATTTGCTACACCAGGAAAGAGCACAAAAACATATCCTTACAACAATTCCATGGTTTGAAGAAACTGAGGTCACAAGACCCTTTTCTCAGAATTCCCCTCATATGAATTTATACCTGGACTGTATTCTGACAGGTATCAGCTGAAAAAATTTACAGCAGACAATTAGACATCACTAGTAATTAGTGTTCAGCTGTCATATTTTCCCTTAGAGGTGATGCTCTACCAGGAAGATACTGAGTAGCCACAGTTTAGGGCTAAGGTTTTATATTAGGGGTAGAAAGTTATTGCTTCTTGGCCTTTTGGCTAAGATCAAGTGTAGGGGTAGAAAGTTAAGTTGGTAGATAGCTGGCCCAGAATGCATAAAGCCTTGGGTTTGATTCTCCTAACCAAACTCCTTTAATCCTGGTGTTCCACTCCTATATTCCTAATGCTCCACTGCAGGGGCAGAAAGCAGGAAGATTCAAAGTTTAAGGTCATCCTCACCAACAGCAAATTTGAGGAAAACCTAAATAAGGAGTTGTATTTGATTTCTTCACAAAACTGGAAAAGATAAATTTGACTACCTCTCCTTCTAATCATTTTGTAAATTTGTGTATGTGCACATATTTACACATATGTGCAGGTGAAAGAACAACTTTGAATAAGCATTTGAAAATAGTGCTACTAAAACTGCTCACTGTACATATCCATTTACTTGTTATCTTTTCTCTTCATCTCTTTTCTCAAAAATGCTCTCAAATGAAGAAAGGCTTGTGGTTCCTCAGTCTAGATTCATATTTGAGATCGTTTGAACTCAAGGAGGAAAAGAAACAGGACAGAATTGGAGAGGTAACAATCAGGAAACCATAATCCCAGTGCAGAGTATGCATTTACCAAGTGGGAGTTATAACACGGAGAAAATCTGCCTTCACATTGTGCCTGGGATACCCTAGCCAAGGCCCTTCCAAAGGCCAGGCATGCCATGTAGGGTGTCTCCATCTAAGTGCCATGGATAGCTGCATCTTGCAAATGACCTTCATTTCTGGATATCCAGATGTCAAACATCATAAGTATTCAGCTGAGTTCAACATGGAGTGCCCTGAAAGAGTCCATTATTCACTGAGCTTTGCCCCTAAGTTTCACAAGTTGAAGACTGATGAGCAGGCTTTTATTAAAGCATAAATAAAAAGGGCAGATGGCAGTGAGGTCTCCTCAAAGGTTACAGAAAGCTGTACTCTGTAGAAGAGTCAGGACTTCTCGGAGCACAACAATAGATTACTGCGCTGTGCAGAGAATAAACAAAAAATCTTGTGCTCATTTTTTACCCTCAGTAAAATATTGATGGAGCAACATCTTCAAAATCTAGTTGGCATACTGTAGTGGACCTTAAATTGAAACTCTGTACTTTTCTGAGTACAGTGGATATTATTTTGCAAAATGATGCAATTTTTATACCTAATTAATAGGTATAGAAAAAAAACAATATTGAAGCCTGGTTTGTGGGTTTGATAATAATATTATTGAGGTTGTCCTTAATGAAAATGTCATGTGTTGCACAATCTATCAAGAATAAGTCAATCTTCTAACAGTGCTTACCCATGTGCAGGTTTGCTCTCTCCATGATTGTCATAAATCTCGTGTGTGGCAATAGCTCTATTAGTCATTATTAATTACTGAAACATTTTAGGTCTGATATTTGTAAACATACATTTTGTCAGGTTTAAACCCCATAGGAATAGGGCAATAACCCAAAATAATGTGTGTTTACTTACTGAGCATTATTTATATACTTAGAATTCTCACACTGGATTATAGTGAGATATTTTCAGGAACACCATGTTTAACAGCAGTAGCATGGAAACTGCAAGGTACTTTTGTCTTTTGTTTTTTGTAGAATACTTCTCTTGGGGCTAAATTTCTGTTTAAAATATTTTTACTATTTTGCAGAAGACAGAATATACCATCAAACACAGTCTTCAGTAGTAAATTAGGAGTTCTGTTCTATTTTAATTTTTTTGTAGTTTAACAATTAGATTAACAAAACACACAAAACAGGAAGAATATCTATCTAGGCTTAATAAAATATATGAGTTGGTCTTATAAGTTTGAGTTGCATTCATTTTTAAAATTATGTTCTTATTTTAATACAGTTTTGAAATGAGAGAAAAATAACGAAAATGTTACACAATTGTCATATAACTCACATCCAGCTTCCACCATTGCCAACATATTAATGTGGTGCATTTCTTTTAAAAAAGAAGTGCTTATACATTATTGTTAACTAAATCCACACTTAACTCAGCCTTCCTTAGGGCTCATGTCACCTCCAGGTCCCTATGCTGTACTTTGCTGGTTTCTTTCCTGAGTTGTCCCGTGGCTGTGACACTTTCTCAGATTCCAACCTCTTCTTAGTGAGCTTTATGGAAATTTCCCCATTTCAATATTGTTTGTTTGTATGTTTAAACAATAGCTTACTCTGTAGCCCAGGCTAACCCTCTCTTCCTCAGCATACTGAGAGTTAGAATTACAGGGACAAGCTGCCACGCCAGGCTTATCTTACTTTAACAGTTTTAAAATAAAAATTAGAAATTTGGAGGGTTTTTCGACCAACTTGATCTTTCAGTGAAGATATTGAACTTGAACACTGAGTGGGTGCTTGTCACTTTTCTCCCTTTCCGTGGCCTCTGGTTTCCATTTCCATACTCTATTCTTCAGGAGGGAGGCATTAGACACAGCCCACATGTTAAATGTGGGCAGTTGTGAGGATGAAGCGTGTATGTCAAATGCTTTGAACTCAACAGGAAATTCCCTCATTGCCATGTAGTCCATGTACTTTATGTATCTCACTGAGAACTATGGTTTCTTACTTTGGATGTTTCCTTGGAATTCAATACTCTGTAGTTGTGTTCCTCAGATTGTTTCAGCTTCCCCCTGGACTACATGATGGTGAGCATCTCAAATGTGGGAACACAATGTGTTCTCTTCTGGATTTTCTAAGGAGAGAAGCTGCTG
>LR749839.1:924001-1179725 GCA_902729485.2 Mus minutoides
ATTTCAAGTGTTATCCAGAAAGTTCCCTATATCCTCCCCCCTCCCGGCCCTGCTACCCTACCCACCCGCTCCCACCCCCTGGCCCCGGCGTTCCCCTGTATTGGGGCATAAAAAGTCTGCATAACCAAGGGGCCTCTCTTCCCACTGATGGCCAACTAGGCCATCCTCTTCTATATATGCAACTAGAGTCACAAGCCCAATGTATTTATCTGTATGTATGTTACACTAACATGAGTTCACACTCTCTGCAACACAGATTATTGGCGTGTCTCTCCTTACATATTTTAGATTTCTAATACTCAGTGAGAAATCTGGATTCCATCAGGTCAAACATTTACTGCACTATTCAATTTCATTTTGAATCCACAGCCATTTTGGAGCTATAACCTGTGTCCTCACAGGAAACACTTTTATCAACTGGATAATGTGTTTCTTCTTGACTTCACTCCCTTCTTATTTGGGACAGTCCCCATCCTCACATATGCACACAGCGTCAACTTTACTTTTTAGAGGAAAAAAAAAGAAGCAAGAGACAATTTACCAGTGAGCTGAAACACCTTGCTGTTTTACTTAAACATGAGAAAAATAAAGTAGGCCTCGAGAGCTTGGGTCATACTTTTAATAATCCCTGCAGGAAATATCGCTTCAGAGAAAAGAACAATGCACCATCTAGAAGGAAATAGTTTCTTGTACTTAAAGAGAAGTGTAGAGCTGTAGTGCTGAGCATACTAGTTTTTTTGAAGCTCAGCCCTCAGTTGTCACTGTGTCAGCAGACAGGTTACACAGAGACATGATTCTGAGGGTGGAGGGGTTTTGCTAGACACCAGAAGACAGGAGGGACATACAACCCCTCTGTGTAATTTGTCTTCTCAAGTCAAGGCAGCTTCATATTCAAACAGACAATAATGTGCTTTTAGGTAGCAATAATCACTGAGAAATAAGATCTTAAAACATCAGGGAACTATTTTCTTTGTGAATTCAACTCCTGAGCTATTCTAAAAATGTAAGAGCAATACTGATTGTAAAATAAGCCATCACTCCTGGAAACTAAATGTAGGGTAACTCTTCATTTTCTTGGTTACTAGACACCTTCTTCTGGCATACAACTTTTGCTTTAGAGAGCAAGATTTTCCAAATCATCTCTCTCTCTCTCTCTCTCTCTCTCTCTCTCTCTCTCACTCACTCACTCTCTCTCATTTTTAACTATATGGCATCCAAAGCCTAGAAAAGCCTATTTTTGAGATGGTAAGTAAATTAGCTATTTATGTGGTGTATAATTGTTGGGGTCTACAGCCTGCAGTTGGCCCCATCATCACAGACTGCGTTCCCTGGCGGATGGTCCGGGGCTGAAAGAGAACTAGTGGGGAGAAAAGAAGACCGCTAAGTCGACATGGCCGATCAAAGCGAAAACCTTATTTTTGGGTTGTCTCTTAGGAAAAAGGGGGAAGGCCCCGCCCCTCAGTAGGTTCTGCGCAGGCGCCTGGAGTTTGGCGGGAAGCCTGAAACATTGTGGGATGTTCCCGGTGCGGGCAGGTGAACTGGGCGGAGCCAGGGTCCAGGGAGATGCAGAGGCAGGCAGTAGGATACCAGGGTAGCTCAGGGTAGCTACTTAACAAAACAATGGATGCCATACCACATGTGGCTTTCAATAGCTGGTCAGGGTATCAGCCTGCTTCAGGATGGGGGAGGGACACTACATATAATAGTAACTATTTATGGTAGAATTGATGCACGTTTTAGATCACAGATAATAAAGTTGTGTTACCGTAATCTGGTGGTTTATGTGAAACTAGTTCTGTTTTAATGCCCCAGTAATGCCAATTTCTCTTAATAACTCAAGATCACAAACTATTTCACATAAAGCAACTGTGAAGTACAGTGCTTCTAAAAAATTCTTCCTGAAACCAACAATGGTGGCTTGCAGGCTGCATGGGGACAGATGCTGTTCTATCTATCTCTTAACTTCCTGCAATGACGGTAGGAACTTAGCACAATGACAAAATGGCAGAACACACATCTCACCCTATAGGTGACAGGGTGGGAATCCAAAGACTTTACCATGGTCCCTTCTATCTGCCCATGGGTTAGCTCTTGGCTACTACTGACCCACTGCCTGTCACTCTACAATTCTGCTACATAAGTCTCTAAATATGACTTCTAATACGGAGTCTAATCGTTCCTGAGGATTTAGAGAGTTACCAATTCTTCCACCTAGCCTATACCTTACCTCAGGTGCTTGCTCAAGTTCTTTGAATGGAATAATATAGTATTTGCAGGTGATTTGCACATCCTCCTAGGTACTTTTAAACTTCCTTGAAAGCATTCTATTGCCTGATGCAACATAAGTACTGTGCAAAAAGTTGTTAGATCATATTGTTTAGGAATAATAATAAGGAATTTTCTGCATGTGATTCAAACAGTTGAAATTGATTTTCTGACTTTTTCAATCCATGGTTAGTCAAGTCTGCAAGTATAGGACCTATACTATGGATACGGAAAACTGAGATTTCTTTTTACATTAATACCACTATAGTAAAGCATAAGGCATATTGTTTATGCTCACTGCTAGAATCTCACACGGAAAATGCTACAGGACACAAAGCAGATGGTCAATAAATAGGCTAAATAATTAATAAAATACTATTAGCTTTAGTTTCTCTTGGAATTCAGACTCTAAAGTCAGCATCTCTGCTCAGATCCCAAAGGAAGAGTCTACCAGGAACCATGGCAGCTCTGTGACTCCAAGTCTAAGCCCTCACTCCCACTTGATCAGTTATAAACTTTCCTCTAAGCAAGGGGCCAAGGAAAGGGTCAAGCTATCTCAAGGCAAACTATATTTTCTCTGAAAATAATCTGATCTCGTGGATAGAGCAAAGCAACCAAAATGACTTGACATGCTCTTTTAATAATATCTGGTTAACTTAGTTAAACTTCATGTAATAGTGACACTGTACTATTTTATATTTAGTTATTCTAAATATTTTTTAAGATTTATTATTTTTCTTTGTATTTGTGCATCTCTATGAATATATGTGTGTGTATTTATGCAAGAAAGCATATATGTGTGTGTATGTATGTATGCCACATATATACAGGTGTTTATAATAACAAGAAGATAATGGCAGATTCCCTGCTCAGTTAATTGCCTGATATAGTTGATGAGAACAAAGCCAGAGGCTCCCAGAAGAGCACCAATGGCTCTTAGCAAATAAGCCATTTCTCCAGCCTCTGGAATTATTCTTATTAAACTGGAAAGCAGACCTAGAACCTCCTAAAGTCTCCTTCCACTTTCAAGGTAAAACTTGAAGAATCTGAATCTAGACAAAAAGCCAACAGCAAACAGAATTTTTCTCAATGACATCATCCATCAAGAAATTTCTCTGGGTGGGCACCTTTACATTTGCTTCCTACTGGGCATGAAGGTCTTGGTTCATACCCAATAGAATACTGGAGCACAGTGAGCAGGGCAGCCACTCCGCTGCTTACTGTATCTCAGAGAGACTCCAGTTGTTTAGACCATCATTCCCTGAGGGCAGCAGCCACATTTGGAAACTTGATTAGAGATGCAAAATCTTGGGCTTTTGCCATTGAATGTTTGAATCAGAAACTCTGGAGGAGATCCCAGTGCTCTGTGTTTCTACAAGCCTTCCAGATGATTCTGATGTACCCGGGCTTGGTAATCACTGGTTTAGAAGAATTGAGAGACCTCCCAGGAAGCTGTTTACAGTATTCTAGTGCCAGCGTAGTAGAGTACACTAGGACGTAACAAAGCACACCACCAACTATCCTGGTTTGTTGTCCTCATTTGAGTAAAGTCCTGAATATCAGAAAACTGCAGCTCTAGGATTACAGGAAGAGTTAAAAGTATTGTGGAACATTTGCCTTTAAATTGGGCCCTCCTCTGTCTCCCATACTAGTTAACCAGACACAGAACTGGCAGTGTCGAGGTAAACCACATTATTTTATCCACCATACTGCATTGTTTCTTGACTGGGAAAGCGATAAGAGGACTGAGGAGGAAGGGGGGGTGGTCTCTGTCTGCCTCAAACACATACCATCTATCACATACCTTTCTCTACATCTTCCTGAGAACCCTTACCAGTTTTAACAGTTATGAACTAATTCTTAGAGATTCTATAACAAATTCTTAAAGTTTAGGCCACACTATGACTTATGGGCATGGAAATGTTAGAATTGCATTATTAGAAAGTCAATTATTCCAGGATAGATTATATTCATTATTTTTCCCCTGTCAAAAAGAAATTAAGCTATTTCTGTTGGTCTACCAGCTGTCCTGGTCATTAAGTTTTGTGTCTTAAACTTGCACTTGATAGGCTCTACCTTTGACCTCAAATTGGCATCTTGACCCAGGGATGCATGTTTACCTGTTCACTGTTCTGAACAAATTTGGTTTAGTGGCATCTCTTGACATATGTTCTATAACTATCTCTTCAGAGATTAATGTTACCACTGAGTTGTTTTATAAATTGTATTTCTAGCTTTATCTCTAACTGGCACCTTTGGGGTTATATCTGGAATCACTCTCTTGAACCTGCATATTCTCCTAGGCCACCCTCAGCTAATTCAACCTCATCTTACTGTTCTTGTCCTACCACTATCCATTGAGAACTTAGGAGAGCTCTCTATCTGCCAAGCCCTCTGTCTGGACATCAGTATTGCATGATGATGCAGATACAACTCTCATATCACTGAAACTGAGTGACTGACACTTAATTTTTTACATTATAATATTTTTCTCTGTGTGCCTATTCCTGTCTGCCTGTCTCGTCTCTCTCTTCCTCTTTCTCTTTTTCTCTCCCCGTCTCTCTCTCTCTCCTTCCCTCTAGTGCCCCCCCCCCACACACACACTCACATTGGAACCCTAAGCATATAAAACCCATTTAAAAGATCATTCTAACCTGATCAACCCAAGCTTTGTCTCACCTCCTCAAAGTAAAGCCCTTTGAGCTCTCAGGATCCCTAGTGCCTCTCACAGAAGCTAGCTACTGAGAACTGGGTGTGGCTGCGTCACATTTTGAACACAGCCTGCTGCTCACATCAGCACCTTTGGCTAATTTATACTTGTTCTTATTCTTTGAGCTAGAATCATTAAGGAGATTATTTAACGATGCTAGTCAGAGGCAATTTCAGTTACATGTTATAGATCCAAGCATCTCTGGTGCAGAATATTCAATCTTGCTCCTTTTTCAAGAAGGTGTAAAAGAGCATGTGTACTTCTCAACAGGAATACAATTAAGTTCTCTAAGAACTAACTGTATATGATCTATATTTATTTTTACTTAAAATAAGAATTGTTCATATTTAACAAGGACTTGAGATACAATTGATTTTTATTGTATTAATAATGTTAAATATTCATGAAAATATTAGCATGCCATTTACAACCTTTTAGCTGGAAATAAATCATTATAATCCATATAATGCAACTTCTGAGAGTGCATAAACAAGGTTCTTGCAAAATCAGGATGTACATGTATGAAAGTTCAAGAAAGCTATTGTGTAGTGATTCTGCAGCAGTAGAACATGCACACGTCTAAACAGACTGGAATTACAGTGATTTCAAAAAGCTAAAACCTGAGTAATGAGAAACTATAAATGGAATTTGTAGGATGGCACATGCCTATCCCCCTCTGTCTTCAAGTTCAAAGTAACTTTTGATTGGTGAGATAGGTCAGCAGGTAAAGCGCATGCCCCACAAGGAAGAGGAGCTGAATTTTCACCAGCGGGAACCACATAAATGGTGCAGTGACTCTCCAGTAATCCCTACACACAGGAAGCAGAGACAGGAAAGCTGCTGAGCAGGCTGGCTGGACACACTAGAGGAAACAAAGAGCTCTGGATATCTTGAAATATCCTGGCTGAATATAAAGGTTGAGAGCGATTATGGAAGTGCCTGCCATCAACTCCATCTACTGAGGCTTCCACACAGGTGCATTTGCATGCACATACATGAGTGAACATGTATTCATACATACATGTAAACCACACACACGCACACACACACACACACACACACACACACACACACACACACACTTACCTGATCCAAACAAAGAAAGAAAAGTAGTACCACTCAATTTTTAAGCTCCAGGTGTCAGATGAAAATAATGCAGAAAGAAATTCTGCATCCAGAATCCTTCATTTCCAAACTGCCCCAGTTTGTACCTCTCACTAATAATGCAGAAACAGGCAAATCTTTGTATTCTGTCCCTTATGTTCTATCCTACTACAGGAAGTCCTATGAACACCCAAGCACTTGAACTCTACAGGGAATCTTCTGCAGCCACATGTCCGATCCTGAGTTTTCACCTTCTGCAGCCCCATGCATCAGATTCTGAGATGTTCCCTCCTAGTCTTTGCTAGACATGTGATTGTATTATCTTATTTTATTCTTTGCTCAAGAGATTTCACGCATCTTATATTGCCAGCAGGGGTTAAATTGTCATTTTCTATAGACAGAGTAATACTCTTTTAAAATGTACACAGAGATTCACTTTGGAAGAGATTGAACAACTCACCTGATGTTAAGAACCTATTTCCACATGGAAACAGTTTAAGTAAGGCAAGGGCATAAAGCCCCCCTAATCCATGTCATGGGAGGCAGCAAACACAGGTAATAAAGTCGGCTATGGCTTGGATGAGTGCCTCCAAAGGCTGCGTGCCATAGAATAGTATGTTAGACGTCCATTGCTGTAGCAAGTACCTGAGAAAAACTGCTTAGGAGAGACAGGGCTCATGACAGCTTTCAGTCCAGAACAGTGAGTGTACCAGAATAAAAGCAGAAACGTTTACATCTTTGTGGCTTGGCAGCAAACATGTCAGGTTACCTGCAGAACTGAGAATCTTCTGCCCTTACTGGCTAGTCCCATACAGACTGTCACCTAAGACACCATATCAACCCACATTCAAAGCTGGTCGTCTTAGTTAATCCTTTCTAGAAACACCAAAACATACACCAAGAAGCATAATAAGGAATCGATATTGACCATTGTAGCTTAATTCCTATTCCATTGATACTGGGAGGTACTGGGAACTTAAAAGGGTGAGGTATAGTGGGGTAGTCGTCTTGTCCTCATGATTGTACACCTTTAAAGCGGATTCTATTTCTTTCCGATTTTCCTTCCTTCCTTCCTTCCTGACCATGAAGGTGCTTCTTCTACACACATTCTCACCCTGATGTACTATCTGGCTCTGGGCCCCAAAGCAATAGACTCCAGTGGCCATGTAATAAAACTAAAACACTTGGAGCCAAAATAACTTTTTCCTCTTATAAATTTATTGTCTCAAATATTTTGTTAGAGTAATGGGACACTTATCACAGTAACTTAAAATCTCTTTATCACACATCTTACAGGAAGGCATTACAGGAAGTTAATCATACTCTAAATGCTTTAATTGGGAGATTAACAGCAGTTGTTCTTCATAGGACAGAACTATAAAGGGAATCACCTGCCACCGCTTTATAATTGGAGATTTTTTTTTTTTTGCAGCTCAAATATTTGTATGTTGCATGTAGTTTGCAATCTATCATTAACAAGGCAGACTCTGCAAGTAGACTCTAGAAATTGCTGTCAAGAAAAAAACGATGAGCAGTGAGAACACTGAATTATCAATCCTCTCAACAGAAACGTTACATTTGCAGGCTTTCTCCCCTCCAGCCTAATACCCCAACCTCAGAGCATCTCAATGTATGGCAACCTTCCTATTCTAAGGACTTTATTACCCTCTGCACTGAAAATCAAAAGGCAAGACATTAAGGCCTATTTCTTTCTTAAAACACCAGAAGGTAATAATCAGCAGGAGCAATCAAATGGTAAATGTCACTGTTGATGGAAGAAGGGAAAACCAAATGAAGGTGGACACTAGCCAGAGGCAGGACATGGAAGAGGCCTATTCTCACATATGTGGCCAGAGGCAGGACATGGAAGAGGCCTGTTCTCACATATGTGGCCAGAGGCAGAACATAGAGGAGGCCTGTTCTCACATGTGTGGCAGGCAGAAGCAGGACATGGAAGAGGCCTGTTCTCACATGTGTGGCAGGCAGAAGCAGGACATGGAAGAGGCCTATTCTCACATATGTGGCCAGAGGCAGAACATGGAAGAGGCCTGTTCTCACATGTGTGGCAGGCAGAAGCAGGCCATGGAAGAGGCCTATTCTCACATGTGTGGCAGGCAGAAGCTTGGAAGTGATAGCAGGTGCAAGTGATCAAGAATTAGCAATAAAGCAAGAATGCTTGAGGATCATTTAAAAATGAAAATCAAAATATTTGCATCTCTGAGACTGGCACAGAATGGGATTTGCTAATGAAGTACCCAGCATGCTGAGGATATAGAAGGATCAACATCTTCCCACACAGCCAGTAAGACCACAATTTGCACCAAACTGCCAAGTCAGGTGTTCTGGCTATATCTTCTACAATTACAAGGGATTTCAGTATCTAAGCAGAACATCTAAAGAAGCTTGGTAAACCTATGTGGAAGAAAAAGAAAGGAGGAAGGGGAGAAATAGAAAGTTTAGTCTTAGTCAAAAACATAGAATGTGTAGAATCTATGAAGGTGAAAGATGTGTAGATCTAAGTACCCAGGATAGTCACTGGTCAGAGTGACCAAACAATACCACTTTGTGAGCTCATCTGACTCCATTTTTGTTTTGTTTGTTTTCAAAATAATCAATTTGCTTTCAGTTTCAACATCGACATAACAGTTGCCCCACAATACAGAGATCTGAGTGTAGCTAGGGAGGTGCAGAAACTGAGAACCATCTCAAGTCACAATAACTCTGAGCTGCTAGAACGGTTACTTGGGAATATTCCCCGAGCGGAACACAGCATAATGTCTGCAGCATTAGGGAAAACCCCTCACTCTCCTGTGGTTTCCTTTCAGGAATTCCTCCAAACTCTTACATTTCCTTGTCACTCTTGTCAAAAGGACTGAAAGACTCACCACTGTCCAGAGAGCTCAGAGCCCTCTCCATAACAGAGGCCTGCTGTTCAAGTGAAGGAATGGCTCAAGATCGCAATTCTGAAACCTTATCTCGGCTAGACAAAAAGTCTTGTTTCTAACTCTAGCTCTCTTTTGCCTAATTCACCAGAAATATAATTCCCAGCACCCACATAGCACTTCACAACTATTTGTAACTCCAGTTTCAGGGTATCCAATCTTCTGGCGTCTCTGGGTACCAATCAAACATGGACACAGATGTATGTGCAGAAGCCCCTGCCTTCATATACATAAAAAGAAATTAATCTAGAATTTTTTAAGAATAGGGGAAAACCAGAATAGAATATGAAAGAATTATGGATAACATAAGAGGTATAACAGGTAAGTAATCAAAACACTGGAAAAAGAAAGATAGAACAGAACAGAATCAATATTTGAAGTCATAATGGTGAAGAACTGTAGCCCCTCCCCCAGCCTGTAGCTCCTCCCCCAGCCTGCTCCAGGCTGAGAGCAGACCTGTTCTCCACTGAGGCGGGCCACTGGAAACTACCTACAGTGTGGCTCCCCAGCTAATGCCACCTTCCTTTGTTGTGCTAACTGCCTCTGCGCTTCTCTGGGATCCTGCTACCTGCCTGCCTTGCTTCATGCTTCGCCCATATCCTGCTTCCTGCTGAGACAGCCTTGGGACAATACACAGTGCACAGGACTTCAGACTGCTTCCAGGCGCTTGCATGGACTTGGCTGGGGACAGGGCCTAACCTTTTATAACCAAGAAAGATTCTGGCGCATGCCTTTAATCCCAGCACTCAGGAGGCAGAGGCAGGCAGATTTCTGAGTTCAAGGCCAGCCTGGTCTACAAAGTGAGTTCCAGGAAAGCCAGGGCTACACAGAGAAACCCTGTCTCGAGAAATTTAAAATAAATAAATAAATAAATAAATAAATAAATAAATAGAAAGATTCTAATAAAGTGAGAGATGCCTTGAGCAGAGGGATTTTGTCTTGGCGTCCATTTTTCTGTCCCATCTGGTCACTTAAAGCCCCAGGAACTCGGTTCATAGGTAGGCCGTGAGCGGCGTACCCCAACAAAGAACATTGTAAATTTCATGACAGACTCCAAGCTACAGAACCAGCTACAAGCTCAGAGAGCACCAAGTAGGACAAAAACCAAATACATATATCCAGTTTAAGATCCTCAAAGAATTCATGCCAGAAGTCACCTGGTAAGTGGAGCAGTCACCTGGTAACTGCATGGCAGGCACTGAGATGAACCATCTGAAATACTTCAGATACCCACTGACACCTTCATTCCTCTTTTTGACTTTGTACATCAAGTTGTTCACAAAATTTCCCAATACTTTAAGAAATGTCTATTTCTTGCTCATCTTGCTTTGCTATTGCTTCTTCCCTGGCACCAGCCCTGTTATTTGGAACTAAGTCAACAACCCATTTACCTATAATCACTTTCATTTCTATCAGCTGTCCTTTTGATACCTGAGAACAGATACAACAGCTCCATTCATCTCATAATATCAACTCAGTCCCTTCTTCAACAAATTTTGTCTGCAATGCTCTGGCAGCATATTCCTTTATCCATGCTCTTGGATTTCCTCTTTTCTCACTAAACTTTAGCTGCATTCATTATACTGTAGATCATACAAGTATCTACAATCATTGATCATCAGGGAACTACCAAGATAAGACATTCTCAAAGAGTATCCCCATCAAAACATTACATAATTTAAATAAACTAAGCAACGAGAAGGTTCTTTCAATTTAAATTATTGTTTACTCCACACTCAGGACATTAACCCACTTATGGCCATTTGTAATTTCTCTAAGCAGGTCCTAATGATACCTAGGTGTGCTGGCTTGAACATATTGAGGCTTCCACAAAGCTTGTGCATAATATAACTCATCACTAGAGTGGCAGTTAAGAGTAACTGTGGATTAATATGAAAAGCATCAAAGAGGAAATAGGCACAACATGATGGATATGACCAGCATGGTCCAAACCACAAGATCTGGGGCTACAAGGGCATCTCAGTGTGGTTGCCTCCTTAGTAGTGAATTTTGCACCATGAATTTCAAGTGTCATCTTTGAGAAAGGAACACAGTCAGGTAAAGTGACACTAACTCCTACATGTTTTCTTGACCAAAGGATCATGTTTCATGTATTCACTGAAAAAACGCAAATGTTATGATATATGTGTTTTAAAGTCCAGGATTTCTCCTAAATACACCAAATAGTGTGTAAAATCCAAAAAGTGAATCCCACTGCCCTAAGATGAGACTGATTCCTTCTTCCTGTATTCTAAGAGCTTTCTTTACCTTTTACCCAAGTTTAAACAAGAAATTTTCTTAATTTAGAGAAAAGAGTTGCTAACTAAAAAGCAATCTACATGATTTTATTTAAATCCTCTGGATCTAAACTGAAGATTATGGTATCAGTTCAGTTGCTCAGATTTCTTTATCTATAAGTTTCTGTTTTGTAAGCAAAACAAATCATTTTATGTTGGGACATTTTATTACTTACGATATTTCCATGAATATTATGCCATTCCATTTGTGCAGTAAGCCTTGTGGTAGGAGATATTTCCCAGTTTAGCAATAATACAATGTTAAGAAAGCCTGAGCACTAGTCTGACATGTGAGGTGAGCTCTATCTTGAAGCATGTCTGTATATCATTCCTACCTAAAGTCCCCATGCCTAGTAGGTGCCAATGATAGGTCTCTGGGCAGTAAGAATGGGAAACACAGTCTCTGGCATTTCAGGATCCCTCACATAGGTCACCTGAGATCCTGAGAGCAGTTAACCAAAATATCTCCACAGGTGACAACTAGCAGAAGCAACAGGACACAGGCTTATAGGATGGGTGCAATTAACAGTGAAGAGATTCCCAAGGATTTGGGCAGAGTTAATCATATGTCTTTAAACCTAAAATGTCACTATAGTGCTGAAACTTCCATTGTCTGGAAACCTTTCTTACAATATTCCTGTTAGTCTATTAACTGTGGGATAGGTCGAGATCTAACTGCCACTCACTCCATGAAAACATTCCACAAAGTCACCCAAAGTGCCCCAGAAAATCTCAAACGATAAATGACCTGATAACTTGATTGCTTAAAAAAAAAAAAAAAAAAAAAAAAAGCTCCATGTTGTATGTTTTGTCACACTGATAACTATGGCTTCCTTCAACACTGCACAGAGTGGGATAAGAGAACAAGAGACTAGTGATTATTGAGTAAAAAAATTAGAATGACTCAAGTAAGATGAACTCACAGGAAATGAACTTTCATTAACTCGGGTGCCTCCATATGGAACTACTTGGTAGGCCAAGAGCTTTCCAGAAAACCATATGAAACCCTGGGAAATGTCTGCTTTGGATGCAAGAAATCCCAGGGGATGTTTGTGGATCCAAATCTTTGTTATGGAAAAAGAAACTTTGAGCTTAGCCTGGGAAGTTTGCTTTCTGGGAGACATGCCAAACTCAAAGCTGATGTGATTTACAATAACCTAGTTAATCAACCATAAAAATCAAGGCTTTATCATTTTTTAAGAGATAATCACACACTGTAATTTTGCAAAGTAAGGCTTACTGTGAGAAAACCCCGCACTTTAGTGAGGGTATGTGTTTATCTAAGCGAGTCTAAATCTAAGGGCTTCAGACTAGAACTTTACTTCTCCATAAATATGCCATAAGTCATTGGGCCATTGCTTGCCTATGGTTTTAAAGAAAAAAAAAATACTTTAGTGTTCTTTCCAGACTTAAGTATAGTTTTGGCAATTACTTAAGTATTTCTTAATAAATGGAATTATTTTTTCTTTGACAAAAGAAGAAATTCATCATCAGTTTTGCATAGTGCAAAGCTGAGTTTTATAGAAACAGAATTTTGAAGGTGGAAGAGAGGTGAGCTCATTCTTACTAATGTTGCATGGTCTGACACGATTTCTCTTAAATAAACAGAATTTGATAATTTTATTTTTTTAAGGCAGACTATGTAGAATCATGAGATGAAATTTATGAGGACCTAAATGTCTTGGCAAAAATGTTTTGAGGATAAGACAGAAATGAAAAAGAGACTAGTGAACTGGTGATATGATCAGTAGTAAGATCTTCCCTAGAATGTGCAAGGACCTGGGTTTCATATCCAGCACCAAACAGAAAGAAAGCTAGAAGAAATGGGAGGAGGGGTGCTGAAGGAGTGAGAAAAAGATTTTAAAAAAATAGCAGTGTCATCCTTATACAGTGGAATTTTATCCAGCTGTAAAGAAAAGCATGCATGTTTAGGTATGCCAGGAAATGTTTCCACTGAGAAGAGTAGCCCAGACTCAGAAAGACAACCATTACAATTTTTCACTTACATAGATGTTAGTAGCTTTAGATTTTTTTGTGTTTAATTTGGAGTGTCTGTTGGATCCAGGAAACTAGAAAGGGACCATCAGTGGAGTGAGGGAAGAAAGATCTTGAAAGAGGGGGCACAGTAGAACACAAGTGATCTAAAAGGAAAGGAAGAATAATGGGGAGGGAGGTTTAAGAGAGGGGAGGAACTTAAGGGTAGGAAGAGCACTGGAGTTTGGTTTGGAGAAAAATAACTAACACCAAAGATATTTGAAAGGGACATATGCAAAACCTGTATTTTATAAGCTTCAAATACACATATCCACATAAAAGACTTAACTGAAGTTATTTTGCACAGGAATTTACTCTCCTCCAAGAACTTGTAAGTTGTTGGTTAAAAAGCCCAGTGCCAAGTATGGGACAGTTTCCCTCTAGTTACCGGTCAAAAGTGTCATGGAGAGTCCTCCAAACAAGGTAGTGAAAGGTACTACCCTTTGTGACTGATTGCCCATCAGAATATCATGGTAAGATTCTTTTGCTAAAGACATCACATGCTTTGATATCGCACATTTTGCACATAGGACATGGAGAAATCACATTGGTATTGACCAGGATACTTTCTCAATGATGGCTAGATCTCATAGAATTAGAAGCTGCTATGTAGGTACCTGGGGACAAAAATGTTGTTAAAATCTTACTCAGCTGTGAACCCTGTGAACTACAATAATAGTAAGTGTGGCAAGATATGTCATAGGTGCAACAGTGTCACAAGTATTATGAGGATAAGCAACTACTTTCTGATTAACTGAAAGCCCATTCCATAGGTAAGGAACATATCTCTGGTAGTAGATATCTGACAAGAATGGTTGGGGAAATCACAGAGCTCCTGGGGGTGGAGCTGCTAGTATTATTCTGCTAACTGATATCTCTCTATCCATAGATTAATGCATCTCTGAGACACTTTATGAGACATCTCTTTGCACAGTGATGGTGGCTAATGCAGAAATTCACAATTGTCCAAAGTACAGAGAATAATTATCAATGGAATGCTCAACTGCAAATGGGACATTCATTTCACACTTCTTCCCTAGGACTCAACACTGAGTAGGATGAGAAAGATTGTACGTGCAAGTAGTCATGGAAGACTGGAGTACAGTAGTGTCATCGGGACATGATTGCTGAGCACCTGAATTTACAACAGCTGTGGTAGTCTATACAAGACCTTCCGAGCCAGTCAACATTCTAGCACTGAGTGAGGAGTTCATGAGCTCCCATGCCTAACTAAGGGCTGTGAACACTAGATGGATTCCTGTGTAGCAAGTTTGTCTTCTCTAAGGATCTGACTGCTGTGAGGTGGACCAGGATCCAGTGGATGGCCTTAAAAAGGGTAGGGAAGATGGAGAGAGGGGAGGAGAAGGAGAGGGAGAGGGGAAGGGAGAAGGAGAAAGAGAATGAAATTGACAGGATATAGGGAGCAGATCTTAGAGAAGTTAGGGGAAGAAATGGAGGATGATTATGATGAAAATATATTGTATGAAATTCTCAAAAAATTAATAAAAATATGTAATAACAATTCTAGCAGCCATATTGGAGAAGGTAGAGATGAGCTTAGGATCTTTCTCTAACTTCAGGCTACGTCTATAGCACATTGCAGAATACCTAGCATTTCAGTACCTGCAGGATGTTAACTAAAGCTTACATTGAGTAACATAAGTTCCTACAGCACGCTCCTGATAATCAGATCACTGAGCTACTACAACGAGGTCACAGGTCAAAACTATTTTCATAACCATTTTATACCATTGTCCTTCTCACTCTTCTTTGAGGATGCTGTGGAGTTTGCTAGAGGCCATATAATATGTAACGTAACAAGTTGATATGCATAATAAGATAAGAGAACTAGCTTCTCTAGTCAGCCATGAAAATGTTTTGCCAAAATGCAAAATGGTACAATTCTCATTACTGTTTTTCTCATTCAAATATAATTACTGTCTAAATTTTTAACTGAGAAAATCATATACAGGCCTTGTTATTTTTAGTAAAAAAAAAAGACATTCTTAAGTTTTCTGTTTTGCTTTGTGAAATGACAAATATTAACATAGCCAAGTTCTGTAGGAAAGCATTGTGTCAATGATAGACTACATATATGAAGATATACACCATATAGACTAGGATCTGGCAGTCTACATATGTATATCTAAGTCTGTTAGCAAGTTTATACTGTTAATACAACAAGACTGCTCAGTGAAGCACTTCCCAGAATTCATAGCCATCATTGAGTAGTGCATGTCAGTAAATAGAATGCACAGAAACAAGAGAACTGAGCAAATTCTGTTAATCAATGTTCAAGTGATTCTAAGAATATAGAGTTTGAGTTTTGCTTTCATAACAGGCTGATTAAAACAAAAATGGGGTTTGTAAAATGTAAACCACATTTTTAGGTGGAATGAAGACTGACAGTAGTCATTGGTGGATTATCGCAGGGCAAAACAAACAAACTAATTAACAAAAAACAGAACCAAGCATAAAGCCAAAAAAATCAACAAAACAAAATAAAACACAAAAACAAAACAACAAAAAGCAAGAATACCCATCAAGTGGCAACTACTCACGCATTTACCACATACATGTGCACACAAATACACAACAAAATATTTCAAAACATACTTCAAGATATAGGCATAGCAAGAACTTTCTAAAAGAGCTCCAAGAATATAAAAGAGCTGTAAACAACCCAAAGAAATGAAAATCATTACATTAAGTTTAAAAGTTTCTGCACAAGAACACAGTCCACTAACCCAGTGAAAAGCAGTCTACAGAATGGGCACCTTTGCCAACTGTACTTCCAACAGTCAACTAATATCTAGAACCTGTGAAGAACTTCAAAATTAAACATCAATAAAGTTAATCAATCAATAAATTCCCCAAGGGACTGAATTTTGGCAAAGATGTTCAATATCTATAGCCATATGAACATGCAAACTCAAAACTGCTTTGAAATTACATCTTACCCTAGTCACTATGGCTATCACCTGGACAGCTGACAGCAGACACTGTCAAGGGTGTGGAGAAGGATGAATACTTATTCACTGCCGGGAGGAATGAACTGGTCAGGTGGTTCTGAGGTAGAGGTTCCTCAAACACCTAAACCTGGAATTACCATACAACCCAAGTCTGCTACACCATAGCTGGTGGATTCTGAAGCAGCAAGCCACAGATGATATCTAAACGTTTCTATTCACTCCTTCAGCAATCATAACAGCAGGGCCCAGAATCTGCCTAGATGTTCACCAGCAGATGACAAACAAAACTGTACAAAGGTGTCATGGAACTGTTTTGGAGTTTGAGACTGAGTCTCTTAGTTACTGAGACTAAGACTAGTTAGCAGTCAGATTAACAAAATCCACTATGACACTTTCACACATTTATATTGTTATACTCTGATTCCATCTCCTACAGGTGCCATACCCATTTCTTCCATCACCCCTTATAGGTCAATTTCTCTTAGTAGCCTGCTAACTAAAACTAAGATACTCTTAGTTACAGAGTCTCTGCTAATAGACTGTACTCCTGTGCAGAAACTTTTTAATTTAATGTAATGATTTGCAATACTTTGGGTTGTTAACAGTATTATTGGAACTCTCTTCAGAAAGTTTTTTTACCATGTCTATATCTTGAAGTATGTTTTGAATTTTTTTGTTTTCTGTTTGTTTGCACATGTATGTAGTAAATGCCTGAGATAAATGCTTAGGACTGCCTGGAACTGACTCCGACTGTACAGCCCAGGCAGGCCTTGAATGAGTGGAGATTCTCCTACTTTTGACCTCCAAAATGTTAAGATTATAGTCTCAGTACATCACTTCTCACTTAATAATAAAATTTTATTTAGCTACTAAGAAGAATGAGTGTGTTATATTTGGGATAATTGGAACTGAAGGCCATTATGTTAAGTGAAATACGATAGACTCAGAAAGACAAATTTAACTTTCACTTTCATACAGAGAACTAGATTTAAATTTAAATGTACTTGTATATGAATATGTATATAAGGCATAAAAGTATTGAGGTGACTAATAAAAGAGAAAAGAAGTGCAAGGTGAGAGAAAGGGTGAACATAGAGAGAAATCATATATGTGACATAAACTCAGAAGGAAGAACTATCTAGGAAGAAGAAGTTGGCCTATAAGGGGATACTGAGAGAAGTAGGGTTGACAGCTGTGGGAGATGAAATCAAAGTATAGTGAAATAGATGTATGAAAATGTCACAGTGGATTTTGGTAATCTGATTGCTAACTAAAACGAAGTATATGTTTAAAAGAATACAAAGAAGCCTCATTTTTTTTCTCCTGAAGGATGATACGATACAGAGCCCTCTCAGACTTACATGATATACAAATCATCAAGATTGCACCATGTAGTAAAAGACTTACTCAGACACAGAAGCAGTGTCCTTAAGATACAGCCTCACTAAACTGGTAAACCCGAACTCTCCTCTATATAGAACAAAGAGCACAGATTCAGGATTTGATCCCATTCATTAATCAATGAGGGAGCAAAGGAGATATTACAGAGAGATTTTTTTAAAAGTGAATGTGGAATACAAACACATTTATAGACCAGGAGTTTTATGAAAGCACGTGCAAATGGAGGAAAACTTATTTTGCAACAGGGGTGGGAGAGAGAAGTCAGTTGAACTACTTCCAAGTAAGAAGGAATATCTGTCTTTAGACAAAAAAAAAAATCATTTGGCGTTTCTCTTAGTTGTCTATTCTTACAACACTATAAATTAGCAGACAGCAAAGGAGGATGGAATCAGAAAGCCCATACGATTTGTTATGTAGATCATACATACTCTCCTCTGGCAGCGCAGATCACTCCCCCTTACTGAGCTCTGAGCGCTCAATAGTTTCCCTTGTCCAAAATTCAACTGTTGCCACAATCTCAAAAACTTATGACCAGATTTGTCACTCAATACCTCACTCCTGGTACCAGCATATATCTTGGTCAGAGTTTCTATTGTTATAATAAAACATCAAAACCAAAAGAAACTTGGAGAGTGAATGGATTATTTCATTTTATATTTTCACATCACAATCATTGAAGAAAATCACAGAAAGAACTCAAGGCAGGAAACTGGATGCAGAAACTGAAGCAGAAGCCACAGGATTACTGATTACTTCATTGCTGTCTACGGCATGCTCAGTCTGTTTCCTTATACATCTTAGGGCCACCTGTACAGTAGTAGCAACCCCACAATGAGTGGGCTGGATATCAAATCCAGTATCAATCACTAGTTAAGAAAATGTCCCACAGTCCTTCCCAAAGGCCAATCTTCTGGAAGCATTTTCTCAGTTGTGGTTCCTTCTCATATATCAAATTGACAAAAAAATTGATAAAAATTAACAAGTTCTATTTAAGTGTCTGATACTTACTAAGATTAGTCAAACTAAGGTTACAGAGGGAAGAGATTGAAAGACTATGCAGCTGAGGATATTGTTGGATCCCCATTCAAGCAAGGGCTGTTAGGGTAGAACTAGTGAAATGTGCGTAACTTCTGTTCTTTATCTAATAGTATTGCATAAAAAAATAGTTTTTAGCTATGGTAAATGATTCATGGTTATAAGAGGAAACTGGTTGACAGGAACTTTGAATTATTTTTGTAGCTCTTCTACAAGCCTGAATTTGTTTCTGTTATAAAAGTAAATATAAAAATAAAAAAATTAAGGCTGGAGAGATGGTTCAATGGTTAGGAGCATTTGCTGCCCTTTCAGAGGGCCCAGATTTTCTTTCCAGCTTCAGTATGTTGTTTTACAATACTTTGTAACGTCATGTAACGTCGTGTCCATAGGTACTCTTCTGACTATTACAGGCACCAGGCATGCATGATATACACCAATACTCACAGGAAAATAGTCATGCATGTAAAATAAAAATAAATATAAAATGTTTTATAATTTTAATATATAAACAAAAATATGTTAATAAAACTTTCATGGGTTATAGGAAGATTATGAAATTAGACATTAATAATAAATATATTTTAAAGTAATTTTAATTTAATATTAAGAAGATATCTAAGTGCTAGTTTAGTTCCATAAGTTTAGGATATACCATAGATCAATGTATTAATAGAGTTTCAAGGACCCGTTAGAAGTTCTGGGAGCCTTAGAGAAACTCATGTTTTGAACCCCAGGACTGTGCTTCACCCAACTGCTCTAATCATTCTTGTATAGTAGTGATTGTTCTCCTCCTGTCTCTCTGGCTTTTCCATTCGGCCTGTTAGATGAGCTCAGAGGCTGACCCAAATCGTCAGTGTTTTCTGGACCCTTCTTGTCAAAACCAGATAAAGAAGGGTGAGGGCTTTGGGAGACCTCTAAAGGTTTGATTGATACCTCAGTATAAAAGATGGGTCACAGGTCAGGGCTAGCGATCTTCTGATGCTAGGAAACTCTTAGTAGTCAAGCAAACAAGACGGTATATACAACTTAATTAGACTTTGCTAAGAGAACACTCTAGATCATAGATCTAACAATACATCCAACACTGACCACACTCTGTAATGTTGTTGTTCCTTATTTTACTGATAAAAGTCCTGGAGAATTAAGAGAGGAGATAGCTTTATTTCTTTTTGTACAGACAAGATTCCTTTTACTTGTTGAGTTTATGTGAACTGCACACAGCCACAAGGCTCCAAACACAAACTTTGAAGGGAGGCCTGTTTTTAAATTCATAAGTGATAATAATTCTGCATAAGCATTGTGAGTTAACAGGTTGCCTCATGAGCTAATTGGATGCCCCATTTCATTGCTTTCAGTGAGAATTTCTTAGATTACTAGTTTCACTGGCTCCATGTTCTCTATTTTCCCACCTTGAGCCTTTTTTCTTAAAGCTTCTTCTTTCTACAGAAGTCTCTTCTTACAGAAGGACATTTCATAAATCCTATCTAAAGGGGGAGACTAGGGTTGCAAATCCAGCTGCAGGTTGCCCTGTGCAGCTGTTACACTGAGCCTTGGCAGCCAGTCCTTCTTTCCAAGGTGCTGCTGTGCCTTGGAGTCATTTGGCATAGCAATGCATTCTCGTGTGAGCCTTTTTAATAAATCATATCCCCGTGGAGCTTTTCAAAGTAATGTTGAATTGATTTAATTGGAGAACTCCTCTATCCAGCTTATTTCTTTATACTAAGCATGGAACAAAATCTCTCTTCTGTCTCCATAGATTCTTTTCAGATAAGAGTAACTCATGTAATCAGTTCTACATCATTCTTGGATTTGAATTAAACCTTTAAAGTAACTGGACAAAGCCATAACTACCTGACTGTAGGTAAAGGACGCAAAGTTAGAAAGTGCTGCTGTAACAAAGGAATTGAGGGTCAGTGGACAGCTCTTCTCTATGGCTTAAATGCAGACAAATTCTATATGACAAGACAAGGATCCTTTCTGACATGTGTTTGCTTCAACACCATAGCACAAGATTATACAATCCTTGATAGTTAGTGTCAATCAATATCTCCATTGTCTTGATATCTGTCACTCAAAAATTAGTGTGTAAATTTTTATTTACAAGCAGTCTAATTAAATTTGCCAATGTTCTTCTTTCCTGCTTTGCCTCAAGCAGTTTCTCAGCTTATCTCGCACTGGTGATGATCTCAATATTCTTGTAGTCGGCTTGGAGTCATCGCTAATTTTATGTTTAATGTTAAAAGGAAATATAGTAGCCGCCAAGGTGGTGGTGCCTGTAGGCCCCATACTTGTGAATTAGAAGCAGCAGTGTCATAAATTTGAGAGGAGACTGAGCTACATAGTGGGATCCTTTTTGAAATGATGAGGAGGCAAAAGAAGTTAGTATGAGGTTCAAATCCTGCCACTGCCCTTCATTGATTGTCTGAATTAGAGTAAATATTTTTAGTCAGTAAAGTTTGATCTCCTGTAATATAGTGATAAAAATATGCCTTCTAGTGATATTCTCAGGATTCATGAGATGGAACACAAGAAAATCCAGCATAGAACCAGATGCATGCTAAGGGTTCAATATAATTTAAGTTCTGTGTCAAGAAAACTTGTTCTGCTATAATGAAATACCTCAGGCTGACTATGAATAATAACATACAACAGACATTTATTCTCTCACAGTCCTACAGGCTGGTCATCTGAGAACACATTGCCAGCCCTGTTGCAGACTGTGGTACAGTAAGTACCCTTACTGTGTTCTGACAGGGCAGAAGGAGAAGATGGACAAGGAGAAAGCAGTATAAAGGCAGAGCACTCCAGTGTGTCCCCTGGGGAAGAATGTCGTCATAAGGCCTCCAGCCTCATTTAAACCTCATTACTCCCAAAGGCCCCACCTCCTGACTACATCACTTTGGTTACTGGACTTCAGCATACAAATTTAAAATGGGTACAGGTGAACCCACAATTGGTTCTTATTTTGAAAAATAAAGAGGAAATCTTGGAAATTGTACCTGAGTCTTCAACGACCTACAGAGTTCATAAACCAGGCTGAGACTGTGCCTTAAGCTGCCAAGGAGCAGCATGTCTGTTTTAAGGAAAGGGCTCAGCTGAAATCCTGACTAAGAAGGAAGTCTTCTGATTTTTATCCACTGATTTAAGGAGGCTGACAGAACTGAGAAGGGTGGATTTCTCAGTTCACCATCTGATATGATAAGCGGCCTGTGGTGAAGGTTTCAACTATGAAGGGCTTTTCTTGGCTTTCACTTCCTTATTCAATTTTACAACTTACTAAATACTATTTCCCAGTATTTCTAGTCTGTGAGTGGTTAAAGGCTAGTCATAATCGTAAACAGAGTACATGAATCTATTTAATAATAATTCAAAGTAAGATTTTTACTAAAAGTACCACACCAAATTTAGCAAATTGTGAAGATCATACTGTGCAGTCAGAGGTGTTCCTGCAGTTCTTAAGACAAGCACTCTGGATAAGGAACACACTCTCCCTTTCTTCCAGATGCTTATATAAGGAGTGGCTATTTTATATAACACCTCCCACATAGCAAATGCTGGGAAGCAGTGATTATCACTGCTCCTTAATTCTCTACACTCAATCACTTGTCAGATCCTCGAAGCTCCTTCTCCAGAGCTTCTCTCATTTACACCACAGCTACCTGAGCCCAGTCTGCCAGATTCCACAGCTCAATGAGTCAGCACCTTCTGCTAGCCTCAGTTGGCCTGACTTTTCTGCTAACCACCTCTCAGCTATGCCAAACTCCCTTTAATGCCTTGATAGAGCAACCCTCCTTGTCTCACTGAGGCCTAGCCACCCTCTTGTTCAACCTTGCTTCATTACCACAGTTTGCCAATGCATGTTCTCCAGCCCTGAGTCCTTCCCAAGTTCTGGGGCTATCAGAATTTCAGGAGTCATGGTCTGAGTTAGGAAGCCTTGTCCTTTCTATACCACCTACCCCAATACCTACACCAACTGCTTCCAAGCCAACAATTCTTTCTAACCAAGGACAAATTTAACATTGGCCAACCAATTTAATATTGTGTCATAATATCATTATGACACAAAATTCCTTGACTAATGCAAATATATATTGATCAAGGATGTGTACGTATGATCAAGGATGTGTATGTATGTCCAAAGTCTTGAATATATTTTTCCTTATGAAATAGTATATTTTTAGAGAGTGTTCATTATTTTTAAATATTAACTTTGCCCAAAATATATGGAGAAGCAATCAGACCCCAGTGGCATTTGAATCCACTGGGAGAAACCAGAGACTCAGATTCAATTCATCTTTGCTTAAATGAATTTATTCTTACTGCTAGTGGGAGGATGGCAGCCTTAGAGTCAATATAGCATGGCTTGCAGAAAGGGGAGTGGGGAGTAAGATGGGGTTTTAAAGAGAACTTCAGAAAGGTGTGTGTCCTAACTATCTGTGGAATCCACAACTGAGAAGAAAAAGCATTTAACTTCCCTCAGTTGTTTCTTATTTTACTGCTTTATAGTAATAAAAAGATCATTTCATCCCTTTCCCATAGCGATAAGCAGGTTTCACAGAAGCAAAGGCAACTGTTAATACCTCACAACTCATTATCATATCTTATCTCTCCAACAAGCCACTAGAGCCTCCTAGGCATTCCAGAGCTAAAGGTCAAAGGCCTTTAAGGGATGCCTGGCTCCATCGTAAGTTTCTTTAGCCATCACAGTACCTGTGTAGATTATCAGTTAGGTCTGAGCTCTAATGACTGGGATAGAGGAGTTCATTTCGGGCCAGGCAAAACCACAGTACTATCAGGTTAGGAATAGCTGTCACATCCCAAGAAAGAAGAAAGAAAGAAGAAAGAAAGAAAGGAAGGAAGGAAGGAAGGAAGGAAGGAAGAAAGAAAGAAAGAAAGAAAGAAAGAAAGAAAGAAAGAAAGAAAGAAAGAAAGTTATCTTGGATAAAATACCCTATATAATTCTAGTATTGATCAAGATATGTCTGGTAGCCACAGATCATAAGTGAGTGTACTTACATGGTTTCAGCCTGTCTCACAGGGAACTCTCTTTTAAACCTCAATTTCAAAAATTTTTGGCATTAACAAAGACACCTACTTCTGTGGTGCTTACTTCATCTGTCAGAATTCCACTAATTTGCTTCAAATAGTATCTAAAATACAAGAATGGAAACCCTGCAGGCCCATTTTTTTCTGACAACCTTATAAACTGGCTCCTTTAATTTGTGCAAACATACTTTATCAAATAGAGAACTGAGGGCTTTAATATCTGAAATACTTAATTTTTAGGATGTTCAGTTTACTGGATCACAATTCAATGTCTCCCCAGTCCTATAAATTAACTATACTGCAATTCTCTTTATATTTTTCACAAAAAGCTAGCAAGTAGAACTAGCTTGCTCAAAGCTTTCACCAAAATACAATATTTTATTATTTGCAAAAGTTTCCACCTTCTCCTACCTGGAAATAATTGGTAAGGCAGCTTATTCTGATCAAATACACAAAGAGGAACAAAAGAAAAATCTTGTTTGAAAATGACCTTGCTACAAATACGGAAAGTGTGCCCCCAGTACTGTTGGCTTCTAAGTAAAGCAAAGGAGAGGAAAAGTGACCTGGTTTTCCAGGCGTTAGGAACCAGCCCTCAGCAAGCTCCTGAAGTCAGGAGCTCAGGCAATGGGCAGGGCAAAGAGAAGCACAGAAGGAGCAAGAACTGCAGTGTGGGGACAGGATCCTTTAGGTTTCCATCTGTGTTCCAGAGCTAAGGCTGTCCCACAACCCTACCAAGGAGAGAGCTGGTCTCCCTAGGAGTGCTGACATACCAAAGATCACAAGCTTACAGGCCCACAGGAGGGATAAGCTCTAGTCAGAGACAGCAAGACCAACTAACACCAGAGATAACCAGATGGCAAGGTGCAAGCACAAGAACGTAATCGAATGAACAGAAACCAACGTGATTTGGCATCATCAGAATCCAGTTCTCCTACCATCCAGTTCTCCTACCACAGCAAGTTCTGAATATCCCCGACACACGGGAAAAACAATAATCAAATTAAAATCAAATTGCATGATGATGATAGAGGGCTCTAAGAAGGACATAAATAACCCCCTTTAAGAAATACAGGAGAACACAGGTAAACAGCTAGAAGCCCTTAAAGAGGAAACACAAAAGTCCTTTAAAGTATTACAGGAAAACACAAACAAACAGGTGAAGGAGTTGAACAAAACTATCCAGAATCTAAAAATAGAAACAGAAACAATAAAAAAAAATCACAAATCCTGGAGACAACCTGGAGACAGAAAACCTAGGAAAGAGATCAGAATTCATAGATGCAAACATCACCAACAAAATACAAGAGATAGAAGACTCTCAGGTGCAGAAGATACTATAGAAAGGATTGACCCAACAGTCAAAGAAAATGCAAAATGCAAAAAGCTCCTAACTAAAAATATCCAGGACACAATGAGAAGACCAAAACTAAGGATAATAGGTCTAGAAGGTAGTAATGATCCACAACTTAAAGGGCCAGTAAATATCTTCAACAAAATTATAGAAGAAAACTTCCCTAACCTAAAGAAAGAGGTTCTCATGAACATCCAAGGATCCTACAGAACTCCAAATAGTTTGGAAAAGAAATTCCTCCTGTCACATAGTAGTCAAAACACCAAATGTGCAAAACAAAGGAAGCATTGTAAAAGCAGTAAGGGTAAAATATCAAGTATCATATAAAGGCAGACCTATAAAAATTACCCCAGATTTCTCACCAGAGACTATAAAAGGCATAAGAACCTGGACAGATGTCATACATACCTTAATAGAACAAAAATGTGATCCCAGGCTATTATACCCAGAAAAACTCTCAGTTAACACACATGGAGAAATCAAGATATTCCATGACAAAAACAAATTTACACAATATCTTTCCACAAAACATCCTGATAAAGAATAAATAGAAAACTCCAACACAAGGAGGGTAACTATACTCTAGAAAAAGCAAGAAAGTACGCTTTCAACAAACCCAAATGAAGACAGCCACACAAACATAATTTCATCTCTAAAAACAAAAATAACAGGAAGCAACAATCACTTTTCCTTAATATCTCTTATCTTTAATGGACTTAAATTCCCAATAAAAAGACATAGACTAACAGACTGGATACATAAACAGGACCTAGCATTTTGCTGTATACAGAAAATGCACCTCAGTGACAAAGACAGATGCTACCTCAGAGTAAAAGTCTGAAAAAAATTTTTTTCAATCAATGGTCCCAAGAAACAAGTTGGAGTAGCCATTCTAATAAACTTATGGGACACAAGTAAAGCAGTACAAGAAGAAAAGTCATAGTTCTCAGGGCCTCCAAAAAGAAACTGAAGAGAGCATACACTAGAAGCTTGACAGTACAACTGAAAGCTCTAGGACCAATAGAAGCAAATATAAGCAGGAGGATTAGATGTCAGGAAATAATCAAACTCAGGGCTGAAATCAACCAAGTGGAAACAAAAAGAACTATACAAAGAATCAACAAAATCAGGAGCTGGTACTTTGAGAAAACAAGATAGATAAACCTGTAGCCAGCCCAACCAGAGGGTACAGAAACAGTATCCAAATTAACAAAATCAGAAATTAAAAGGGAGACATAGCAACAGAAACCAAGGAAATCTAAAAAATAATCAGATCCTACTATAAAATCCTAAACTCAATAGCAAATGGAAAATCTAGATGAAATGGACAATTTTCTAGACAGACACCAGGTACCAAAGTTAAATCAGGATCATATATACATACCATCTAAACAGTTCCATAACCCCTAAAGAAATAGAAGCAGTCATTAAAAGTCTGCCAACTAAAAAAAGCTGAGGAACAGATAGGTTTAGTGCAGAATTCTATCAGACTTTCAAAGAAGACCTAATACCAATACTCTTTCAACTACTTCACAAAATAGAAATGGAAGGAATACTATCCAATTCATTTTTGAAGCCATAATTATGTTCATACCTAAAGGACCCAACAAGAAAGAGAACTTCAGACCAATTTTATTATGAATATTGATGTAAAAATACTCAATAAATTTCTCACAAACCAAATCCAAGAACACATCAAAATTGCCTTCCATAATGATCAAATAGGCTTCATCCCAGGTATGCATGGATGGTTCAATATGTAGAAATTTCTCAACTTAATCCACTATATAAACATACTCAAATTAAAAACCATGTGATCATTTCATTAGTTGCTGAGAAAGCATTTGAGAAAATTCAACACCCCTTCACAATAAGTCTTGGAAAGATCAGGAATTCAAGGCCCATACCTAAACATAATAAAATCAATGTAGAACAATCCAGTAGCCAACATCAAAGTGAATGGAGAGAAACTTAAATAAAATCAAGGCTGCCCAATCTCTCCATACTTACTCAATATAGTACTCAAAGTCCTAGCCAGAGCAGTTAGACAGCAAAAGGAGGTCAAAGGGATGCAAATTGGAAAGGAAGAAGGTCAAAATAACACTATTTACAGATGATATAATAGTATACTTAAGTGACCCCAAAAATTCCACCAGAGAACTCCTAAAGCTGATAAACAACTTCAGCAAAGTGGCTGGATATAAACTTAACCCAAATCAATAGCCTTCCTCTACTCAAAGGATAAACAGGCTGAGAAAAAAAATAGGGAAATAATACTCTTCAGGCTCTAAGATCAAGAA
Source organism: Mus minutoides (assembly GCA_902729485.2). Taxonomy (NCBI): domain Eukaryota; kingdom Metazoa; phylum Chordata; class Mammalia; order Rodentia; family Muridae; genus Mus; species Mus minutoides. The sequence continues at coordinate 951,459 of LR749839.1, forward strand.
TTGACAAATGGGACCTCATAAAATTGCAAAGCTACTGAAAAGCAAAGGACACTGTCAATAGGACAAAATGGCAAACAAAAGATTGGAGAAAGATCTTTACCAAACTTACAATCCAATAGAGAACTAATATCCAATATATATATAAAGAACTCAAGTAGTTAGATTCCAGATAACCAAATACCCCTATTAAAAAATGGGGTACAGAGCTAAACAAGGTATTCTCAATTGAGGAATACTGGTGGCTGATAAATACCTAAATAAATGTTCAACATCCTTAGATATCAGGGAAATGCAAATCAAAACAACCCTGAGATTCCACCTCACACCAGTCAGAATGGTTAAGATCAAAATTTTGGGTGACAGCAGATGCTGGCGAGGATGTGGAGAAAGAGGAACACTCCTCCATTATTGATGGGATTACAAGCTGGTACAATCACTCTGGAAATCAGTCTGGCAGTTACTCAGAAAATTGGACATAGTACCCAGCTATACCACTCCTGGGCATATACCCAGAAGATGCGTCAACTTATAACAAAGACACATACTCCATGATGTTCATACCAGCCCTATTTTAATAGCCAGAAAAAAGTTCAGATGTCCTTCAATAGAGGAATGGGTACAGAAAATGTGGTACGTTTACACAATGGAGTACTACTTGGTTATTAAAAACAATGAATTCATGAAATGATGGAATTAGAAAATAATCATTCTGAGTGAGGTAACGCAGTCACAAAAGAACCCATATGGTATTCACTCACTGATAAGTGGATATTAGCCCAAAAGTTTGGAATATCCAAGGAAAAATTCAGAGACCACGTGAAGCTCAAGAAGGAAGACCAAAGTTTGGATGCTTCAGTCCTTTTTAGAAAGTGGAACAAAATACTAAAGGGAGAAAATATGGAGACAAAGTGTGGAGCAGAGACTGAAGGAAAGGCCATCCAGAGACTGTCTCACCTGGGGATCTATCCCATATACAGACACCAAACCCAGACACTATTGCAGATGCGAAGAAGTGCTTGCTGACAGGAGCCTTATTACCTGTCTCCTGAGAGGCTCTGCCAGAGCTCTGTGGCAGATGCTCACAGCCAATCATTGGACAGAGAACAGGGTCTCTAATGGAGGAGTTAGAGAAAGGACTGAAGGAACTGAAGAGGCTTACAACCTCATAGAAAGAACAACAATATGAACCAACCAGATCTCCGCCCCCTCCAGAGCTCCCAGGGACTAAACCCCCAAACAAAGTGTACACAGGGAGGGACCCATGGCTTCAGCAGCATAGGGAGACATCAATGGTAGGAGAAGCCCTTGGTCCTGGGAAAGCTTGATGCCAGGGCGGGGAGGCAGGAGCAGGTAGGTGGGTGGGGGGACACCCTCATAGAAGCAGGAGGAGATGGGATGGGGGTTTACGGATGGTAAATTGGGAAAGGGGATAACATTTGAAATGTAAATAAATAAAAATATCCACTAAAAACGACAAGAAAAGAACAGAAGTGCAGTGCACAGTGCACACAATGTGGGTTAGGTCTGCTGGGGAAGGCTGGATAGTGCTCCATCTTGAACTGGTAGAAACACTTTGGGATCACGGTTTAAATATAGATTCTAAACACTATAGATGATATACCAACTCACTTAGCTGTCTCTACCAAATTTGTTCTTAACTTCCAACCACTCAGCTCTGCCCTGTTTAAAATAAAACAAGCTAGAGGCAGGAGCCTAACTCAGTCCCTCAATGGGGTAGTAAGTATAAGGGAGATTTGCTTAGAATCCAACATGGCATCAACCCAGAGGCCAATCGGGATACTATGCCTTAGGAAGTAATTTGGCCAACCTTTTCCTAAAAGTATCTCCAGAGATTTCTTTGTCCTTTTCTTCTTCTGCCAGAAGACAGTAAAGTTCTAAAGTTTTGCGTGTTAATTTTCATGGGGCAATCATAAATCAAGCAACATTGGCATGTTCTGCATTTATACAGACCTACTGAGAAAGTGCCAGCTTCTTCTCTGAGGGACAGATGAGTGGTGTAGCTCCAGGGAAGGGTTCTGCTTCTGCCTTCTCAGCTAAGCCATGTGCATTGAGGACCAGCCCTGAAAGGGACAGAAAAATAAATCTCTGGTTGCCAGTTGCTCTTTGAAGCTGGGTGGTGGGGTGGGGAGACACTTTCCCATGTGTTTCTAACCATCTTAACCATCTCTGTCATCTTCCCCACAGGAAATTGTGAACTTCTCCAGGCCACGGGCTCAATTCCCCACAGGGAAGTAAATGAGACTTTCTCAGGCATGCCGATTCCCACAGTGTGTATCCACCCACCTGCAGCGTTTTTTTTTTTTTTTTTTTCTCCTTGGCAAAGTCAGAGGAACGTGAAAGCATTTAGATCCTTGGCTTCATGGAAGCCACAGCTGAACAGCTTCCAGCTTGGCCACTGCTTCAATTGCTTCACCTCTGGATCCAACCAGGCAACTCCAATAGTCTCCCTGAGGAATTCTTCTGTTACTTCTGCGTACAGTGCAGCCACTGTGTGATTTGTAGCTAAGAGTCTGAAGTTCTCACTATAGGAACACATGGGGAACCAACTCTGCACCTTTGACAGCTGCAGTTGAGCAGGTCTTTGCGGATGAACTAGCATGTCTCTAGGGTAGAACAGGAGGCCCCATCTGCTCAGGCTGATTACAAATAACAGATAGTGACCGGGCTGAAGTCATGCTTTCACAATCAGACCATTCAGAATAGTGAAGCTCATTTTCTCCCCTAAGTATTAGAGATAAGCAACATCTCCGAGACTTCCAGGGCTGCTAATTAGGAGCCTATTTGCATTTTCCCAATGAAAGCGATTCGATCTTGATTTCACTAGTGGCAAGAACAAAGCTGAGCTGTATAAAGAAAGCTAATTATTGTGCAGAAGTACTTTGAAGTGTATTAAAATGATTTAACTATTTTCTCTTTATCATGAAGCATAGCTTAAAAATGTAAAATGGTGAGAAGAAATGACCGAGGGATGGAAGAGAAGGATAGAGAAGGAGAGGAAGAAGGAGAAACAGAGATAGGAAGGGATGGAGAGATGGAGGGACAGAGGAAAGAAGGAGAGAAGGAAGGAGGCTTTTGTACTTCCTTAGCTTTCCTCCCCAGCTTTGTTCATCCCAACACTACAGAGAAGAGGGTGAAACCCACAGGATTTAAGATGTGTAGACTATGTCACAGCAAGAGAGAGTCAAAGGCTTAATGCTGTCCAGAAATAGATTTGGAATTACAAATCTAGATTATGTCGGTGGTAAACCAAATTTCATCAGTTTTCCATACTATAGTAGACTGAATAGGAAATGTTTGCCATAGGCTCAGATATTTGAACATCTGCTTCCCATTTGGTAGGACTGTTCCGGAAGGATATGGAACCTTTAAGTGCTGGAATCTTGTTGGAAGAAGTATATTACTGGAGCAGGCTTTGAAGTTTTATATCCTGGCCTTCCTTCCCATTTTATTTCTGATCTACTTCCTGTGTATAGATGAACCGTGATCAACTCATTTCCTATTTCCAACCCCATCACTTTCCTGACTATTGCCTTGCTCCCCTCATGATGAACGTATTTGTAAGCCCAATATGTTCTTTCATAATTTGCTTTTGGTCATGGTGTTAGTACAGCAACAGAAGTTATTAATGCACAGACTTTAGGGGAAAGTTTTAAAATCACCAAAGCAAATTATTCATGGGCATGTCTTAGGAAAACTGCATCTATAAAGCTGGATGTGGTGGCACACGCCTTTAATCCCAGCACTCAGGAGACAGAAACAGCTGGAGCTCCATGAGTTCAGGGCTACCTTCATCTACATAGAGAGTTCTGCTGCAGTATATGTCTAACAGTATGCTGGTTCTTTGATATTAACATTTGACATAAAAACTGCTTTGAAGCTTTGAAATTTGGTCATCAAGATGTTTGTTAACCAATAGCTCAAAGTTAAAATAAAATCAAATGTGCGGGCTCAGTGCCAGATTCTAAGAAGCAAGGGTCTCTGCTCCAGTTTGGAATCGGTTGGTTCCCTAAGGGTTTCCATGTTGGAGGCTTGGGCCCTTCAAGATGTGTTGTGAGAGGCACTGGGACCCTCAAGAGGAAGAGCTAGGGAGAGGTGCTTGGATCTTACTGGATCAGAAAGGATTTCATGGCCCTGGGATGCTGAGTTAGTTCTCTTGAATATTGCTTGTGGAAGTGAGCTCCACCCAAGCCCTCTCGTTCCTGTTTCACAGTGTGATCTCTCTCCCTCTGGATCCTGCTAGGAAGAGTTCCTTAGAACTGAGCCAAGACGGGCACAAACCATTGAAATCTCAAGACCTATGAGTTAAATAAGCATTGTTTAATTAAGGAACCTGTCTCAAGTGTTTCATTAGATGGACTAACATCTTTTCTCACCTAGTTCAATCATACACCCAGCATGCTGTCCAGCCAGAAGTCCCAGCTACTCTGCCACGTCCTCCTGGCATCCTTCCTTGGTGACAGCTACTTTATCTGGCTGCAACCAACTCTTCAAATGCTCTTGATACTCTCTATAAAGCCACCTGTCTTCTCTCATCCTATACTATTTGGTACTAATTTCAACAGCCTTCTCCATACAAAAGAAAAACTCAATTATCATTTTTTAAAATTCCCACACACCTTTAAAAAGTTAAAAAGTCTAATAGCCACCTGAATACCTGATGACCATGTGTCAGCTCTCATCTGGGCACTGAATGCCTATGACCTTGGTCTTCCTAGTCACTGAGCCAGGTAAACAAGGAAATGGAAACAGAATAAGATTGGGAAACCTGCCCCAGGTCACAGAGCTGGGACATGCCAAACCACCTCCTATCTTTCACTCACCACACAATCACATTCATCAGATTGTCTAGATTTTCTATTTGACTGACTGCCAATACTAGCATGAAGAATTTGCTAATGGCCTCTTAGCCTGAGTAGTAATCTTGTAGAAAATATTATGTGCATGCATGTGTGTGAGAGAGAAATCTCAGCAACACAAAGTAGCATCAGGGTGTAGATGACTGCTAGACTGATGACATTCTGGCATAGTGGGGATGAGCCTGTGATAAAAGTCAGGACCACCTAACTGTGTCTAGTGATATAACTATGCATTACCAAGAGCTTGGCTTCTTCTACTACTGAAACAGAAAAGTCATCATTATAACATACTATATATATACATATATAAGCATTAATTGGTTAAGCTACACCTTGTTTGTTATACATATATAGTATGTTTTATATATATATATATATATATATATATCCCCCGGTGGGGAAAGTAACCTTGTTGTTGAGAGTAGGTCTATTGCTAAGTATTGTAATGCTACATTCTATACCAGAAGGTCTAGGCCTGCCAGTGACTTCTCAGATTTAGAAGCTTTTGTTGTGCAAACCTTGTTCCTTGACTTAAAACTATTCGTTAAATAAAGTTGGCTACAGCCAACTACTGGAGGAATTAGAGGTAGGTGGGTTTGGAGTGACCTGGTTGGAGGAGGAGAGACCAGGGAAATATGGAGGAAGAAGAAAGAAGAGAGGAAGCCTCCATGAGGGTAGATGGATGATGATGAGCACATGGCCAGGAAAAACAGCAAGTATCTGGGGTGTATCACTGGGGAGGTAGCCAGGGCAGCAGTTACAAAGTAGACTAGGGGTGACCCCCCAATAATTTTCAAAGCCAAATAAAATAACCAGTCTGAGTCTCATTTATTTGTAAGCTGGTTGGTGATAAGCATTAATTGGTTAAGCTACACACCTTGTTTGTTCCTTTTTTTCTTCTTTCCATTTCAGAATACTGCTTCATTTTCTTTACATGGGAGTAAAATGGTTTTGTCCATGTGTTGGTGTTTGCATTCTATTGCAGGCAGAACAAATCAACACAAACTTAGCAGGAGATCAGCAGTCCATCCGAAGGGCTTTTCACAGCTCAGAGCCAGGTGTCTGTGGCTGTGCCACTTTTAGTGAGCTCCAGCAATGCGCCTGTTTCAGTCAGCTAAGTGCTGGACCCACCTTTTAAGACCTGCTTTCCCCTGGCTGGTGGTGGGTCTTTCTCAGCCTTCAGCGTCCACTCACAGCTCTGTGCTCCATCAACAGAATAACAGCTTTTACTATCCAGCTGTCTCTGAACTCCACTTACTTGAATCACTGGGGTGCAAAGCTCCTTTTCACCATTTAGGGGGCCATAGAATGCTAAGGGATCTATACAGTTAATGCTGGGTAATCTCTCAATGTTAAAGATTAGAAACCTTAATCAGATCTGAAAATCCCTTCAGAGCAGAATCTAGATGAGCCTTTGATAAAATAATCAGAGGACAGAAATCCTGGGAGATATCTTAGGAATTCCTGCCAGCAACAAAACTTGACTCTCAAAAGATAAATACCAGGATGTTTTCCTAGCCAGAAGTTAAATGGTGTGTTGAAGTTTTATTATTCCATTCTGTATTTTCTTCACATTACCTACTAATAACAAATACATTCAAATTGGGAGTTAAACTCAGGTAAATTCAGTTAAAGTTCAGATAAAAGTACTTTTCATCAACACATATATTGTTTTCTGTAATATAACTTTATAATTTGTAAACACTCTGAGTTTTATGAGCTGAAATAAATGTGAATATTTTCATAGAGTTGTGTATAATGATATATGAATTCTATATGCATGTTTGTGTTCAAGCAATTGCAGAAAATAATTGTTTCCTGTTTATAAATACAGTCATGATTATATATGCATGTGTGTGACATATATTGTGACATATTTGGATGACATCATACTCCTAAATGTTACAATTTAGATGGAAGATATAAGAAAATTTATGTAAAGAACTATGTATTAATTTTGCTGACTTTTTTCTTTGACTATCAATAGTAGTGCTTAATAAAATTATTTCAATTTTATGGATAAAATATTTGTAAGATAAACATGTAGAAATAGTAAGACAGGTGAAATACACTGAAATAAGTAAAAGGTACACTTCGTCAGTATTGTATAGTGCTGATAAACTTTGAAGATTTGAGAATTCTCTGTATTATGAAGAAAACAATCACATACTCACATACACACATACACACACACTACACACACACACCAGCGTTTTACTTTACTGTATAGAATGACAAGTAGTAGTCAATATAGGACAATGAATGAATGAATGAGTGAGGCATAGTAATAGTTAAAATTTACTCTATGAAATACTTAATGAAGTGATCTAGTGAACCTGTCTAAACATTAATTTGCATTTTCTCATCCATGAAAGAGTATAATTAGATGCTAAGATCCCACACAGCTTTACCGTCTGTGACAACTTACAGTGTTTCATTCTGTATTCTCACAGCTTCATCCAACATATTACCAAATGCTCATATGTAGCAAAAATAAAAATGAAGTTCTTCCTGGGGACAGTTTTTAAGACAACTGAGCAAAGCTTTGTTGAAAGATTTTATTAAAATCATGAGAGATGCTTGGACAAGTCACTGAAAATGTGGCTTCATGCAATGCACTTAGCTTTTTGAGCCATGCAAGGAACGCATGGAGAAATGCCACTTCCTCGGAGTGAAGAGAGATGTGGGACTTGTGAATGATGAGGATTTTCATTCGAATAATTGGCCTTACTACACATAGCGTACAGGTTGTCTCCTAAATCTGGAACCTTCAACACTGAGTTAGGTAGAGTGGCATTAGCATCTAGTATTTTTCTTATTGCATATTAATCGCATATAGCTTTGAAGCTGAGTGATATATGTGCTGAGGTCTTTAGGAAAAGACAAGTTATTAAGCCCCTAAGTATTGCGTACTGTATCAGATTCTCATTGTTCGTGTTCCCTCGACTCTGACATTTTCACCGTCCTTACTAAAGGCCATTTCCTCTCAATCTGTCAACAATGGAAATTGAAAACAGCTGCTCACCAACCCTGTGGATAATGGTTTCTCTGTGCACATCATGCTAGCAGGTCTTATAGGTCACTGCCAATATTTGAGAGGTCAGAGAGAAGAATTTTAAAGTTAAAAGGAGCTTTAGTAATTACGAAATCCTCGTCTACAAGGTAAGATGGCTAATGGCTACAAAGATACAACTAAATTGGAGAAATCACTTCTAATGTTCTGTAGCAAAGTAGAGTGACTACCATTGGTGATAATAAAGTGCATATATTGAAATATACATTGAAAAATTAACAAGTAATGGGTGAAGAGATGGTTCAGCAGTAAAAGCCCTCTGGCTGGGTCCTTTGAGAACCTGAGTTTGAGTTTCAGCACCCACATGGTGGCTCACTAACATCTGTAATTTCAGTTAGAGGGGATCCATGTCTTCTTCTAGCCTCTGGGGCCACTGCACACATGTGGTGCACAGATAGACATGCAGAAAAAAAGGCCTACACACATAAAAATAAGAGTAACTACATTTTTACTAAATAGTGTTTGAGGTAATAAATATACTAGTCACCCTGACTTCATCACACATGTGTGTGTGTGTATATATATATATTTTACTGTGTGTGTGCTACACTCTACAACTTCTGACTCAGATCATACCCACACCAAGTTCCCTTCCCATCCTGGGTCTTCCTTTGTCTCCTCTTTTCTTGACTCTCTATTTTCTGGATCCCATATTTCTTTCCTTTCTGATTAATTTCTGTATTTAGTTGGAACACAGTCCTTTGTAGCTCACTGTAAAAAAAAGTGTAGAAATGCTCTAAGGTTTTAAATGTTCCAAATGGCTTTATTTTCCTTCTCAGTTACTTAATATTTTTGGCATGTATCAATCTGGAAACCATTTTCCCTCAGAATTTTGAAAGTATCTATCACTCACTGACTTTTGATTCCCATGGTTGTAATAAGAACTGATTTCATCAGATTGATGGCCTTTCATACATACAATTTTCAATGTTACATAGTTTTATCTCTGAAAGATATTGTGATATCTTTGCTACCCGTACTCTGAAACTTAATGATGTCTCTGGCTCTAAAGACATCTTCATCTAGATCCACCTCTACATTGTGTTTTGAATACCTTTGGTGCAAATCATTGAGTCTTTCTATTCTGGGACACAGGAATTTCTTCTTCAATGTTTCCTTCTCCTCTGTTACATACTTCTTTTGTCCCCTGCTTTTTATTCAGATGTAAAGACTTCTGGACATTTTCTGGTGTTCATCTTTTCTCATTTTGCATACTTTGTCTCTTGCTGAGCTTTCTGAGAACTTTATCAATCTGTCATCATGTTACAGTTATTATTTCTGATTTTCTATTTTTATGTACAAGAGAACACTTTCAACACTTTATACCTACTGAGATACTGTAATTTGTTATTTTCAGACAAGATTAATTAGTATTGGTGGCAAATACCGTTACCCACTGAGCCATCTTACTGGCCCTCTATTAACTTCCTCAAGTATATATTATATCACCATTATCTATAGGATACTACTACAGAATAACATATCATAATTTCTTCTTCATAATTATACCTTAGTTATTATCCATTGATCAATAGGTCATTATAATTTTTTAATTGGCACTCAACTAACTATGTATTTTAGTTCCACAGGATAAGTCACTACATGTGTATTATGCATAGTGATTAAATAAGGATAATAATAATTTCTATCTGTTGAATACTTGTCTCTTATTTGTTTGGGGATCCTTCAAAGTTCTCCCAATAGCATTTGTTTGACTCATGAGTGCACCTTCTGTGTAAAGCCCCATCCTTCCTTCAGAGTGTAATACTTCCTTTATCTTCCTTTTAGTAGTTTCATTTTTACTTTGTCTTTCTATATTATCTTTGTGTCATCCTGATTGATTTTCTTTTCCTTCATTCTTTTTTCCTGAGCCAATTAGTTGGATAATCTCCAATGTTAGTGCCTTTAGGTCTTTTTGTCAAGGTAATTCAAATTAACAGAAATATTAGAATATCCTGATTGGACCATCCTAAGGAAAGATGCTGGAGGTGGTAGTAAATGGCCTCCTGTATTCCAAATGCACTTCCCATGACTTACCTGCTTGCAGCAGAGCACAATAGCTTATAATTGCCCCAGGTGTCCTCTTCAGGGAGTCACTCACTATTTGAACCTCTCCAGAAATTAACATGCAGCTGTTTTTGTTTTTTGTTTGTTTTGTTTTTTGTTTGTTTTGTTTTTTATTTGTTTTTTATCTGTTTGTTTTATCAAGACAGGGTTTCTCTGTGTAGTTCTGTCCTGGAACTCACTCTATTGACCAGGCTGGCCTCAAACTCAGAAATCTGCCTGCCTCTGCCTCCCAAGTGCTGGGATTAAAGGTGTGCGCCACCACTGACCAGCACATGCAGCTTTTTATCTAAGCAGCAGATAATATGGGAGTTGCTTAAATAAACTTTCATAGAGTCTTCTAGATGCTATCTCTGCATTCAGTCATCTCCTCAAAGCTCTTATAGTTATCAGTCCTTACCCTGAGATATCTACTTCTGCAACCCAGATTTTCAGACTATTTCTTGGAGAAAAACCAAGTACTTATATGTGATGGTTAATGCAAATTGTAGACTTGACAAGATCTAGAATCATCTAAGAGACAAGCCTTTAGGCATGCCTCTGATGGGATATCTAGATTAGGTTAGTCTTTGAACATATTGTTTACATTAGGTTAATTTGATTGACAATAGCTATTTTTGTGTGGGTGAGACTATGCCTTGGGTTTATTTATTCCATGAATAAAATGATGAAATCACTAGTATACTACATGTTCTGCAATATGGCAGATTCCTTAAGCTTCCAACACCATGGCTTCCATTTTGTGATAGACTGAGCCCTCAAACTGTAAGTCAAAAGAAATCCTTCCTCCTTAAATTGCTGTTGTTAGGCATTTCATCTCAGAAACATGGACAGTAAGTAATCATATACATATCCTTTAAAATTCTAATTATATGCTTTTCATTTACTTTTTCCCTTTTAAGGTCACTAGTAAATTGAGTCATATGTTTAGGAATGGCAATAATAAATGTAAGATCTCCTGTTTTAAGAATATCAGAAACTGTGATTGGTCAAATACATACCCCTTGTAGTATGGTAGCATTATGTCATCTGCAGAGCTGGTCATTACCTTTTTTAATCTTCATTTAAAAGTCACAAGCTGGCAGTCATCAGTCCTGAGGCCCAACCTGGCCTGCTTCCTGTTTTCAGGGTTACTGGATCATGGCCATGCTCATTTTGTCTGCATAATGTTCATAGCTGATTTTGTACTACAATAAAAAAATTGAGTAGTTGCAACAAAGGTCATTTGATCAGAAAACCCTAAAGTATGTTTTCTGTTTTGTTTTGTTTTGTTTTGCTTTGTTTTGTTTTTTCAGAAAAAGTTTGCCAGCTTCTGCATTGACTCACTGATAAAACAAATTAAAAATGACAAGCCTAGATCTAAGGTGGGAGATAAAATTCCAGGCCTTTGTAAAGGCTGGCATTGATTAATTAACCATGTCAGCTTAACTATAAGTCTACTTAAGGCCATAGATTTTAGGTAGCACATATCAAGAACATAAACTAAAAGCATAGAAATTAATGCTCACATTTATAAGATAATAAAATTTCATTTAGAATTCAAGGAGCAATAGCATTTAAACATAAAAGAATTCCTCTAGAAGATATCCATGTATAAGATTCTGGAATTATATAAATGGATCCTAGAAGGGCCTAAGAAATTCCCAAGTGTATCATAAGAAACATTATTCCATGGAAGAAGAAAGGTTATTGCTACAAGAAGTTTGGGCAATATTATTCAGGACATTGAATTACTTACCTGTTAGTGTTTTAAAATACCCTAACAACAGAAATATAAGGATGAAAGGAGTTATTCTGGTTCAAAGTGTAAGGCTTCATTCCATCATGGTGGCAAAGGCCTGGTGGCAGAGTGGGGTGGGGATGTGGGGCAGTTGGTCACACTATATCCACAGCCCACTAGCCGAGAGTGATGACTGTCAGTACCTGGCTCACTTTCACCTTTTTTTTTTTCAAGACCTCAAGCCAAGGCATGGTGTCACCCACAGTTACATTGGATCTTCCAATATCAATTAACCTAATCAATTTAACCCTCTACAGATATGCCTTGAATCTAAGATAATCTAGATAATCCCTCTCAAGCATTTCTAGGGGTTTATTCCAGGGTGATTCTAAATTTTTTCCAGTTGGCAATATAGTCCATTACAAGCAATCTTCCTTTTGATGAGGTAAAATATATTATAACATGGAAATAATCTGAGAATTGTTGCTTTGTTCATGAAAAAGATCCACTGTTCATGAGGAAAAATGTACATACAAAAGTTCCTTCAATTCTGAAATTCTTTGATTACATCTTATCTGTATTCCTATCTTAGAAATATTGTCATGTGATTCACTGATATTGTTGACATGAAATGAAATGATTAGTGATATTTCTAATGCCTTTCAGAAACTCCAACACCTTTACAGGTTCTTGTCTGCTATTGCAATTTTAGGAGATACAGTTAAAGAAGCCAGCACTCAACAAAGTCAGTGGCAGAGAACTAAGCTAATGGAGTTTGCTGCCCATTGCTCTCCTCTCCTAAATTTTGAGTCCAAGGGAAGGATTGTAATAGAAATTAAAACAGCTCTTCAACTAAACAAATGGGACAACTGCAGCATCCTGTATATAACAGTAGGACAAGCAGGTTAACCATGGAGATTGTCTGTCTAGGACGGACCTGGTCAGAACTCACTGCCTGCCTGCCTTGTAGTAGATTTGAAGTTAAATTCCCTGGAGAAGACACACCAATGATGAAGATCCTGAAAACTGCTTTGCCTAACTAGATCATGACTGTGGGGAGATGCATGTTCCATATCCTTTGCCAAAATTACACTGAACTACTTTTAGTCCCTTTGACAGCACTCGCCACCAACTTCTGTATACCATCAACATCTTTGTGAAGACTTTGTGAGACTTTGGAATGGATTACTACATTTAGCAGAGCACACATGTCCATCAACTCTAACCCTAAGAGTGATAACTTCAGAAATCTACAACGTAGCTCATTTAACTTGAATCACTACCAATGGATTTGACAAAGCGTCTTATGACTTTCTTTTGTCTGATGAAAATTAAAAGTTCATGGTTCCTCCTCCACAGGAAAATCATGACCCTTTGCTATGGACGCTCACATTTAGCTCAGAGTAAAATGTGCCCTCTTTCCTTTGGAGCAAGATCTGTGTCTTGTGTGCTGCATGACCCTCTGCATCAGCTTTGCTGAGGGTCTTTGACACATGATACCTCCTCTGCCATGAAGTCCATTATGTCAACCCTATGTTTTGATCCCTGTTTGCACAGGTGAGCCTCCTCATTAATAAGAAATAAGTTATCTGACTGCTATCAAATACCTTACTGAATATAGTATTACTTGTGTCATGCTTCAGCTAACTAAAGCAGCAGAGTCATCCTTAAGGGATATTTATGTCACACAAAGCATGATATAATAATGTTCTTAGTAAATGAGGTTATTCTCAAATTACAGAATTACATTTTGCTTTCTAATCCTTTATTTCATTCAAAACTCAAGTTGTGTTATCATTCCTACTTTGAAAACATATAAAGCAGAGTTCAAAATGATTAATTAATTTACTGATTTTCTCAAAGAAGAATCAGAATTCAACTAGATCCTGTCTACAAATCCCACACTTGGCTCTCACAGAGCTGGTCTACCTATTCTTAGATTTTCATACTCTCCAATTCTGTCAGCCTTGTGAATCTAACAATAAAATCCAGAAGTGAAGAAATTTGTTTGTCATGTTTTATCAGTCAACCTAAGAGTTTCAATACCTCTAGCCAGATATTTATAAGTAACTAAACAACTAGAGGAGGGAACCTATTCCTGGCACTGAAGAAGTCAACGACCCCAGGGGAGACCTTACTATTCATATTCAGTTATATTGGCAGATTCTCCAGTTGTCTATGCTTATGTAAGTTAAATACCTATTTGACAAATGCTACACTGAGCCTTAATAACAAATCAGCCCTTTGCCTTGAATGGTAGTAAATGCAGAGACTCCATATGCTGAAAATAAAGAACACTGAGTACTCAGCCCAAAACAAAGATGTTATAGCATTTCTCTAGGGCTCAGGAAATACTGCAGAAGGCAGAAAGAGCCAGAAGATAGAGAGAAGGGCTTTGAAGTGCCTTCTTCTGGACATGGAACAACCACTACCACCATAAACTCAAAGCAGGTTCAGTTACATGCACAGGCCTATGCAAAGTTGAATGAATGACAGGCTCTTGGGGTCCCCTTCTCCCTCCTGAGATACTGACTACTTGTAGTTTGGGGGTTGGCAAGCAAGTGTGTTTATCTTCAGATGTGTACCAATGGGTGAGCCCACCAAGCTCCAAACCCAAGGACCACACAAACAATCTTAATTAAACTCCATTGAGACACAAGATAAAACAAAAAGATGAGTCTGGGAAAGGGTTTATAGGGAGAAGGGAGGGCTATTAAGGATGGGAGAGAGATAAGAGATGATAGAGATGAACTTAGCTAAAATACATTATAATACTATGTGAAATTTTCAAAGAACCAATGTAACTAATTTAAAAAGTGGTTTGTGTATGTCCTAAGGCAAGACAGACACAGAAGAGTCAACAAGCATGAGAACAGATCTCTCTCTCTCTCTCTCTCTCTCTCTCTCTGTGTGTGTGTGTGTGTGTGTGTGTGTGTGTGTGTGTGTGTGTGTCCTAAGGCAAGCCAGACACAGAAGAATAAACAAACTTACCAGTAGATGTCTGACTATTAATAGTTTCTATGTGTCTCTGTGATGACTCTGCTGTTTTTATTAGATGGATTAAAGTGGATGGAAATAAAAATAAAACATTAAAATCTCATAGATAAATTTAAAGTAGTCTGACAAAGAAATTTAAATATGATATCATATAAGGAAACTAAAACTGCTTTTGAAAACCGACACACCTAGAGGGATGCCAACAATGCTAAGCAAGCTCGCAAACACTTGTGAGAAAGAAAGAGTTTCATAACTATGTAAATTTTAAGAACTAAAAATATAGACAAAAAGATTTTCATGCAGCAACACAAAAATACATTGACTTTCTAATAAGTAACTATATATAATTAACAGTAGTAGCCATCAGAGAAATATAAATGACAGCTATGCTATGTCCCACCAGAAGGTTAGGATTGAAAAGGTCCACAGTGCCACATGTTGACTAAGACACGGTACTAGTAAGAATATTATACTCTGCTGGGAGGGTAAAGAAGTACAAACAGGTTGGGGAATATATTAAGACTAAAAAGTCTAACACAATTTCAACCTATGATATAGAACTTCACTTAGGATTCTATCCAAAGAAATGAACGTATGTATTCTCCCTAAGGTTTATCCTTAATTGCTCAGCAGGCTATTCCTAACAGCCAGCAGTCAGCTAAAGGAATGCCCAAAAGGCAGTATATCCAGATATTCATATAATGGAATGCCACTCAGCAATGAAATCCTGAAACTAGCAACCATATGGAGGAAGCTAAGCTGGAACTCTAGAAAAGACCCCAAACACTGTCTAGTAACAGAAGACAGAACAGTGCAGGCCTCAGATTTCATGTACAGGTGAGATCAAGGAATACTGGAGGAACAGATCATCTGGAGGTGATAAACAGGATTAACAGAGCCCGTTGAATACTTATGTTTATAAACAGACGTGTGGATATATTTTTCATTGTAATTCAAGCTCCTCTTTCCTGCCCCTTGTTTCTTTCTGGCCTTAAGAGGCCCAGGCAGACCAGCTCCTGAAGGGAATCACTGACCCTGATGACAACAGACCCTTTCTCAGTTCCTCCTCATGGGAGATCCTATCTTTCTTCAGAAGGTCATTACAGGTTTCCTAGGAAGGACCCCACACACAGGGCAGCCCCTTTGTGTAATTTTCTTCTCTGCCCTCTACCCCTTGAAAATTTTTCTTTCTCCTTTCCTGGCTCCTGTTTTTACTTTTTGACACTTGGAGAAACCCCTCCACTTACCTAGGAAATTCGAAGGCACAAATGATCCTCTTGACTCCTCCTCCATTCTCCTCAATCCTACTGCATTTTTCTCTCTCTACATTTCTCTTTCCTCTTCCGTCCCTTATTCTCTTTTCCACTTCCTTTCTTTGCCTTCTTCCATTCTCTTCCTTTGACCATCTTTCTCCAGGCTTCCATCCTGTTCCTTCTTTCTCCATCTGATTTTCTACTCCTCCTGCATTACCTTCTCTTTCTTCTCTGAATCTTCTTCCTTCCTCCAGTTGCATAGTAGGTCACATGTGTATCACAGGCTGTTGGTGTGCACCTTCTCTGAGAGAAGTTAAAGTACCTGGTCTACTTAGTAGAGAACAGTATGATGCATCAGGATCAGAGTGACCAGCCCAGAGCAACTGTGTCTAGGATGACAGGTATTCCCAGGCAGAGAGATGAACTTGATGTGCACTACCAAGTGAACTGAATTAAAGGCAGTTAGTAAAGCATTTTCATTTTCACTGTGCCTGTTTAATCTAGCATAGCCCCTTAAGGGATCATAGCAAAAAAAAAAAAATGCTAAGAATGTCACAGTGAATGTATTTGGGCCCTTGCACCCCTGCCCAGATACTCTTCTTCTCATGGAATGAAACCGAAGTACCATAAAGACAGAGGACTGATGAAAGGGAAAGGTCCATAGCTGGCATCTCTGAGAAGTTGACCAGTTCAAGGCTACTGAAACTTTAGTCCAGTTACATAAATTCTTCCAGGTACATTTTGAACTGGGATGGGTGAGATATTAGACACTGACTCTATGTCTGCAATACCACGCACTGATTTCTTGACACTAAATATGTGTTTATGTGTAGAAGGAAGTAAGGAAATAGAAGCTGACAGGATTTATCCACCAACATATACGGCAGTTGCTAAATTATCTTCAGTTTTCCTCATTATTATGAGAGAGGATAAACCCCAATATTATTCTAGTCGGAAAATCTTTCTTACCTGAAATACTCCAAAATGGACAGTATTTTACAAGGGCACCTGTAAATGATGAACTGGGTCTTTGACTGGTAGAAAATGAATCCATTGGCTCCGTGAATCAGTATTGATAGCAGTAGAAACAGAGTGATGGTCATTGATGTTTCAAGCCATCTCAGATTCCAAAAGTTTAGAAGGGGTTGCATCTTCTTTCCTTCATTTTCTAATACTGCATTTAAAAGAGGCTTCATAGTACACCCTGTCTGCTGCAAGCATGGTTAAGAATGCAGTAGGAAACTTACCAGACATAGATGCTCAGAAGCAAACTTTTGATATTTCTTCTCTCCATGAGCTGGTGTTTCTGAGTCAAAAGGAAAGAATGGCACTTTGATTAAGCAAGTGAAGAGGTGAAGGAATAGCCAAGTGAAGGAATAGCCAAGTGAAGGAATATACAGTGAAGGAATAGCCCTTTGTAAGGTTTTTTGTTTGGGGTTTTTTGTTTGTTTGTTTGTTTTGGGTTTTTTTTTTTTTTGAGACAGGGTTTCTCTGGGTGGCCCTGGCTTTGCTGGAACTCACTCTGCAGACCAGACTGGCCTTGAACTCATAAATCTGCCTCCCAAGTGCTGGAAATAATTGTGGGCACAACCACTGCCCCACCCTTTGTAAGTTCTTAATTACACATAAGATTGAATACATTAATTCACATGCAAATTGTCATTTGACTTCTATATATGTCTGTATGACTATTTTTCTATGGTGCCTGTGATCAAACATGTTTAGGTAGTGCTCTACCACTGTACTTAACTCCCAAACTATTTTTTTAAAAATTTGTAACCAAACCTTTAATCTCAATGATTCTCACAAACATATTAAAAATGACAGGATAAATCTTGCACAGCATCTCCAAAATTCAGCTCTACTATGTACCTTAAACTGATATAGTAGTATCTTAGTCTTTCATTGCCAAATAAAGAATGTTACAAACAGCTATTCATCCAAATATTGCAACCAGGAAGGAACTTTTTTTCAAACCTTCAGAGTACAGACCCTACCCTTTGCCTGTTGGCTTGTGTTCATAGCAGCTCTTAAAGACTGCTTATTATTTCTCCCACAGCTCCACAGTATCCCTGCTACTAGGGGAACTACAATTTTATTCAATTTCTTCCAGTTGTTTCTATATCATTAGCATATCACACTTTAAGTGAGTAGGACCTATGTTTATTTCAGTCTATAAAAAAATCTATGTCTATGAAATTCCAAGCAAATTCAACCCTCCTTAAAGGAATACTGTAAAATAACAATTCTTCATGTTAGATGTCTCAAATGATCCATTTGAAGCCATAGAGAATTACTTTATTATGTTTGTGTCACAGTTTCAGGAGACAAAACAAATTTGAACAACTAAAACTGTAGGGGGAGGTGCTGATTCCCTAATTGGTTCTTGATTGTGTCAATAAAGAATGTGGGAGCCAATTGCTGGGTGAAGGGTAAAGATGGGACTTCTGGGTTCCAGGAGAAAAAAAAGAAAGGAAAGGGGCTTTTTCAGCCATGCTTTGGAACCTATGGCTTCCTCTATGAGTGGTTAACCAAGTAGGTTTGGCTGATGTAAACTAGCTGATAAGGTTAAGGCAGCAAATTCTGAGCCCAACAATTGTGCTATCTGACAAGTTCTAAATTAATAAAGCTGTCTGAATGTTTTTCTTTCGAGGGGGCAAAGGTGGGCAGAGATAGAGAGAAGCCAGATATTTGATGGCAGCTTGGAGAAGCAAGCCAGGAACATGATCACAGCTCCCAGGAAAGGTGGTAGCTTGGCAGAGCTAAGCCAAGAGGAACAACAAAGTACAGAGTGGTGGGGGCATCATCATCGTCATCGGCTGATCCAGAGCTAAGCAGAGAACTAGCAAGGGCTGGGGTCCCAGGCAAAGGAGACAAAGGATTTAAAATTACATGCAACACAAAACATCTAAAAAATGCACCAAGCATATGAGGTCTCAAACAAAACTTTAATTTGCTGTACACACTCCTGTGAAATGATATCATGTCCTATACACTGCTTCTTTTGCAAACTGGACTTCTATTTCCTTTCATTTGACCCAGGTCAGCTATGAGACCTAGAGAAGGATCAAGAAGGCTAGTGATTTCTCTGAGGAGACACAGACTTTTCTCCCCTCCTATCTCTAGAAAGTGACCTGCTCTGGCTTTGAGTGAAGCTTCTCCTTGGAGATCTGTGCTGAGGTAGAAGGCTCCTCTTACCATAATCTTCCTGAGGTGGGCAACAACCCCATGAGGGAGGCTGACCAGGATTTCAACTTCATTTCTCACCATTTGACAGTTCCACTCTTACACACAGTGTTCTTTCATCCAGCTTGGGACAGCCTCAGCAGCATCTCGAATTCAACTGAAGCTAAGCCAGAAGGGTGTCTAGCAACCCATACACTTTGGAGTGGTCCATATTAGTCAAAAGCTGGTCTAATTCAGTCTTGTTCCATGGTTTTCAAGATTACCTACATGAACGTTACAGTCCGATGGACAGGAATCAGTGCATTTCAGGATCCTGGATTCAAAAGGACAAAGCTCAACTCCTAACACTCCAGCAGGCCTCCTGCTCCTGTCTGACTCGACTCTCACAGACGCTCTCTGTACCCTGGCATCCAGAAAGTGGCCGAAATACAATATTTTTAATCAAGATCTCCAAGTGTATTTGAATAAAAATGTATTACTCTAAAGAAAATAATATATCCTCCCATACAACAAAATGTCTGAAGATTTTTTTTAAATAAATCATTGCTTATTAAGGTTTTTCACAGTATTTCAGTAAGTTGGGCTTTCCGTCAGAGCTCTAAAGATGAATTAGAAAGACAAAATGTAAGAATAGTGCAAAATTATGCATAATTCTGTAGCTTTGCCATCTCTGCCTGTACTTATTGTTATGGTCTAGATGAGAAATATCCCTATATGCTTAGGTATTTAAACATGTAGTCCCTAGTTGATGGCACTGTTTGAGAAGCTTATAGAACCTTTAAGACATGGAAGGCCTGAGCTGGAAGAAATATGTCACTGGGTTCAGGCTATGAGAGTTTATGGTCTCTTCCACTTCCAGCTTGTTCTCTGCTTCTAGCTCCTGAGTGGAAATGTAATTTCAAAGCTTCCTGCTCTGGCCACCTCCACCATGCTTCCTACCATCACGAGTTCTCCCTCTGGAACCATAAGCCAAATTAAGCTGCTGCTGCTGCTTCCATAAGTTGTTTTTGGCTACGATGCTTTATGACCACAAAAAAAAAAAAAAAAAAAAAAAAAAAAGTAACTAATACACTCATTTTGGAGACTAGGAAACACAGCAGTGTGTATTTAAGTAGCCTTCTCTAAGAAATAAAATAAACTCAAACTTTAAAATCATGATTCATGTATTTCTAGAATTTCTAAAGAATAATTGAATCTGTTTATTAAATTAATGAGGTAAATAAGTTTAGAATGTTGACAACTTAATGTGTGGTTTTTATTTCCATCAGATTTATGAGTCTTCCTCTTGAGTCTCTGATGAGTAGCTATTTTGAAACAGACATGCACTTTTTATAGAGAGGACAATGCAGTGTTCAGCTGAAGAATCTTAGGACTATATTGATGTCACCATTGCCCACAGAAAGGAGTCATCAGTGGGAGATGTCCTAAGTAATAGTATTTTGCTCAGATGTCTCCTAGAAAACCCACAAAGGTCTAGGATTCTGAACAACTCAACTAAACCCTTCTTTCTGGTAGAGTGGAACAATAACTTTCAATGCCTTGTGTTTTCTGTAGTTAATATTCTCTTACCTATGGGAAGTCTAGCATATGGGAACTCTGTCACAGCTCTTAAGTGGTAGTGATTAAGCTTAACTTGATTTAGCAGTTGAGCAATGGGTGTTTAGCTTAATCACTCACAGTGATTAAGAAATAAGATAGAGTAACAAGTGAGATAAAGAGTAAGGGACAATTATATCGTCATTGTGGGAAACTATGTGAAGGTTCCATAAAAATTAAAGCTAGAACTATCTACATCCAGTAGTACACTATACTTCTCTCTTCCCTTTCACTCTTTCCTCCCCCCTCTCTCATGTGTGCTCGTGTGTGTGTGTGTGTGTGTGTGTGTGTATGTGTGTGTGCGTGTGTGTGTATGTGGTGTGCATGTGAGAAAGAGAGAGAAGGAATGAGAAAGAGAGGGGGGCATCAATATGTTGAAAAGATAACACTACTCTCATGCCATTGAGCACTGGTCAAAATAGTGAAAAAGAATCATCCTAAGTGTCTGTGAACAGGTGAATGGGTAAAAAGACATAGTGAAAAAAAATATAGTGAAGAACTATTAAACCATAAAAGTCAAAATTATACTGTCTACAACAAAGTGGATAGAAACAAAGTTCATTTTGTTAAGTAAAGTAAGCAGGCACAGAAAGACAAATGCCACATGATCACAAGTGCATTTAGAATATAATATGTAGGCCACATAGAAGTTGGGAGTAAAATTGTGACAGAGGATAGAAAGAGTAGAAGGAGGAGGTGATCACAGGCAGTTGAGCAATGGGGGTTTTGCATTAGACAGGAGTAGGACGTTCTAGACTCTATCATATGTGAGCATGACTATGGCTGACAGTAACAAGCTGCACATTTCACAGTATACCTGGAAAATGGGTTCTTGAAATATTCACTATAAAATGGCGAAGGTTTGATGAGGTGAGTTTAGCAACATTTAAGCCATTACATTATTAGTGTAATTTTGAAACACCATTTTTCCCATTTATATGAATACTTTTTATCTTCCTGTCAGTTAAAAATAAATTTAACTTAAATTTTAAATAGAATGTGACATAACTGGAAAGAGTAGATATGCCTTTAGATATATGTGTTTATGTAGTAGTTACTTTTGCCATTGATGTGATAAAATACCTGACAAATACCGTGGCAGAGACAGAATGACTCATCGCAGTGGGAACAGTATGAAGGAGCCCATGGTGGTAACAGTGTGTGGAGGAGGCTCCCCACAACTATAAAGGAGAGGCTGTGCCTAGAATTGGGTTTGAGTATAATCTTCAAAGGTCCTCTCCTGGTAACTTAATCCTGACAGCCATGCCCAACCTCCCAAAGACTCCATGGCCTTCAAAGTAGTACCACAAGGTAGGCACCAGTACTCAGATCATTAGGTTATGAGGGACAGTGCAGATGAAAATTGTAACACCCACTTAATACTGAGCCTCAGAATCCATCCAGAGTAGCTTAGGACCAAGTCTAGGGTAGTGCCTGCCCATCTTTCCACCTTCACACATCCTGCCCCTGAAAGGCAGTCTTTAGGTATGATCTCTTATGATAGGCAGCTCATTCCTAACCGAAGGGGCTGAGCTAGTAGAATCAAGCTCTTTTTCCAAAGTTTCCAGCTGGACTGTACTACAACCTAGGGAGAGAATGATTGGATGGCACACAAACTGCCGCCCAGGTAGATTCACATGCTAACCCATCTTGAGCTTCTACTTGAATTGTGTAAAAGGCAGACAGGAATAAGTCTGACACTGCATGATGAATCCAGTTTCTTGGTGCCTTCCCAGAACATTGCAGGGCAAAGTTATCAAGGTCATATGTATCCTCTGTTGTCAGGAGGATCCGTGTGGATTGGCAATGTCTATCAAAAGTAGGCAAGAGAAGTTGATAGCTGAGTATTGCTCTAACCTCTCTTCTGAGTCCTGGGTAGGCCTCAGCAAAGTCAGAAACAGCACAAAGAATGAGCAGAAACTTGGTAATGTCTACACTAAGTCTTCCTAGAGAAGATTTTGTTTCTTACATATCAACTTATTTCTTGCCAAGTAAGGGTCAAAGCCATGCTTCTACATAAGCCTTCCCCTCATGTATTGCCACACCATTAAGTTTGTACTATCTCCTTTCTCACAAAACTGCAGAGCCATCCAGCCTTGTCTGTAGGAATGGGTAGTAATTACATACTGTATGTAAGTTTTAAATTGCTTGCAAATTGGTTTTGGGAGGGGTTTATAGCTCTCATTAGCTTTGTCAAAGACCTGGACCTCATAAAGTCGAGAACCCTACTTATCACACTTTTTATCTCAGAAAATAGGATAAATCAGTCTATAGCAAAATGTCCTATTTTAAAAGACCCTTCACAGTATAGCTTTATCTGGACCACTTTTCCTTCTCTTGCAACATGTCAAAGACGTTGCCGTTAGTTACAGGAGACTCATGGAGTCCACTTTTGTATTATGAAGGTTATTAGTATTGAAAACTTTATATGCCCCAGTACAGGGGAATGCCAGGGCCAAGAAGTGGGAGTGGGTGGGTAGGGGAGCAGGGCAAGGGGAGGGTATAGGGAACTTTTGGGATAGCATTTGAAATGTAAATAAAGAAAATATCTAAGAAAGAAAGAAAGAAAGAGAGAGAGAGAGAGAGAGAGAGAGAAAGAAAGAAAGAAAGAAAGAAAGAAAGAAAGAAAGAAAGAAAGAAAGAAAGAAAGAAAGACCTTCCTCTGGCACAGGTTTGAAGATCTAGTGGTCCCCAACTGGTAGCACTGTTTTGGGAAGTTGTGGAAACCTTTAGAAGATGTGCCATATTTGGAGAAAGTCATTCACTGGGTGGGAGAACAGCCTTTCAGTGTTAATAGCCACAGATCCCTTTCTTCCTATTCTCTGCTTCATGAAGTGGAAATTTAAGGGTTCTTTGAAAATTCAGTAGTGTTGGAAATATTGGGGGTTGGTTGACAGGGTACATATATATGAAACATTCTTCAAATCATTCCCCACTGAGATTCTCTGATATGTTCCTCTCTCGTGTTTTGTTTTGTTTTTTTTTTCTTATTTATTTATTTATTTATTTATTTATTTATTTATTTATTATTAGAGAATTTCTTTATTTACATTTAAAGTGTTATCCCATGAGTCCCCTATACCCTCCCCCCCCCTGCTCCCCTCCCCACCCACTCCCACTACTTGGCCCTGGCATTCCCCTGTACTGGGGCATATAAACATTGCTAAACCAAGGGCCTTTCTTCCCAATAATAGCCAACTAGGCCATCTTCTAATACATATGCAACTGGAGACATGAGCTCTGGGGGTTCTGATTAGTTCATATTGTTGTTCCATCTATAGGGTTGCAGACCCCTACAGCTCTTGGGTACTCTCTCTAGCTCCTACATTGGGGACCCTGTGTTCTGCCCTATAGATGATTGTGAGCATCCACTTCGGTATTTGTCAGAGACTGAAAAAGCCTCACAGGAGACAGCTATATCAGGGTCCTTTCAGCAATATCCTGCTGGTGTATGCAGTAGTGACTGCATTTGGTGGCTGATTATGTGATGGACCACCGGGTGGGGCAATCTAGGATGATCCATCCTCTCATTTTAGCTCCAAACTTTGTCTCTGCACCTCCTTCCATGTATATTTTAATCCCTATTCTAGGGAGGAATGAAGTATCCATGTGTTGGACTTTCTTGATTTTCTTGTGTTTTGGAAATTGTATCTTGGGTATTCTAGGTTTCTGGGCTAATATCCGCTTATCAGTGAGTGCATATTAAGTGACTTCTTTTGTGATTGGGTTACCTCACTCAGGATGATATCCTCCAGATATATCCATTTGCTCAAGAATTTCATAAATTCTTTGTTTTTAATAGCTGAGTAGTACTCCATTGTGTAAATGCACCACATTTTCTGTATCCATTCCTCTGTTGAGGGACATTTGGGTTCTTTCCAGCTTCTGGCTATTATAAATAAGGCTGCTATGAACATAGTAGAGCATGTGTCCTTGTTACCAGTTGGAATATCTTCTGGGTATATGCCCAGTAGAGGTATTGCTAGATCTTTCGGTAGTACTATGTCCAGTTTTCTGAGAAACCACCCCACTGATTTCCAGAGTGGTTGTATCAGCTTGCAATCCCACCAGCAATGAAGGAGTGTTCCTCTTTGTCCACATCCTCACCAGCATCCGCTTTCACCTGAATTTTTGATCTTAGCCATTCTTACTGGTGTGAGGTGGAATCTCAGGGTTGTTTTGATTTGCATTTCTCTGATGATTAAGGATTTCGAACATTTGTTAAGGTGGTTCTCAGCCCTTTGGCATTCTTCAGTTGAAAATTCTTTGTTTAGCTCTGTACCCCATTTTTAATGGGGTTATTTGAATTTCTGGAGTTCAGCTTCTTGAGCTCTTTGTAAATGTTGGATATTAGCCTCCTATCAGATTTAGGATTGGTAAAAATTCTTTTCTAATCTGTTGGTGGCCTTTTTGTCTTATTGACAGGATGTTTTGCTTTACAGAAGCTTTGCAATTTTATCAGGTCTCATTTGTCAATTTGTGATCTTACAGCACAGACCATTGGTGTTCTGTTTAGGAATTTTACCCCTGTGCCCATATCTTCAAGGCTTTTCCCCACTTTCTCCCCTATGAATTTCAGTGTCTCTGGTTTAATGTGGAGGTCTTTGATCCACTTAGACTTGAGCTTTGACCAAGGAGAAAGGAATGGATCAATTCGCATTCTTCTACATGTTGACCGCCAGTTGTGCCAGCACCATTTGAAAATGCTGTCTTTTTTCCACTGGATAGTTTTAGCTCCCTTGTCGAAGATAAGGTGACTCAAGGTGTGTGGGTTCATTTCTGGGTCTTCAATTCTATTCCATTGGTCTCCCTGTCTGTTGTTATACCAGTACCATGTAGTTTTTTATCACAATTGCTCTGTAGTACAGCTTGAGGTCAGGGATGGTGATTCCACCAGAGGTTCTTTTATTGTTGAGAATAGTTTTTGCTATCCTAGGTTTTTTATTATTCCAGATGAATTTGCAAATTGCCCTTTCTATCTCAGTGAAGAATTCAGTTGAAATTTTGATGGGGATTGCATTGAATTTGTAGATTGCTTTTGGCAGGATAGCTATTTTTACTATATTAATCCTGCCAATCCATGAGCATGGGAGATCTTTCCATCTTCTGAGATGCTCATTTAAAGTCGAATCTAGGTTTTCAAGAACATTGTCCATGGTTGCCACCACTTCCCTCTCTTCACAGTTCCTTTTTCATTTTCACTGGTGTCTCCTTTACCAACTTACCAAAAGTCAAAGTCTTTTAGCTTCTAAATAGTTCAGTTACCATACTTTTTCCTTAAGGTTGACATTTTTTTCCTATTAGTGAATGACCTCACTGTGCTTTTCCCAGCCAAGCTAGCACAGAAGGCCACTGAGCACCTTGCTTCCAACCAGGCCAGCAGGAAAGGACACTGAGCCCCCTGCTTTCTCTCCCTTGCTCATCTGCCATATGAACTGGAAAGGAATTATTCCCACTCATTCCCCAGCCTCCACTTCTGGAGACAGTGCTGCTGAAGCTTCTCCTATAACACACAGGAGCTTACTCTCAGTCCAGTGTGGCAGATACAAACAGTCTCTTCACCAAGTAAAGCTGGTTCCATCTGTGAAACTTATTTTGTAATTGGTAAACATGGGAGGAAGTATCCGAGTATGCACAAACACATCCCTGTCCAACACAACCTCAACTTGACATAGTTTAAGACTTGGGACAGTTGGAGGCAGTTAGAACTGTCACACACCCTCAATATTTCATCTAGTCACAATAGCTTTCTCAAACAAAAAGCCAGGTACATTCTACAGTCAAACATGGGTAGGTTTCAAGTCATATCTGTCACTCTCTGACCTCAAGCCTCTAGTCTTAGTTAGGGTTTTATTGATGTGAAGAGAAATCACCACCAAGGCAACTCTTATAAAGGCAAACATTTAATTTTGGCTGGCTTAAAAAATCATAAGTTCAGTCTATTTTCATCATAGTGGGAAGAATGGCATTGTAGAGGCTAACTTGGTGCTGGAGGAATGGGGAGTTCTATATCTTGATCTGAAGGCAACCAGAAGACTGTCTTCTTTGTTGGTCAGAGCACATGCCCAAAGCAAGCCACCACCGTAAAACACTTCCTTCAACAAGGCCAAACCTCACCTCCTATTAGTGCCACTCCCTATGTAGCCAAGCATTCATCCACATTACTCTATGGCAGCCAAATCTATTTAAACCACAACAGCTCTAAAGTTTCATTTGAATTACATTCCCAACTTTTTGGTGAGTTAAGATGACAAGTTTTCTTGTCTGAAATTGTACTTCATGAAAATATTTATATTTCTTAATTGGATAAAATAGGTCATTGATTTATGAGTCCCTTAGTTGTGCTACCAAGTGCCACTCATGAAAAAATGGTAGAGACTGAACAAATGCTCCTTTCCTGTCTTCAGTGCAATAGTTGGAGAGACAAGAATCAGCTGAGAGTTCTTAAGGTACACTCAACAGCAAAAGCATTTTAAAGGATTTTTACTAGAAATATTGATGTACTAATTATAAGTTGAAAAGTAATCCTCTTATGAAAATATTTTAGTAGTCTATGAACCATCATTAACATAGGACAGTCTTAGATAAAATTGATATATGTATTTGGAAATGTATAACTTCATTTGTATGATTGATTTTACATAGTTTTGAAATTAATATTTCTATACATTGGGGAAATGTTGGAATGAGATTAAGTTTATTTTCTACATCTTTATGCCATTCCAAACCAATGTAAAGTAAATGACTGAGCCAGGAGGAGTGTCCCATGAGGAATATCTCCCATGACTATGTGTGCTCAGGAGTATACCCATGACAATGTAACCTGAGGAATGTCCCCATCACTATGTGACCTGAGGAGTGTCTCTTTGACTGTCTGACCTCAGAAGTGTATCTATGATAAACCACAGTTTAAGCTTCACATCCAGTTACTTCTCACAAACCCTGATGTTGATTCATTTAAAGATGACATAATAAGTGTGAGATAGCTCAGCAGGTAAGGACTCTGGTCTCCAAGCCTAGAGTTCTGGTTTTCAGCCTTAGAATACGGTGGCAGGAGAAAACTAACCCCACAAGATTTCCTCTGACCTCCATATAGGCATCATGACACACACACACACACACACACACACACACACACACACACACACACAGAGAGAGAGAGAGAGAGAGAGAGAGAGAGAGAGAGAGAGATGCATGAGAGAAAAATACACACAATAAATAGATGTTTAAATTTTTCTAAATATTAAAAAAATTGAAGATGATGTAGTTTTAAAAATAACTTACTATCATTATATAGACTTTGAACTCACAGAGCTCCCCCAGTCTCAACTGCCAGAATGTCAAGATCGGAATGATATGTCACCACATCTAGCATCAGATATCATTTTTAATCTAAAAAGAGAATTATATTTATTTACTGACAATTTTGACTGGAAATTGAGGGATGTATCCTTAATTTTGTGTTATAGCCAGGATATTGCTGGATTGATTTTTACACGTGAGCATGAAATGACAGGGAGCTACTTCAGGTTTCAGGGTGTGAATACCCCCAAAGCTTCTGGAATTGAAGAAGGACTAAGAGGAGGAGAATGGGCAGAAGGGAAGGGAAGGGAAGGGAAGGGAAGGGAAGGGAAGGGAAGGGAAGGGAAGGGAAGGGAAGGAAGAGGAAGGAGAGGAGAATGGAGAGAAGGAAAGAGAAAAAACAGGAAGAAGGAGGAGAAGGAAGACAGAAACTTTTTCTAACACTATTATTTACAGACAAGGCTTAGTGGGGGCTGATTATGATTGATTAAGTTGAATTCCAGTAGTTTTAAAAAAGAAGCAGAGGTCCTAAAGAACCACACACTGAAAGAACTAACTAATGCACACAATTTCTTTTCTTCTTTTTTTAATTTCTTCCCATTTATTTGAATATTGTGCATAGTCCACAGCCATGCCACCCTGAACATGCCTGATGTTCTCTGCAATTTTTATGCCAAGTTGCTTTTATCCATTTGACCTTATCTATGAACACCCAAATCCATAAGTAGTTTTTACTGGATATTGTTTGTTTGTGACTTGCAAGGAATAAAGGAATCATGAGGCTGCTGACCAAAAAGGAAGAATGAAAGAAACAATTTTACTGGCTCCTGTAACCTTAAAACATGGTGGGATACAGATATCCAACTGTTAATGGAGCCTCCATCTCTCCATGTTTAAGCTCTCCTGCCCTCAGCATCAGTTTCACACTCAGGCTGGCTCTCCCCACACGATAGCAAAGACGGTCCTCAGAGACTCCACGGTGGTATCATCCGTATCTTTGGAACCTCTGAACACGAGTGATTCTCTGCCAGCATCCATATGGCTGTCCTTGCTTTGGTCATACGTTCACCCTGTCTGAGCACTGGCTCAGAATACTAGAGCTCATTGAAAAGCCCGTCTGGTGAGCATCCTCTTCCTGCAGTGAGAAGAGGGCATCATGATTGATAGGCAAGCTCAGAAGATGGGGTAGTGAGGGTTTCCAAAAGAGCTGGACCAGTGATGTCCCTCATCCATAATGGCAGCTCCCCTCAGAAGGCTTTCTGATAAGCGGATATTAGCCCAGAAATCTAGAATACCCAAGATACAAGTTCCAAACATAAGAAAATCAAGAAAGACCAATGCGTGGATACTTCACTCCTCCCTAGAATAGGGATTAAAATATACATGGAAGGATGTGCAGAGACAAAGCTTGGAGCCACAATTTGTTTTCTTCTTTTTGAGTTGTAATACCATATGTAATTACAATGTTGCTTCTTCCCTTTCTTCCCTTAAATCCTGCCATACCCCGGACACATAGTCCTTCAAATTTAGGGCTCCTCTTTTTACTAATTGCTAATACATGCATATGTGTATACTCATATATATATATATATATATATATATATATATATATATATATATATATTCTTAAACATAATTTTTTTCCTGAATAGAGCTCTTGGATTTGTGTTTTCATGGGTTACCATTTAGCACTATGCCACCAGTTGGTGTCTTTCCTGCCCAAGGCCACCTTGCCTGCCCCCAGCTTTCCTCATATGTATATGTGTGTGACTGTGCATGCTACATGAGAACAGATGACCCTGGGAAATGTGGTCTCAGACTCTGAAGCTACAGGCAGCTGTGAGTTGCCAGATATGAGTAATGGGCACTGGGTCCTCAGAAAGAGCAGCAAGAGCTCTTAAGGACTGATGTCTCTTCAGTCCCTCCTTCCATTTACTAACATGTGACATTTTGTAGCAGCTATCTGCCACCAAGAAAGCATTCACAGGCCAGAAGATGGCTCAGCTTTCCAGAGCCCTGGTTGCTCTTCCAGAGGCCATGGGTGCAAATCCCATCACCCTCACGGCTGCTCACAATTCAGTTCCAGAGCATCTAATCCCTTTCCTGTCTTCCACAGGCTCTAAATACATATGTATGCACAGGCACGCATACAGACAAATATCTGTACACATACATTTTTTAATTAAAATTTTGAAGAATTTTAAAACAGTATTTTTAAAAGAAGACAATCACCAAACTTGGACCCCAAACATTGATTAGAATAGTGACCCACAAGATCAGCTCACAGACTGTGGCGGAGGGTGAGTGAGAGGACTGTAGAAGCAACACAGCTTCTGGGACAGACCCAGGCCTGTTTTGGGCCATCTGGGCACCGACAGAAACCAAGACCACTCACCATCATAAGAACCCAGCACTCCCACCTCAGCCAGTCCTGGTTACTGCCAACACACCTGAAAAGCAAGATTCAGATTCAAAATCATATTTCATGATGCTGGTAGAGGGCCTTAAGAAGGGCATAAAAACAGACTTTATTTGCCCCAATACAGGGGAACGCCGGGGCCAGGGGGTGGGAGCGGGTGGGTAGGGTAGCAGGGCCGGGAGGGGGGAGGATATAGGGAACTTTCTGGATAACACTTGAAATGTAAATGAAGAAAATAGCTAATAAAAGTTGAAAAAAAAAAGTAAAAATTTCATGTAATTCAACCATCCCACTTCTATATCTCAATGAGTCATTGTGTTAAAAGAGTTATCTACACTACTGTGTTATACTATCTGTGTATTATATATACTATACTGTATTGTACATCTACAATACTATGTTATACAGTATACAATGTATTCTGTTCATAATATTCAAGACAAATATCTGAGCATGATTATGCCACAGCTGCATGGAAAGTTCACAGGCTTCCACTGTCAATCTGACCTTACACTTGAAGAAATGCAGTCATTAGAGGGGTCCCCTAAATGGCATAGTGGACTACATGAGGGAATAGATTGTCCTGTTACTTAAACAGGGACACCAGTTCTTCTACCTGTGACACTAGGATTTGCACTGCCCTCAACAACAATTTTCTCAAGCTAATAAAATAGTGAATATGGTTATAGCAATTGTGTGATGTCTGTATGGTCTCCAAAAAAAAAAAAAAAAAAAAAAAAAAAAAAAAAAAAAAAAAAAAAGAAGGGCATAAAAAACTCACTTAAAGAAATACAGGAGATCACTGCTAAACATGTAGAAGCCCTTAATGAATCACAGGAAAACACTACTAAACAAGTAGGAGTCCTTAAAGAAGAAACACAAAAATCCCTTAAAGAATTACAGGAAAACACAACCAAACAGGTGATGGAATTGAACAAAACCATCCAAGAACTAAAAAGGGAAATAGAAACAATAAAGAAAAACCAAAGTGAGACAACTCTGGAAATAGGAACCCTAGGAAAGAAGTCAGGAACCATAGACATGGGCATCTGCAACAGAATACAAGAGATGAAAGAGAGAATATCAGGTGCAGAAGATTCTGTAGAGAACATGGGCACAACAATCAAAGAAAATGCAAAATGCAAAAAGATTCTAACTCAAAACATCCAGGAAATTCAGGACACAATGAGAAGACCAACTTATGGATAATAGGGGTAGATGAAAATGAAGATTTTCAAATTAAAGGGCCAGCAAATATCTTCAACAAAATTATAGAAGAAAACTTCCCAAACCTAAAGAAAGAGATGCCCATGAACATTTAAGAAGCCTACAGAACTTGAAATACACTGGACCAAAAAAGACATTCCTCACAACACATAATAATCAGAACAACAAATGCACGAAATAAAGACAGAAAATTCAAAGCAGTAAGGGAAAAAGGTCAAGTAATATACAAAGGCAGGCCTATTAGAATTACACCAGGCTTCTCACCAGAGACTATGAAAGCCAGAAGATCCTGGACAGATACAGACCCTAAGAGAAAACAAATGCCAGCCCAGGCTGCTATACCCAGAAAAAGTCTCAAATACTATACAAGGAGAAACCAAAGTATTCCATGACAAAACCAAATTCACCCAATATCTTTCCATGAATCCAGCCCTTCAAAGGATAATAACAGCAAAACAACAACACAAGGACAGAAACTACACTCTAGAAAAAGCAAGAAAGTAATCCTTCAACAAACCTAAAAAAAAACACAGCCCCAAGAACAGAATCCCAACTTTAACAACAAAAATAACAGGAAGTAACAATTACTTTTCTTTAAATTCTCTTAACATCAATGGAATCAATTCCCCAATAAAAAGACTTAGACTAATAGACTGGCTGCACAAACAGGACCCAACATTTTGCTGCTTACAGGAAACCCAACTCAGGAAAAAAGACAGAAGACACTATCTCAGAGTGAAAGGCTGGAAAACAATTTTCCAAACAAATAGTCCGAAGAAACAAGCTGGAGTAGCCATTCTAATATTGAATAAAATTAACTTTCAACCCAAAGTTATCAAAAAAGACAAGGAGGGCAATTCATACTCATCAAAGGCAAAATCTTACAAGATGAACTCTCAATTTTAAATATCTATGCTCCAAATGCAAAAGCAGCCACATTCATTAAAGAAACTTTAGTAAAACTCAAAGCACATATTGCACCTCACAGAATAATAGTGGGAGACTTCAACACCCCTCTCTCACCATTAGACAGATCCTGGAAAAAGAAACTAAACAGAGACACTTAGACACTAACAGAAGTTATAAAACAAATGGATTTAATAGATATCTACAGAACATTTTATCCTGAAACAAAAGTATATACCTTCTTGTCAGCACCTCATGGTACCTCCTCCAAAATTGACCATATAATCAGTCACAAAATAGGCCTCAACAGATACAAAAATATTGGAATTATCCCATGAATCCTATCAGATCACCACGGACGAAGGCTGATCTTCAATAATAGCAGAAATAATAGATAGTTCACATTCACATGGAAATTGAACAGCACTCTACTCAATGAAACTTGGTCCAGGAAGAAATAAAGAAAGAAATTAAAGACTTTTTAGAGTTTAATGAAAATGAAGCCACAACATACCCAAAGTTATGGGACACAATGAAGGCTATTTCCTAAGAGGAAAACTTATAGCCATAAGTGCTTCCAAAAAGAAACTAGAGAGAGCATACACTAGCAGCCTGACAGCACACCTAGAAGCTCTAGAACTAAAGGAAGCAAATTCACCCAAGAGGTGTAGATGGCAGGAAATAATCAAACTCAGGGCTGAAATCAATCAAGTGGAAACAAAAAGAAGTATTCAAAGAATCAACCAAACCAGTAGCTGGTTTTTTGAGAAAATCAACAAGATAGATAAACCCTTAGCCATATTAACTAGAGGGCACAGGGACAGTATTCTAATTAACAAAATCAGAAATGAAAAAGGAGACATAACAACAGATCCTGAGAAAATCCAAAACATCATCATATCCTACTACAAAAGGCTATACTCAACAAAACTGGAAAACCTGGATGAAATGGACAACATCCTAGACAGATGCCACGTACCAAAGTTAAATCAGGATCAGATTAATGATCTAAACAGTCCCATTTCCCCTAAAAAAAATAGAAGCAGTCATCAATAGTCTCCCAACCAAAAAAGCCCAGGACCAGATGGGTGTAGTGCAGAGACTATCAGACCTTCAAAAAGACCTAATTCCAACTCTCCTCAAACTATTCCACAATACAGAAACAGAAGGTACTCTGCCTAATTCATTCTATGAATCCACAATTACTCAGATACTTAAACCACACAAAGATCCAACAAAAAAGAGAACTTCAGACCAATTTCTCTTATGAATGTCAATACAAAAATACTCAATAAAATACTCACAAATCAAAGCCTAGAACACATCAAAATGATCACCCATCACAACCAAGTAGGCTTTATCCCAGGATGAAGGGATGGTTTAATATACAGAAATCCATCAACAAAATTCACTATATAAACAAACAAAAGAAAAAAACCACATGATCATCTTGTTAGATGCTGAGAAAGCACCTGATAAAATCCAACACCCATTCATAATAAAAGTCTTGGAAAGATCAGGAATTCAAGGCCATACCTCAACATAATGAAAACAATATACAGCAAACCAGTAGCCAACATCAAACTACATGGAGAGAAACTCAAAGCAATCCCACTAAAATCAGGGACTAGACAAGGGTGCCCACTTTCTCCCTACCTATTCAATATATTACTTGAAGTCCTAGCCAGAGCAATTAGACAACAAAAGGAGATCAAGGGCATACAAATTGAAAAGTAAGAAGTCAAAATATCACTATTTGCAGATGATATGATAGTGTATATATAAGTGACCCTAAAAATTCCACCAGAGAACTCCTAAACCTGATAAACAGCTTCAGTGCAGTAGCTGGATATAAAATTAACTCAAACAAATCAGTGGCCTTTCTCTACACAAAGGATAAATGGGCTGAAAAAAAATTAGGGAAACAACACCCTTCACAATAGTCACAAAAATATAAAACACCTTGGTATGACTCTAACTAAGGAAGTGAAAGATCTGTATGATAAGAACTTCAAGTCTCTGAAGAAAGAAATTGAAGATCTCAGAAGATGGAAAGATCTCCCATGCTCATGGATTGGCAGGATTAATATAGTAAAAATGGCTATCCTGCCGAAAGCAATCTACAGATTCAATTCAATCCCCATCAAAATGCCAGCTCAATTCTTCACTGAGTTAGAAAGGGATATTTGCAAATTCATCTGGAATAATAAAAAACCTAGGATAGCAAAAACTATTCTCAATAATAAAAGAACCTCTGGTGGAATCACCATCCCTGACCTCAAGCTGTATGACAGATCAGTTGTGATAAAATCTGCATGGTACTGGTACAGAGACAGACAAGTAGATCAATGGAATAGAATTGAAGACCCAGAAATGAACCCACACACCTATGGTCACTTGATCTTTGACAAAAGAAGCTAAAACAATCCAGCGGAAAACAGTCAGCATTTTCAACAAATGGTGCTGGCACAACTGGCGGTTTTCATGTAGAAAAATGTGAATTGATCCATTTTTATCTCCTTGTACAAAGCTCAACTCTAAGTGGATCAAAGACCTCCATATAAAACCAGAGACACTGAAATTTATAGAGGAGAAAGTGTGCAAAAGCCTTGAAGATAAGGGCACTGGAGAAAATTCCTAAACAGAACAGCAATGGCTTGTCCTGTAAGGTCAATAATTGACAAATGGGACCTCATGAAATTGCAAAGCTTCCTTAAGGCAAAAGACACTGTCAATAAGACAAAAAGGCCACCAACAGAATGGAAAAGGATTTTTACCAATCCTAAATCTGATAGGGGACTAATATCCAATATATACAAAGAGCTCAAGAAGCTAGGCTCCAGAAATTCAAATAACCCTATTAAAAATGGGATACAGAGCTAAACAAAGAATTCTCAACTGAAGAATACCAAAGGGCTGAGAAGCACCTGAAAAAATGTTCAACATCCTTAATCATCAGGGAAATGCAAATCAAAACAACCTTGAGATTCCACCTAACACCAGTCAGAATGGCTAAGATCAAAAATTCAGAGGACAGCAGATGCTGGCAAGGATGTGGAGAAAGAGGAACACTACTCCATTGTTGGTGGGATTGCAAGCTGGTACAACCACTCTGGAAATCAGTCTGGAGGTTCCTCAGAAAATTGGACATAGTACTACCGGAAGATCCAGCAATACCTCTCCTAGGCATATACCCAGAAGATGTTCCAACTGGTAATAAGGACACATGCTCCACTATGTTTATAGCAGCCTTATTTATAATAGCCAGAAGCTGGAAAGAACCCAGATGTCCCTCAACAGAGGAATGAATACAGAAAATGTGGTACATTACAAAATAGAGTACTACTCAGTATTAAAAACAATGAATTTATGAAATTCTTGGGCAAATGGATGTATCTAGAGGATATCATCCTGAGTGAGGTAACCCAATCACAAAAGAAGTCACTTGATATGCACTCACTGATAAGTGGATATTAGCCCAGAAACTTAGAATACCCAAGATACAATTTGTAAAACACAAGAAAAACAAGAATGATGACCAAAGTAGGGATACTTCATTTCTCCTTAGAACAGGGAACAAAATACCCATGAAAGGAGTTACAGAGACAAAGATTGGAGCTAAGACAAAAGGATGGATCATCCATCCAGAGACTACCCCACCCGGGTATCCATTGCATAATCAGCCACCAAATCCAAACACTATTGCATATGCCAGCAAGATTTTGCTGAAAGGACCCTGAGTGAGGCTATGCAGGTACCTGGCAAATACAGAAGTGGATGCTCACAGTAATCTATAGGATGGAACACAGGGCCACCAATGTAGAAGCTAGAGAAAGCACCCAAGGAGCTGAAGGGTTCTGCAACTCTATAGGTGGAACAACAACATGAACTAACCAGAACCCCCAGAGCTCGTGTCTCTAGCTGCATATATAGAAGAAGATGGCCTAGTTGTCCATCGTTGGGAAGAGAGGCCCCTTGGTCTTGCAACCTTTATATGCCCCAGTACAGGGGAATGCCAGGGCCAAGAAGTGGGAATGGGTGGGTAGGGTTATAGGGTACTTTCAGGATATCATTTGAAATGTAAATTAAGAAAATACCTAATAAAAAAAAAGAATAGTGACCCCCCCCAAATCACCTCTTTTCTTGTGATTCTCTCTATGAAAATGTGTAACTGAGACTAGACTATGGATAGAAACACTAAGTATAAACACTGTGTATAGCTCACTGTAATTCTGAAGGTCCTTTGGTTCCTTGGGCTATGGCATCAGTTTGGCTTGAGGAGAATCCTTTAGAAACTCTGCTTTTCAGAATTATCTCAATGAAGCAGGGATACCGTAAATGGGTACCACATAGCTATTTGGGAGTATCATCATATTCCAAGTCCAGACACAGCTGCAAGTCATTCTCAACAATTCCATTGAGAAGATCTGGTACTGCTATGTTAAAGTTAAGGGTCACAATCGACAGGAGCATGCACATGTACAGTAGGCTAGCTCTGGTTTCCCTGCTCAAAACCTGATTAAATAACAAGGTTCGGTGTGATGTTGTGTGAGATCCATTCTGTATTAACATACACAGGCGTTGCTTAATATGCTGATAAAGCTATTACAGTTATATAAGTGTGGATACATACATATGCTGAACAAATCTGTACAAGCTGTTCTGGCTACCAAGGCTAGCACAGGAAGAAACTTTGTTCTATTCAGTAATATCAGTAACAATGACTTAGTGTCAAAGGCTTTGTTCTTACAGTCATAGACCTTGAACATTTTGTGGTGAAGGCCGTATCAGTGACAAAATGAGATATGTACTTGAACAGGGCCGGATACTCAGCAAAACACAGCCCTAGCAGCAGCCTGAGAGTATGGGATCCTCTCTGATGGAGCTACTCACAATCCCTCCAATCACAGCAGACAGAGCCAATTGAAGCCCTGCCTATTCCAACACTTACGATATATGTGAGATTAACTAACACGTTGCTTGGAGAAACTGTGCTGTGATTTCCATCTGCTCTTGTTTTTCTAACTCATACACAGTTTAGTCCTACAATGGTATTAAAAGAATGACCTATAGTCCACCGATGCTGTTTGAAGGTGGCCTTTGGCAACAGATTGGAAGTAAAGTCACTGGAGCCAAGCTCCCATGAGTGAATCTTGCTGGATTATGGTCAGAGGCACATAGACCTAGACTCCCTTTTCTCTTATAATGTGATACTCTGCATATCTCACACTCTACTATTACAAGAGGCCATCAAATATGAGGATACTCAACTTGTATCCCTAGAACTAGGATGTAGAATCAAGCTTCTTTCTTCCTATGGTGGCTTCCTTCAGGTATTTCTACATACAAATGACAAGCCTGTGTGCTTAGTTGTAAGCCTTTCTTGCTCAGCAAGTATGGTAAACCTGGTTTCTTCTTCTACTTGCATTTAGGCCCTTTTTAAATGCTTATTCTTTGGGATATGTTTGTCAGGTTAGAGTTGGAGGCTCTTGTACTCATCACATAGGTGAGAAACCTAGGGTGGAACTATCTTAATAATACATACTTGCCCTAAGAATTCTCTTTAAAATTATTTTTAATCTTCTGCTTATGAGTGCTTTATCTGCATCTCTATATGCCTTGTGTGATGCCCGGTACTCATGGAAGTCAGAAGAAGGCACTGTGAATGCTGGAACTAGAACTAAAGGTGGTCCTGAGGTGGGTGTTGGCAACGGAACCCGGGTACTTTGCAAGAACAGCAGGTGCTCTTAACTACTGAGCAACAGTAGTTAGAATCAGCTCTAAGCCAGATTCTTACATCATTCCAAACCGCTGTGCAGTTAGAAGCAAAGTAGTCATAGGATTTTTCTTAGGACTAAAGAATAAAATATTAAGAATTTTTTTGTGAATTAAAGAGTACTTGTAAATATTAGTTGTTTTAACCTCAAAAAAATACACATTTCATATAAGGAGAAAAAAGACCAAAATAGTTAGAGAATGCAGTAACACTAATCTCATAATGGAAGGTAAAGTCACAAGAGTCCAAATAAAGAAATGTCAATATGGACTAGCACTCCTGCTCACAGTGATGGCTCAAATGTAAAAGTATAGGCCATGCAAGCCTGATGACCTGAGTATGGATCCCAGAAACATCTGAAAAAATGGGCACAGCACTGCACATCTGTAATCTCAGGGTTGTTGTGTCAAGATGAGGAAAATAATGTGGACCATAGAACTGTCCAGGAGTTTGCAGGCCAGCTCTCATAGGGTAAACAATGCAAAAGCAATGGAGAACAAAATAGAACATAAGAATTGACTGAATCCCAAAGCATGTCCTTTAATCTGCACATGTGCCCTTATACATTAGTGCACCTTTGTGTGTAAGTACACACACACACACCACACACACATACATCACACATGCACACCATACACACACACACACACACACACACACACACACACACACCAGTGATGACTATGATAATGAAAACTAAATTACTCAGGAATTTTCTGGCTTCTTTGATTCTATTTTTAAAAAAAGCTTCTCTGTAAGAAGAGGTCTGTTAGGCAGTGAGAAACAGGGCTCAATTTGTCAGGTGCTTGTAATGTGATTCAAGCAGGGGGGAACTAAATTCAGATCCCCAACAACCACATAAAAGTCTGGGTGTGGCGACACATACCTATAATCCCAGCACTGGTAGGTAGTGCTTGGAGGAGTCTGGGAATTCACAGAATCTAAATGTTCTGTGTAGTAAAGAGAAGAACTCTGTCAAAAAGAAAAAAAAAAAAAGCAAACTGTAGAGCTAGAGAAGACACATAGCATGCACCCTTCACACACACACACACACACACACACACAGACACACACGGTGAGAGTAGAGTTCAGAACGAGACTAAAGTCCTGATTTTGTTGCTTCCTTGTCACAGGAAGATAGGCTTATACTTTGTGCAATCTACTGTAGTTTTTAAATCTTAAAATCTTTACTATATCTAATAAAATATGATTTGAGGAAGGAAGTACAACTGATTCAATAAGA
This sequence comes from Mus minutoides, assembly GCA_902729485.2. Taxonomy (NCBI): domain Eukaryota; kingdom Metazoa; phylum Chordata; class Mammalia; order Rodentia; family Muridae; genus Mus; species Mus minutoides. The sequence goes on from LR749839.1 coordinate 991,098, forward strand.
AAGAAGCTTTTATTATTAACCAGGAAAAAATATCAGGATTTAACATGGTTTACAGAAACATGTTCCAGTGAATTGGTTTTTATGACATTGTTTTTCAGACCTTAAAAATCATCTCTAAAATGCACATCCTGGCCCTATAACCTTTGCCTTCTTGAATCCAAAGCTCTGAGAACTGCTTGAATCTATCTGAATATTTAGTAAGCATCTCAGAGATTCTGATGCTGTTACTTTCAGCAGAACAAGTAGAATCATTTCTCCAAGAACTGAAGATATTTATAGAGGCAGGCTTTATGCTACTGAAAGGACTCCACACTACTAAATAGCCCAGAAGCTAGAGAGAGGCTTCATTTACCAGGTACATTTAGCTTAGTTAAAGAATATACATGTGCATTCATCTGTGTGTCTTTTTTTTTTTTGCCCAATTAACCTTGGTCTTTTTATTTTATTTATTCATTTATTATTTTTTGAGATTATAATTACATCATCTACCTTTTTCCATTTTCCTTCAAATCCTCTCACATCACATACCTCTTCTTGATCTCTTTCAAATTCATAACCTCTTTTTTCATTAATTGCCATTGCATATATATATATATATATATATATATATTGCATGCACACACACACACACGAGCACGCATGCACATTCACACACACACAATCTGCTCAGTCTGTGTAATGTGAATTATATGTATGTTTTACAGGGATACCTACATGTATGTATGTAACCAGAGATGTGGATAACCAATTGATGTGCTGGTCCCTGGAGAAATCTATTTCTCCTGATTTCAGCATCCCTTAGTTGCCTGTAGTTCTCGGTGTATGGCTAAGGCCTCCTGGAATTTCCCCGAATCCACTTTCAAGTGTTTATTGTTGTCAATGTCCTTGTTTAAGCAGTCAAATTTATGAGACTTCATGTCCATGATACATTTACAAATGTTGAATATAATCAGTACTATAAACATAAAAATGAACATCTATTACAAAACAAAGGGAACATTCCAAAAAAAAATAGATATATCTTTGGAAACTTCTAATTATACTTTCACAAATTCATTGAAGAAACTGTAACAACCATAATTAGAATTTAAATAAAATACTGTATATGGTTTAGCTTAGTCATAGATGAAGAGGAGATATGCATCAGGCTTTTCATATTTTAGAAAAGAAAAAAGGCTGACAGTGAATGAGCAATTGTCAAGGTTAAGGTGTAAGGAAAAAATAAAAACAGAAAAGGTTTAAAAAAATGAAAGCAGCAAAATGAAATAAATAAAAGCAGAAAGCAAAGAAGAAAGAAGCCACAAGGGCCTCAGCACAGCCAGATGCTGGTAATTTAAAAATCCAATAAAATAGAAGGTGTTCAAATGAAAGAGTCTCACACATACACATACAACATACTTACTATAGCAATATACAAAGGGTGTAACAGTCCACATTAGAGATTTAAAAAATAAGAAAATAATATGGATGATAGTATAGCTATTATATTTCAAACAGATAAAATAGATTCTAAAAAGATCACCAAATAAGACTGGCCAAAGAGGAAATGTAAAATCTAAGCAGTTTAAATATTTCAGGGTACAATTGGTGTTTACCAGTTGCCACAGAAAGGAGATGCCAAGTGCAATTCATTTATGGGTTACATTCATTTTAAGTTTCCAGAGAAGAGGGAAACAGGACCCATCCAGGAACTTTAGTTTTTTAATAAATAGCAAATGAAAAGTAAATTATAAGCCAGTTGACTCATGTATATAAACTAAAAAATATGTAGCCAAGTGAGTCCAAGCAGCTTGCACACAGCAATGCAAGAATGTTCAAGTGTGAAGGAAATCCCACTACAGTGCTTTCTTCACTGTAGCTGAAGACATATCTGTGAAGTAAATATGATTTAACAAGAGGCTTTGCAATTAAATAATAAAAAAAAAACATTTGTAAAACAGGGTTAGACAACTATTTTCAAGTGGGCTGATTTCCTTGGATGAATTTACAAATATTGAAACTCATCTCAGAAATGAAGTTTACTATAGGAATTCAAAATTGATCTAATGTTTGAAAACCATTCAAATTATTAAACCTATTAATAATTTAAGAGGGTAAGCATAAGTGATATTCTCAAAGGTTCAGAGAAGCTATTATAATAAACTCAACCCTATTATAAGAAAAAAGAAATGTTAATACTAACAAACTAGAAATAAAAAAGACTCTATCTTGAATGGACAATAAACACCACAGTTGATGAAATTGTAATTATCATGTCCAATACCATGCCTTCCCTGTGTGTGTTCCTGTACAACAGACCTTCACAGCTGCCATATCTGGTAGCTGCTCTCATGCACCTGTCTCTGCTGGAGTGCAAACCACAGTCTTCTAGACTGTAGCCCAGGTCATGAGCGATTAATGGAGTTCCTATCTGAAAATATCTATAGACTCATACTGACCCAGTGGCTTACAGAATCAAGGGCACTGAAGCCCCTCACACCCCTGTGCTCTAATCCAAATTGCTGAAGTGCCTGGTTGCTCCAGATACTTGTGACACACTGGAGGAAATCCTTTATCTGCTGAGCATACCAAGAAGCATCAACAGCCTCTCCTCATGATAACAAGGGCAAGTTATTGCTCCATGATGGCTAGAGCAAATTATTGAAAATAAGTGGTTCAAAACAATCCTGGATCACGGAAAACCAGAATGTACTTCACTGGGCCCCAACCCAGAAGTCAGGTGGGTGTGCTTCCCCCCACAGAACCTTGCTTATCCAGCTTTTGGTGACTACCAGTACCAAACACATCAGTCTCTGTCACTATGGCCACATTGCCAACTCCTCATCTCTGTGGTTCACTTCACTCTGTTCTTATAGGAAGACACATGCGACGGGACTTGGAGCCCACCACAATAAACAAGGATGACTTCCTCAGCATCTGTAACTTGGTCACTTTTGGGAAGAGATCTAAGATTTCATTTACAAATTCCAGAGAATGGGATTAGATATTTGTATTAGTTGTTGGTTCTGTTGCTATAAGAAACACCATAACCAGAAGCAACTTGGGAGGAAATGGCGTATTTTAATGAACAGGTCACAGTCAGTCTTTGAGAGAAGCCAGGCCAAGACTGTGGAGGTAGGAGCTGAAGCTGAAGCTATGGAAGAATGCTGCTTCCTGGCTTGCTTGCTCTGGTTTCTTCAGCTTGCTTTGTTACACAGTTCAAAGCCACTTCCCCAGAGGTAGCACTGGCCACACTGGGTTGAGACTCCCATGTCAATCTTTAGGCAAGAAAATTCCCCATGGATTTGTGATGATGAAGACAGTTCCCCAGCTGATGTTCCCTCTTCCCACCTGACTCTAGTCTAGGTCAAGTTGACAAAAAAAAATTAATGAGCCCAATGTTTTGGTCATTTGTCATGTAGCGATCTCCTCCAAATTGAACATTCCAGCCTAAGAGATGGTCTTGTGAGATTCAGGAAGTAAGCACAAAGCTCGGGAAGATCCTGTAACTGCAGATTCCCAATGTTCATCTCAAGGTCATTTACCTGGGACAGACTCTCCCACTGCTGGAGCTGCCTATAGATTGTGCAGGGAACATTTGTGACTTGTCACCAGCCTGGTGTTACATATGCTTCTGGGGCATCCATTCTTCTATAGGTAACCTCTCACCTAAACTCCAGGAACTCCCATAAATGTATTTGTTCTCCATCCAGGTTAGGTCTTGGGAGAATGCTTTCTTTGAGTGTAGTTACTACTTTGTCTGAGGTAAATAGATCTTTTTTTTGTCCAATTTTTTTTTATTAGATATTTTCTTAATTTACATTTCAAATGCTATTCCGAAAGTCCCCTCTCCCCTCCCCCCTCCCTGCTCACCTGCCCACCCATTCCCACTTCTTGGCCCTGGCATTCCCCTGTATTGGGGCATATAAAGATTGCAGTACCAAGGGGCCTCTCTTCCCAATGATGGCCGACTAGGCCATCTTCTGCTACATATGGAGCTAGAGACATGAGTTCTGGGGGTTCTAGTTAGTTCATATTGTTGATCCTCTTCTAGGGATGTAGACCCCTTCAGCTCCTGGGGTTCTATCTCTAGCTTCTCCATTTGTGGGCCCTGTGTTCCATCTTATGAGTACCTCCGCCCATAAAAACTACAACAACACTGTTATTTAGCATGTTACACAAAGTGATTAGGAGCTAAATCTGAGCTACTGGCATGGTCCCACTAGGTTTTACCTTAGAAGTGCCTCAGACTATTTTCTGTTGCTCTAACAACATACCTGATGGTAGATAAAATGTAAAGAAAAGAGGTTTGTTTAGCTCACAATTTGGGAGATAGCTAAGGCTATGCTGGAATCTGCTTGGCTCTAGGAAAAACCTTGGGGGCAGATGGCATCACAGAGTGAGAGAGTATGTGAAGAAAAGACCACATGGTAAGAGGAACTGGTACATCCAGTGAGCTGCCAGACTCCTGTTCTCCCAAGGATGAATTGTAAGAAAGATTTACTCCCTTTAAAGATTCCAACAGCTTTCATACCACCATACTAGGGAACAAGCTTCCAGAACATGAAGCTCTGAAGCACATTGACATAACCCTCAAATCAATGCAAATACCTTCCCTCGAATGGACAGCAATACTCTCCATGTCTGCTTCTGTAGATGAGGAAGTGGTGGTGTCTGTGGCTGACATAACCCTACACCATCACATGCATGAAGGTGCTTCTGGAAGACACAAAAATGTTCATTCTAATATGAGCAAGCATCAATATGGCAAAATTGTGATACTTGCTAATGGGCTACTATACACATTGGTACAGAACAGGAGTAGGTGCCTGGTATGTTGCCCAGTATTTACGCTGAGAAGATGTTTCAAAGGACATTGATTTGGAGAAGCTTTACCATATTGATCTTGCAACAGTAAGAGAGAGAGAGAGAGAGAGAGAGAGAGAGAGAGGAATAAACTCAAGAAGATTAATTTTCTATCAGGTCTCATAGGTTACAATGAACTGATCTACCATGAAGGATAGAATGTTGGTGTATGTCATTGTACAAACTACATTGCCACAGCCTCACAGCAGCCTAACCAATGTTGAGGCATTGGCTCCTGCTGCTTTCCCCTATAATAGTTGGTTTCTTGTTAGCTTGGCACAAGCTAGCATCATCTGGGAAGAGAGAACCACGATTCAGAAAATGCCTCCATCAAATTGGCTTGTAGGCAAGTCTGTGGGGTCATTTTGTTGACTGATGATTGATGTGGACGGCCTTGCCGACAGTGGGTAATGTCACCACTGGGCAAGTGGTCTTGGGTTGAAGACAAAGCAGGCTGAGCAAGTCCTGGAAGCAAGCCAGTAAGTAGCATTCCCCATGGTTACAGCTTTAGTTCCTGTAATATGAAATTAACCCTTTCTTCTCCAGGTGGCTTTTGGTCATGGAATTTTATTCTAGCAATGCAAAGGAAACTAAAATATCTATCAGTACTCAACTCTTCATAGTTTATGTGAACTTCAGCCATGCAGGCTGACCAACTTGGTTGTCTCTGAAGAGTTCTTGGCAATTTTTCTCAAAGTGTTTCACTTAAAATGACATAATCTCTTGATTGTTCCAACCTTTTCTGTAAACTAGAAGCACAGTCAGGTACCAGGGGCAGTTGGCCTTGGAGGGCTTGTCACTTTCCATCCATGGAGAAGGAAAGAATGATATTAAATCATGGTAATCAAACAACAATCATAAAAATGCCCATGCAGTAGAAGAGACTGGGTGAGTTTAGGGGACCACCTTCATACTCACATACACAGGTTACAGGCACTGGATCTGTGTCAGCAGCTTCTGTTTAATATCTCAATGATTAAAATTCAAATAACTCCTCATAAATCTAGTATATATGCAATGGTTAAATCTCATTTAAAAAAGCAAAAATACCATCTGGTTGGTATATTAAAAGCATTTACTGAAGAACAGATTTTTTAATATAATTATGCTCAAAATATAATGTTATATTCGTAGTGTGTGACATTCTCTCCCTTCATGTCCGTATTTTCGAAACCTTTGAGAAATCTGATTTCCACCTTATATTCAGTAGCCCCTGCCCTCCACTCCACCTCACTGGTTAAGAGAATGCCTAGCCTTATGGGACTTGAATCCTCAAGAAAGGCTCATTCTCAGTAATATCTACACTGTCACAATCTACGAATGAGACTGGATGTCTTACTTCTGGATCCCTGGAAGGACTATTTTTACATACTGAAGAAATGAGAAATAGAAGTAACCATAAATTTGAAAACTGCAAAGAAGTCCAGTCCAGTAGCTAATAAATGTGCCATCAGCTACTCAAATAAGGATATCCTGGGAAAGGACACTGGCTGTCATTCACTCAGCACTACCATACGCGAGTCCAACTCTAAAACGAGAGGCACAAGTCAGTGAGTTGGACAGGATGGTCTTTGGTCTTGAAGAACTTTCCCTCAGCCATTAACGGCATGGAGAAATCACTGCACTACAGTGCCCATATAGAAATGGGCTCTGTCCACAGCTCCCAGGGCAGTTTGGATTTCACCAGCTGATGTCATGCTTGGCTGTGAAATGTTTGGCTGTGGAATCGTTCCCTAGGCAGCAAAGAGAGAGTAGTCTTGGTTCAAGAAAAATTATATATCTAGTGGTTTGGAACATATCAGCAGGAAGTTTTAGAATCATAGGGGGAAGGAATGAGATTAAAAAGTGCAGATGATGCCAGGTGATAAAGAGCAACAGAATCTGGAATTACTTTGGAGTCGCTGGAAGATGCCAAGGTTTCCAAACAGAGGTGAGAGTATTTAGGCTTATTAAGGATGAGATGCTATAAAAATGGGAACAGTCAGATACTGGGATATCAATGGGGTTGGTGGGGAGGGAGGACTTTACAGAATACAGAGGAACTCACAATGTCTGAGCCTTAGCTTTCTTTCTCATTGTTGTCATAAGATATCTGAGAGAGCCGTCTTAAAGGCTGAAGGATTTATTTTAGCTCAGGGGCTAAGATAGTTCAGTCTACCATAGTGGAGACGGTATGCAAGAGTAACCCAGCACATGTCAGCTGGAGCATGTGGAGCTCACATGCTTGGTTGCCAGGGAAGCAGAGAATATAGTCTATACCCAGGGGTAGTTCCAACCTTCAAAAGAAGCTGAAACAATAGCTAGGCTCCACTTAGGCAGACATAGAGAGCCCTTGGTGCACCATGAGTTAGTTAAGCAACTCAGGTGACCCCTCCCTACGTGGACGAATAACTCTCTGGTTGGGCAGAGAAGCGTCCTTAGGAAGTGTGGATTCTTAGTGGATCAGCCAGTGACACTTAGTGGATCAGCCACTACAAAGTGACAAGTTCAAATATACCCTCAGTTTCTTTTCATTCCTATTCTAAGAACTAAAAAAGCTCACTGAGCAGGAAGACACGGCAGTACATCTCCCTTGCATCTTCTCTGATCCCAGGGAGTTATTTTCTCATTTTCCCTAAATGATTGTTCTCCCTGCACACTCCTGGTCTGTGTTTACCTATTATCCTGGGACTCCAGATAATACCTTTGGAAGCCACTATCTGAGTGTGACTCTTCTGTGTTGGTATAAAAGCTGCTGGAACCTTTAAGAGGCTTCATGGAGAATTGGACTTTAAGAAGAAGAAGGAAGACATTCTTGCAGCTCATTCTTGCACTCAGGTCTTGGAAGAACAGGAGCCTGGCAGCTCATTGGATGCCCTACAATCTCTCTCACACCATGTGGTCCTTTCTTTACACTCTCTCACACTGTGATACCATCTGCCCCAAGGCTTTCCCTAGGGCCAAGCAGATGTCATCACAACCTCAGGAATCTCCAAAACTGTAATTATAGTAAAAGCAGCTCAAGTGTACATTTCCATGGACAAGTTGTGTAGTATATCATATTGCAATCTTTTTATGTTCACCTCTTAGCAAAGATGAAATCAACTCAAATATCTTCAGCAAAACCTCAAAAAGCAGCAAGAAAAGCACAATTCCTCAAGAGGGACTTCATCACAATAAATGCAAAAGGCAGTAAGCAATCAGGAGAAGAGTCAGCATGCAGCAGTCCACACAGCATCCCTGTATAAAGCTGGCGGGGAAGCAAAGGGACTCCACACCAACTAAAACATGCCCATGAGGTGATTTTAGATGAATGAGGGAAACATTGGGCTTAGAATGAATGCAATCATATGATCAATTTCCAGCATCAAAAGTAAGCCATTTGCCAAAATGTGAAAATGCCCAAACAACATAAAAAAGTCTTCATTGTCACTAATCAAAGGAAAATCAAGTTCAAGGTGTGCTATCATTAGATAGCTCTAGCCCATTTAGAATGGTTATCATCCAAAAAGCAACAGAGGCTAAAAAGGGTACAGAGGAGGGAGAACACAAGTGTCTTGGTACAAAAACGTAAATTAGTACAGCAATTCAGAAAACAGCATGGAACATGCTCAATAAGCTAAAAATAGAAGTAGGGCATCACCACTGAGTTCTAAGACTAAGTGTGTATCCAAAAGAAAAGAAAAGAAATCAGTAAACCTGCACAGTTATTTTTATTGCAGATGTATAATCAATGGTCACAATCAGTGCTCAGTTTAGTCATCTGTATTTTAGGGCTCACTCTCCTGGGAAGATATAAACAAATGTTTATCCACCTCAGATAGGGCATTGGTGATACCCTAAAACAGCTGCACTACCACAACATCCCACCTCATTATGGATGCTGAGTCATGAGGTATCCCTTTAATTAATCTTCCACTTCCCATATGAGTTTCTCCCATGATCATTTGCTGCAGGGAGGGAGGTAAGCAGGTAAGTGCAAAGGTAGGACTCTTTGCTGAGGATCCTGCAACACTCCTAACTCTTTCTACTTCAGCTATGAACATCTCTCTGCCTTTACTTTGCACTATCTTGCCAGCTTCAATATTTTACATAGAAATATTTTCAAATGAGTGTGTTAAGACACCAACAATTTGCATTCTTTTACATAATAACTGCCAGTTGTGCCAGCACCATTTGTTGAAAATGCTGTCTTTTTTTCCACTGGATGGTTTTAGCTCCTTTGTCAAAGATAAAGTGACCATAGGTGTGTGGATTCATTTCTGGGTCTTCAATTCTATTCCATTGATCTGTGTGTTGCTGTACCAGTACCATGCAGTTTTTAATCACAGTTGCTCTGTAGTACAGCTTGAGTTCAGGCATGGTGATTCCACCAGAGGTTCTTTTATTGTTGAGGATAGTTTTTGCTATCCTAGGTTTTTTGTTATTCCAGATGAATTTGACAACCGCCAAACCCAGACACTATTGCATATGCCAGAAAGATTTTGCTGACAGGACCCTGATATAGTTATCTCTTGTGAGGCTATGCCAGTGTCTGGCAAATACAGAAGTGCATGCTTACAGTCATCTATTGGATGGAACACAGGGCCCATAATGTAGGAGCTAGAGAAAGTAAACAAGGAGCTAAAGAGATCTGCAACCCTATAGGAGGATCAATAATATGAACTAACCAGTAGCCCCCAGACCTGTGTCTCTAGTTGCATGTGTAGCAGAGGATGGCCTAGTAAGCCATCAATGGGAGGAGAAACCCTTGGTTCTTGCATAGATCATATGCCCCAGTACAGGGGATCGCCAGGGCCAGGAAGGGGGAGTGGGTGGGCTGGGGAGCAGAGTGTGGGGAGGGTGTAGGGACTTTCGGGATAGCATTTGAAATATAAATGAAGAAAATATCTAATAAAAAAGACACCAACAAAAATGGCTTAAAGCCTGTATACCTCCCATCTATCTCTCTGTCATTCTGTTTGCTGGATTGTGAGATGACCATGTACAAAAGGGCAGAAAACATACTGTAACCTCATTAATGAGTCTCCTTTTCACTATGACTAAATACCTGATATGCGAGAAAAGATTTAGTTTTTGGCTTTGTTGACTACATACCTCTAATGGGTCAGAACATCATGACAACATGAGGGAATGTCAGAAGAGGGCTGTTCACCACATGGAAGGCAGGAAAAAGAAAACTAATTGTAAGGGGCAAGGAACCGGATACAACTGTCAAGACCATGCTTCCAGTGACCTAATTTCCGTTAGTTAAGAGCCACTTCCTAAAGTTTCCCCAACTTCCTCAGAACAACACCAAAGCAGAATACAAAGACAGGGAACCCTGAAGATGTAAAGAGAGAAGCCCCTGGCAGCTGGAAATCAAAATTTTCAGCACAGTTAACATCTGTAGTGAGAGTTACCAAACCTAGAAACAGTATTTTTCACACACACACACACACACACACACACACACACACACACACACACACGCGTGCGTGCGTGCGTGTGTGTGTGTGTGTGTGTGTGTGTGTGTGTGTGTGTGTGTGTTGACATGTATAGAAGTCAGGGAATAATTTTCAGTTGTTTCTTGTTTCTGCCATGTGAGTTACAGTGATTGAACTTGGACCATCAGGCTTGGTAATAAGCGCCATTACCCTCGAAGTCATCTTACCAGCCCAAATATCTTATATAAAAATACTTTCAAATAAGAATGTTAAAATATCAGACACCCTGGCTGAAGTCCTGCATTTGTCTAGAACTTTAATCCTTCACCATATATGTGTAGGGAATCCTGCAAACATGACTGCTACTATGTATTTCCAGTGAGAACACACTAAGGTCCTACCATCCTATAACCTAGTATTCCTGTATCAGTTGTAATCCAAATGTACCTTAGCAATACTTTCTAGATAATAACATGCATTTAAACCCACCCAAATCTTATATATGACAAGCCTAAAGAGAAGTGTGACTCTCTTCTGAGAAGCCCACACAGGCTCTCAGTTGAGTTTTACTCTCGTTGAGTTTCTCCCTTCGAACCCCACGCTTAGGTCTGTGTATACTGTCTTTGATAAATTCCAACTTTATACCAGCTGTCCTGAAATTCTTTCTTGTGGTGAAGTCAAGGATCCAGCTTTACTGAAAAAAGAAATTCCCAAAGGTCAGGAGAGTTGCCCAGGCTGCTGCAATGGGTGGCAAGAGCTGTGTCTCTGCCCTCACAACCACTGACAGTACCTCTTAAAGATCAAACACTCAACATAGGATCATCCAGGGGACACTTAACATTCAAACATTAGTAGAATAAAATATGGCATCTGTACATAGCAAAATATCAGTCAGTCATAAAAAGAATGGAACCCTGCCATGTGAGGTAAAATAGATTGAATGGGATAGTGGTGTGTTAAGTGAAATAAACCAGACACACAGATCAAAACCAAAGTGTTATCTCAAATGTTGAAATGAAAGTGAATTGATTTTACTGAGATAGAGGGTAGTAGGATGGAAAAAAAAAAGGTGGAAACACATGGGCTTGAGTAACGCAGAAACAAGAACATAGCTGATTCGGAGGATTCAATTCTAATGCTCTGTAGCCCAGAAGGGTAACTACAGCAATCATCATATATGTCAAAACAGCTAGAAGAGAGAATTTTTAATACCCCTGACACAATGATCATAATCAGTATTTGAAGTGACAAGCATATTAAAATGCCAAGTGAACCATGAAAAACATAAACATGTATTACACTATCACCAAGAGCAAGTAAAATCCCATGACAACCCGAGTTTTTTAAAAAAAAAAAATCATAAGCCAGAATTGAGAGTGAAGGTAACAGAAACAGAAGAGATCAGAGCGAGCCTTCAGGGAGAGGTGATTGCCCTGACCTCCATCCGAGTGACTCGCCCTCGCTTTTCATCCTTCCCATTTTAAGATTCTTTGTTCCTCCCTAGCCCTTATTCTGCCTCTAATATCTACTTTCCTGTGTTCTAATTCCCAGCAGGAAGGCCCATAACTCACTTCTATTGCAGTCCAACTTAGGGTGACAGATTCAGTGAGAATTCACATGTGCTCCAGTTTCTCCTAAAGGGAGCTTGTGAGCAGCCAGGAACTGCAATTTTTATCTCAGTGAACATGCAAAGAGTGCCAGGGAAGTTGAAAGCACTGAACCGAAGTTTAATGTTTGCTTTGCTTGACTTTTAAAGTCAATAACCCTATCAGGAAATTTCAAGAGTGAGTCTTTTAATTTGATATACCAGAACCATAAGGACATATTAGGATAATTACTGATAAAACTCTTCATATTAAATAAATTCATAATGTTGAGTGTTTTCATACAAATGGCAGAGCATTTTTTTTAAGTGCTGGCTTCTAAAGTCCACAGGAGGAAAAACTGTAAACAGCATGTTTCTGCTCCCAAAAATGTAATCAATTGAAACTAACATACATACATACATATGTACATACATACATATGTACATACATACATACATACATACATACATGCACATATGCACATATATGCACAAGGGCACACATATATGTAGCATAGATCTTTTCCTTCCCCTTCCTCCTTCCCTTCCTCCTCCATACAAAGACACCTCCAATGAGTAGCTGTCAGCCAGGAGGATGCTCCTAAGTAGAAATTGGCCTGTCTCTCTCTTTGGCCTTAGTCTCACAACCTTGTTCACCATAAGAAATAAATATCTGGCATTGGTAACACTCAGCCTATGATGTTTTTGTTTTGTAACCCTGTCTAAGTGAGACAGAGCAGGCAGGTAATTGTTTACTGACAGACAGAGACTCTATTGGCATGCACGCGAGGCTGTGGTAAGTATCAAACTCTTGCTACCCCCCACCGCCCAGCTGTCTTACCTCACCTAGAACAAGAGCCAGGGCCTTCCCACAGCCCTCCTGGACCATGGTTGCTTGGGTCACACTCTCCTTATCTGCTTGTCTTATACTCTCTACTGCTTAACAGATATGCATTCTATGGCGGAAATAAATATGTGCAAAGATGTTCTCATTCTAACCTTTGGTTCATCCCTATTAACAAAGTAACTAGTGCTGTAATGCTAAAATCTGTTCTACATAAAAATAACTTTGGAGATTTCATTCAGAGATATAAAAATAACTGGAAAGATGGCTCAGGGGTTAAGAGTACTTGCTGCTTTCTTGTAGAAGACCAGGGTTAAATTCCTGGCACCCATAATGCACTGTGACTGTGACTGCAGGGCCTTTCTGGGCACTATATTTGCACATGGTCTTAGATGTACACATAAAATTTCAGCAATTAAATAAAGCTTTTAAAAATGACCTCCGATATAACTATGTCTTTAAGCCCTGTGCAGTTTTGCACGTGCGTACATAACTTCTTTGAAATGATTCTTTGGTTTACTCCCCATGTGTTAATATTTTTGTATGGATCAACTCTTTACTGTTACTTCTGAGAATACTGTTACATTTTTAATTTTTAGAAAATACATTCAAGGGGTTCATAATAGATCTGTTCAAATGCTTGAAAACATAAAAACAGCAAAGACAAAACTGAGAGAGAGAACCATTCAGATGCCATGGCTAGCATAGCTCCCCAACCCAACTGGTGGGATTTTCTCATCATCCTTTATCCAGTATTACCTCCCCATAGAGCTTTGCTTTGATTAAATAAATAAGCAAATAAATACTAAAAGACTCTCGATGTTTTTAATCTTTGAAAACATTACAAGAGCCAGCAGCACAACATGCACACACACACACACACACACACACACACACACACACACATGCATGCACACACACATACATATACACGCACACACACATATACACACACACACACACACACACACACACACACACACACACACACACACACACAAGTTTTTTAATGAGACTTTGCTTTCGTAGTCTAATGAGTACCTGGTTAGTTTGGAAGCATGTATATAATCTCAAGAACATGAAGTGTCTAAAACTCCAGAGAATTAAATACAGTGGGAAATGTAGTCAGCATTATTGGAAATGTGTGTTATTACAAAACAATTAAGATTTATGACTGAGTCACAAGGATTAGCAAGGTGGCTTTATCATTTTTATTTATAAATAAGTCATACTAACAATAGTTTTGTGAACATCATCAAGATACAGTAGAATTTTAAGCCACATAGTAAATGGTGACTAGAAGAAACATAGTAATTAAGATGTATATGCACTGCAACCCTATAGATGGAACAACAATATGAACTAATCAGAACCCCCAGAGCTCATGTCTCTAGCTGTATATGTATTAGAAGACAGCCTAGTTGGTCATTATTCGGGAAGAAAGGCCCTTGGTCTAGCAATGTTTATAGGCCCCAGTACAGGGGAAGGCCAGAGCCAAGTAGCGGGAGAGGGAGGGTAGGGGAACAGGGCAGGGGGAGGATATAGGGGACTTTTGGATAACACTTGAAATGTAAATGAAGAAACTCTCTAATAATAAAAAAAAAAGAAAGACAGCTTAAATATATTGCAATGTAGTTTATGATACACTGAATAAATCACTTTCATCCATTTAAAAAAAAAGATGTATATGCAAAATTTCCTAACAAATTTACCTATAATTATTTTAGGTTTTGTGAGGAAACTGTCCAACTTGCTGGCCTATATCTAATTACTACTTAATATATTTATTCACATGTATTTAAGATAAAAGTGATTTACATAAATTATTAAATTTATGTCATATTCTCATCTACTTGAAGGCTGTCTTATTTAGGGTATCCATTGCTGTGAGGGAAGGCAATTCTTACAAAGGACAACATTCAATTGGGTCTGGCTTACAGGTTCAGAGGTTCAGTACATTATCATCCAGGAAGGACGCATGGCAGAGTCTAGGCAGGCATGGTCCTGGAGGAGCTGAGAGTTCTACATCTTGTTCTAAAGACAAATAGGAGAAGACTAGCTTCCAGGTAGCTAGGAGGAGTGTCTCAAAGCCCACCCCAACAGTGACATACTTCCTCCAACAAGGCCACACCTGCTAATACTACCACTCTCTGAGCCTAGCATATTCAAACCACCACAAAGGCCTATGGAAATAATGACATAACAAAGAGTAAATGTTTGCTGCATGTCCTTTTATGATCTGAATTTAACAAGAAAAAATATATTTTGTTTAGAAATCTATTCTTCAAGGACAGGTTCTTTGAACATAAGTACGGGTGATTCATAATGTTGCAAAGACCAAATGAGCATCCAGTGACAGGGTAATTAACTAAATGTTTACTTTTAAAAGTAGATCTTTCTTATGGAAGAATAATAAAAGAACTATTTGAATATTTATAAGAACGATTTTGACTATAAATTTTATATGGTTTCCTTTTTCCTGACTGTTAAGAATACAGCTGAGGGACTGGAGAGATGGCTCAGTGGTTAAGAGCACTGACTGCTCTTCCAGAGGTCCTGAGTTCAATTCCCAGCAACCACATGGTGGGTCACAACCATCTATAATGGGATCTGATACCCTCTGAAGATAGCTACAGTATACTCATATAAATAAAATAAATAAATTTTTAAAAGAGAAAGAAAGAAAGAGTACAGCTGAGCCACCTTTGTGCTGTAAGAAGATAGGGGAAATCTAGCCTTCTCCATGGACTGCTATGTTCAGCTGAGTTCTAGAAGCAGGTTCTATGTTCTGTTGGTTCCTTTGCCTATGAGTTCATTCCTCCATTTAGAGAAGACAACACAAGAGGCTCAGAAATGAAATATATTAAATAATGTTCTGATTTCTATACTCAGATAAGGATATGCTGCTGTAGACAGGGCCAAATTATGAACTGGAATAACAACAAAAAGATCTCAACTACAAATAATCTAGAAGCAAGTTACCTCTTCCATTTTTTTTTAATTTGACTTTCTTTTGGTTATTATTTAAAAAAAAATTTTAAAGGATATATTCTGATCATGGCTTCCCCTCCAACTCCTCCCAGACCTTGCCACCATTACCACGCTAACATTCAGTCAGGCACTGAGTCTCATGAGCCTCCTTACTGAGTATCTGTCATGGCAAAGGAGAAGAAACCTCAAAAGAAAAACTCCCATCTTAACTCAGAAGATATCCCACAGGCAGCTCACCCAGCTACTTAAGAAAGGAATGAACAGGCCTCATCTGTCTACCCTCAGTGTCTTGGAAGCAGGATCAACTTTATAGATATACTAGGGCTATTCTCTTTCGTGTGTGTGTGTGTGTGTGTGTGTGTGTGTGTGAAACTTAACTCATTTCCAAAACACTAATAGATTGCTGCTACACATGTTTTGGAATTACATATCCCATGGGAACAAGGACCAATTCTTACTTTAAAGCCTGAATTGCCAGGTTCCCTCATAATAAGGGAAGATTTGAGCACTACTTGGCTTACTTCTTTCCAATTTTTTACTACTATCCCCAGACAATATATAAATCAAATACAAAAGTTTGTATCCACACTGAAGTAGAATTTGTTTTGCGTGCTTGCTCATTGAATCAGAGTTCCATAGATAATATACCCAGGTCTAGGACAATTGGCTTTGCTCCTTCCATGAAGAGAGCTTAGCTGAGGAACGGAATCACAGAGAATGGTAAGTGGCAGGAACCCGAACCTTTCTATAGCTATCTCATTCATTTTTAAACTTTCATTTCTACAACCCACCAGAGACTGGCTGCCTGGAAAAATACAGCTTGTGTCCTATAAGCCTTATAGGATGAGGCAAATAAATGTTAAGGGAAAAAAGAAACATACCCTGTAGGAAGCAGAAAAAAAGGCAAAAAATTTCCAAAAGAAACCCATGCTAAGGAGACATATCTTTTAGGTACTGAATTCAGATGAGGAAGGGCCACTTTCTGAGTGTGAGAGAGAAAAATGTCACACCACTCATGTCCCATCTCAAAGAAGGACACTGAATAAATAATACATCAGCTAGACTTCCTGCTGGAAGTGACAGAAACTTAAGTTATCTTATGATGTTACACAGGGAAGTATGTTGGGTGAGCTCATCTATATGCAAAAGGACAGTCACAATGTTGATCTTGGGGGCAAATAAGCCCAAGACCTTGCCTGCCACCCTTCTCTCTGTCTCCCAACCTCCTTCATTTATTCTGGGCCTTTTTCTGCTTTTGTCCCTTCCCCTACTTCTTCTGTGTATGCTTTCCTTCAACCTCTCCTTTCTGCATGTCAGCTCTATCCTCTGCAGGGACAGATCCTTCACAGTGTTCAAAGGAACCTTCAGGTAGTTCTGGATTCCCACACTAGGGAGGTAATTACAGAAAGAGGCAGTCTCTCCCTCGGCTCCATTTGAGTTATAATGCAGATCCAGAATCTTAGTTTGCCTTCAGTCCTCTCTATGTCCCAGAGAGAATCATGACTTTATTGTGTAGGGCTGACTGCAGGATTGTAGCGAGGGGAAACTGGCAACCACAAAAAGGAAGAAACTGCATTAGAAAAAAAAAAAAAAAGAGTGAACTACTGGGCTAGAGACAAGAGAATTGCTGGGAATCTCAGTCCTCTGAGCCCAAAGGGTTACTTCTGTGTTTAGTGAGAGACTATGTCTCAAGGGAATAAGGCAGAATGTGATAAAGGAGAACACACCACATTCTCTTCTAAGCATGCACACATGTACACACACATGTGTACACACACACACACATATTCAAAAAGGAAAAAAGCATGTAAAATATGTGTTCACCGCAAGGCAACAGAAATGCTAGGCTAATCTTTACAGCTTATACCAGCTTCCCAGCATTCTAACAAGTCCAGAGATAATCAACTTATAGCAAGAAAAGATTTTGGCTCAGCTTAGAGATTTCAGTGGGGCTCACATTGTGTTGTCTGGAGGCCTATAGGAAGGCAGTACTTTGGCAGAAATATGCAACAGAGTAAAACTTACTTCAGGATCAGGGAGCAAAGGAGAGTCCTGAAAGGGATAGAAGAAGAGGGAAAAGGAGACAAGGAAAAGAAATTGACAAGTTCCCTGTGCCCTGGAGGGTGCATGTCAAGTAAACAAAGACCTTTCCAATAGATCCTGAGCAGAATTGAAGTTGAAGTCACACTTGTAACATTGTACCACCACGTGGGTCCTTCAGAAACATTCTAGGTTGAAACTATGGCATGAATATTTTTGTTGTTCTTTTACAATTTAGTTATATTTTCTATACTAATAGTGTAATCAAAGTGCAATACATTTTGCATTCAAAATATACAGAGATGAGTGTTTGGTATTTGCATGCAGCCTTGAAGTCATGATCCTTGAAGATTCTCTGATACATCCTTGTGTTTATCCCCCTGCACCTCTTACATGGACCTGTTTCCCATGGATGCAAAATTTCCTGCATGTTTTAGAAGAGTGTATAAACAGAATCTTTTTTTACACCATTCTTTTCCTCATAATGACTTTGAGAATCAACAATATTGCAGTCTACATCAATAGCTTGCTTCTTTCCATTCGTGGATTGTATAGCTATATCATAACTTCTTTTCCTTCTGAACTACTGATAGATTAGACTTGTTTCTCATTCAGCACTCTTAGAATTGAAGTCACTGTTAGGATTTATATGCAATGGTTTGTGCCAGTATATGATTTTGTATATGATTTTGCCTAGATACTTCCCTGAAAGCAGAACATCTGCATTGCTTGGTAAGTGTGTGTTTGACTATTTAAGACATTCCTAAATAGTTTTCAAATGTATTTGCATTTCTGCCAGATTAATTTTCTATCCCACAAGCAAAGTGTGACATTAGGGCTGTTCCCCACCTTAGCTGATACCTAACATGATCAGCCTTTAAGCTTCAGTCATTCCATTGGGTGGGTAGTAGTGTTTTCACTGTTGCTCAAACTATTTTTAACTCAGAATGAATGCACTAAGCACATTTCAATGTATGCATTCTCTGTTGTTTACTCTTTGTCTTTATTGTCCTTTGGTCTTTTAAGTATAGTATCCTTTTATCTGAAAATAGTTTTATTTTTTTCTGGAAAGGCTTGGTAGAGTTGCTTATTCTTGGTGGTTTTATTGCTATAAGATTCTTTATAACTTCTTAAAATTTTTCGCTCATTTTACTGTTTAGGAGCTTGGATTTGTTCATCCAAGTTTGGTTGATCTCATGTTTTAGAGACTGGTCTAACTGTTGGAATCTCTGCTCTATTGCAATGCAAATTGTCAAATTCTTGAAAGATCATCTAGATTTCAGTAGAATTCATCTCTAATTTTACAGATTTGACTCTTTTTTTCTTTTCTGGGTAGTAGGTGTTTACTAAGCCTTTGTCAGTCTCGCTTATTCTTTCTAAGACCTATGACTTTTGTATCACTAGTCCACTGTATTTTTTTCAGTGGCTATTCTTTAATTTCTGTTCTACTATTTCTTTTCCTCAGGCTAGTATTTTGGGAATTAGCTTTGTATTTTTTTTCTGAGATCTAAATATATCATTGTTTTTAAATCTGAGAGCTCAGATTTTTAATGTATGAATACCTTGCTTAAACTTTGCCCTTCGAATTGTTTTTAGTTTATTCCAAAATTTCTGCTGTTATGCTTTCATTTTGTTTGATTCTAGGAATTTTTTTTTGAGACAGGGTTTCTCTGTGTAGCCCTGTCTATCCTGAAACTCACTTTGTAGATCAGGCTGGCCTCAAACTCAGAAATCCACCTGCCTCTGCCTCCCAAGTGCTGGGATTAAATCAGGCGTGTGCCACCACACCCGGCTGATTCTAGGAAATTTTAAGTTTCCGCCTGACTTCCTCAGTTGCCCACTTGATGATTGAAAATGTATTCTTTAACCTATATAGGATGACTTTTAGTTCTGGAATCAATTTAAAGACCTTGCTCATGTGAGGTAAGTGTTGAACCATTGTGTTCTATCCCTAGTTCATAAAATAAAATTTTAATTTGGATTATATCAAATATACACATTATCTTAGGTTAACTTCCATCTTCATAATTTTCATCTTTCAATTCACAAATATTTGATATATCTTTCTATTTATATATTTTTGTATTTCCTAATTACTTATTCTGCAGCATTCTGTGCCCTAGGAGGAGAATATTTTGAACTTCTTTTGGTAGGTTTGTTACTATGTATCAGTCAGAGTTCAATCTCAGAAGCAGAGTATGTGTAGCTAACGACATATCACTTGCCTAGCCCTGGGAAGGATCCATGGTCACACGCACACACACACACACACACACACACACACACACAGTGAGAGAGAGAGAGAGAGAGAGAGAGAGAGAGAGAGAGAGAGAGAATTAATATTAAGCAACAGACATATGAATGATGAAGAGTCATTGAAGATTATATATGTAGATGATAGATTCAATAGATAGATAACCCCTGTACATAGAATTTAATAAGATTTGATCTAATGTAGCTGTAAGTAACTAAGGCTACCATATTGGTGTTTAATGCTGGAGATTAAAAGCTACAATGCAGATAATCACATAGATAAGATAAACAGAAGTGGAGAATGAAGAAAAAAAAAGAAAAAGAAAGGACATGACTAGTCCTGGGTTTTGGCAACGTATCAATGAAAAAAAATTAAAAAGGAAAGGACATGAGTGCTTCTAGGTATGGTGGAAGAGAAATTTTGTTATAGATATAGGGGAAAGCATAGCCAGTGATAGGGACATCTGGGGGAGTACAAATATATGTTGACTCTGAGCCATGTGAAGAGAAGGGAGAGAGGAGATGGAAGAGCCAACGAAGGAGCCAGAAGGGTGAAGAATATATGGAAAAGACCAGGTAACCAAAATGTTTGTATTGTATAGAAATACCAGCTGGGATCATGGCAGCTCAATCTCTGGCTTGGACAAGTTTAGTGTATGGAGCAGGGATGCCAGGCAGAAGGGCCCTGTAACAGGTAGGGACTGGGGGATACAGGGAGAACCATCCTCTTTGATATGTTATGTTAGCACCCCAGCCTTTGTCCTGGGTTTGAAAACTAACAGACAGAGTCATTTTTAACCCTTTTCCATGGATACAAACTGGAATCTCTTTATGAGAAGTTCCTAAACCCCTGAGCACCTGCCAGATGTCTGACATTTCTCAGAGTCTTCACTCATGAATTACCCACGCAGTGACCATCTAGCCCCAAGTGAAAGCAGAAAGAGGATTTACAGGAAGAGGAACAGTTACAGAGTTAGGTGCTAGCAAACCAATGAAGCAAGCCAGTTAATAAGCAACAGAAGGGCGTTCCAGATTGCATGTGCCCTAGCCTCTCAACCATGCATGCCAATAAGCTGAATCTTTACTTATGCATGAGAATATTCCTTATGTGACATGTTAAGTGCATGTGGGTGTGGAACTATCCAATGAAATACACAGCTAATTCTGCACAAATTTTCATATTATAAAATTGATCAGTCCCTTCCTTGTCAGCTTGTGATCAATGTACATCACTTTAAACCCTCCCTTGTTTCCAAGTGACAATGACAAAATCATGTTTCCATAAAATGTGAAGCAAACAATAAAACAATAACCAAAAACTGGGCAGAAGACCTTTCTTTGTCTTAACTTAAGGTCTACAGTTCATTCCATCGATTCTCACTCCCCATTTGCTGTCCTCTAACAAACACAGAGGCACCAAGCTGCTTAGTGGTACATATTAGATTGATAGGAAAGACTGAGAAAGAGAACAAAACAAAAATTCCCGTTACCATATAAACACAAAAATTTCTATAAAATTAAAGGATAATTTCAAAGTGATAATATCAACCGATCACATGATCATAGAGATCATAGCTTTGAATTATAATCAGCTTATCTCACCATCCTTTTTATATTTCCTTTGCCATCAGAAGACACCTTAGCTGGTGGGATTTTCTTCCTTCTTGGGTGACTCAAGCCTTCAGTATTGAAAAGTGTGAATGTTATAACTCCTGCCTGTTAGCATCAAGCCCCACTTAACCTGTGTACCTGCGTTACCAAGGCAACCACCTTCAATCCCACAGCCCACCTGGCTCAGTCTCCACCCTCGGTGGTATGACGTCATTCTCCCTATAAATTGGGAAGACACCCCCTCCTCGCTCTCTTTACCCTCTTCTTCTCTCTCTTCTCTCCCCCTTCTATCTCTTTCTCCTCTTCTCTGCCCCCTCCCCCACCGGCTCAATAAACCTCTCCACGTGGAACCCCTTCAGCCTGGTCTGCTGCCTGGTTATTCGCCCAAACACACTGATATTTTTATCAATACTGCCTGAATTCGGTTTTGTAGTTTCCACTGAGTTTTATTTCAGGACTTTCAAAGTTCCCTGAGGGATTTCCTGCATTCCAGACATATTGCTCCTTACCCCCAGGGTGCATTAGCCACTTAATTGTACCCTAAGGGTCCAGATCCATCATCCAGTCAATGCCGTAAATATCCTCCTTTGCCCACTGATTCACTGGATAAGATCCCAGAGTGGCCATGTGACAGTTTGAATGTCCAGTTGAGGAATTCATTGTTGTATACCCAGTAGAAAATTCTACTCCTTTGGAAATAAGACTTCTGGACAAATAGGTTCCCGCTCTGAGGGAATCTGAGGTCCCCGCTCTGAGGGAATCAGAGTCACAGCTTTGTGCTCATGCCTCTGGAAATTTAGTAAAATGGTTCCAATCACTGATTTCTCTAGGTTTCAAGCCAGGGTAAGAGAAATACATTTAATCGCAAACTTAGAATTCAAAGGAAACAGAACTAAATTGTCAAGCACTATTAGAACTATAGGACTGCGTGTAAGAAGGAATGAGCTTATAGCAGTTACTTTAATTTTTCTCTTTCCAGGAGAGCCTGGTAACTAGCCTGTCTCCATTGAGTCACTGGGGCCTTACAACCCACCACGACAGCTGTGTCCATAGCTTTCTTGAACAAGCCGTCTTCCAAAGACCTATCATCTTATCGGTCTACACATTTTCATACCATTAGTTCACTGTTCTCCTTGCATTGATCAAAGTCCAGATTTTCATATCATGGATTTAAATTTGCCTCTATGTATTCCCTGGTAACACCCCTTTGTTGGCCTTCACCCACACATCTGGACAGAGTGAGCACTGTGCCTTCCACATATCACCCTTCCTTCTTTTCAGGGAATGGCAGTCTCTAAGCTTTTTCTCCAAGCCAGAAAGAGAACAAATAGTCAGGCCATTGTATGCTTCCTTTATGTGCGTTACTGTTTTGGTTGGCAGAGTGGAAAGGGAAAATTGTTGTGTTCTAACTTCTATTTTTTGCTCTTAGCTTTGTGCAGCAAATCTGATCAAATTGCTCCAGGCTAGCAACTACAATTCTAATTCAAGTCAACTGGTTTTCAAATACTTCCTGAAAAATTATCTCTGAGGGTTGTCTTACTTTTGAAGTAACTTGATTGACAGGCTTCGTTTTTTTATTCTGTTTTCAGCATATTTTTAGCTGCTTCAGAGAAAGGTTAATGAAGTCACTGAGAGCTCCTGTATTACCCGCTTCAGCCTCCCCACTCACATTTCTTACTTGATTTGGAAGTACTTTGTCTACTTATGGCTAGTTTATCCTTTGTCCAAAATAACTCTCTGCTTTTACCTGTTAAATATCACCCTGCACATTTGGCTTATTTTTAAAATTTGTTGAAATTTCTTTAGTATTTATTTTGTTTTGGAACTAATTATGTATAATTTTGTACTTCTTGATATGTAATAGAGTACAATGTTCACAATTAGAAACGTTGAAGTTGTTTAACTCTCCTCTTTGTATATTATAGGTAGAATCATAACATATATACATGATTCTTCCATCTGTCTAACTTACATGTAACTTACAGACTTACATTATTGTATTATGTATTTAGTCTGCGTCCCACTTAATGTACAGATCTGAAATGTGAGCTAGCTAAATGGTCAAAAGTGATGAGTGAGTCACTACTTATCGAAAATCAAAATCAAAAACAAAAACAAAACCCATTAAATTGCTAGCACCTCTTAGGCTCACTGTATTCTACAAAAGTAATTCACATCCTGACTTTTTAAGGCATAACCTAAATTTTTCTTGTCATCACATGTTATACAAATGGGATCCTATAGTTTACATTCTTTTGCGTCTGGCTTTCTTTAATTACAGGTTTAAAAGTTTCATTTTTGAAACTAATTTATTTTTACTCTCTTTAGTATTCACCATGGCTTTTGTCATTCTATTGTTAGCATGTCACTAGCATTTGACTTATGGGAAGAGTCTGTGCATGTCCCTGGATTCACATGTGGGCATACTTATTTAGAGTATATACCAAAGAATTGGAATTGCCAGATCATGGAAAATGGGTATGCTCAGGTTTTCCCCACATTGACAAAGTGTGAGTACATATTTGTATTCTTACTCTGTGTATTAAGGTTGCAGACATTTTTGCAATCCTTCCTTTTTCCTTCATGTATATATAAAGCAGGCATGCACCACCACCCCAGGTTTATGCCATGCCAGGGTGTGAATCAGCTTGTATAAGATAGACAACTCAGCTACATCCCAGTCTCTTTGTCACATCTGTGCAATACCATTTTTCTCTGTGTGTTAACTAGATTAAAGTCCTTGTTAGACCTTAAATGGAGTGACTAGCATTCTTGGTGTACTTTGGCCTATACTCAATCACATCTGGCAACTGGGGAGTTTTGCATTCATTCAGCGGACAGACAAGCCTGCTTTAGCACTGGGGAATCCTGTGGGCCTTTGCATTTGATAAATGCCCTTAATTACCCAGAACTAATTGTTTTTCTGACAGTCTTGGAGGGCTGCAAGACCCAAAGGAATACTGAAGTATTTTACTTCTCAAATCTACCATGTTCTTCCTCTTGGACAAAATAGAATGTTTGATTTCTAATTGACCTCACTTTATATCTAAACCTTTATGGAATTAGAAGAACTATCAGCTCTTTGTTTGCTCCAACAGCAAACCTTCATGAACTGGAGACATTTTCTCCACACTCTTGGGACCCATTTCCATGTACTTTAAATTTGCTACCTTTCCCTTAGTCATAAGCACCAACAAAACAGAAACAGAAAGGCCCTTTGTGAGACTTAGAAATAAATATTTACTCTGCATATGCATTTCAATATCATGTTGACTCAGCTTTTGGTCATCTGTATGAGGCTGAACATCCCTGAGGAAATTCTTTGCAAAGGTGTTCTCTTCATAAAAGAGTTTGTGCAGAAGCTGTTGGTTCATTTACCCTAACGGTGCAAACACTTTAGGTATGACATTCCACTGGACATCCTGACCACAAAGCCCACGCTACAGAGGAGTTTCTTGCCAGTACTTTTTCTCATCCTGCACTTATTTTGAAATTTCTATTGCCAGTTTATTTACCATTTGCTTTCCCTTGCTGTACATTCTTTCATAGCTAATATACAGTTTGATTTCAAGTTTGATCAGTTCTACTGTAAATGTACAGCCTGGGGCTGCAGATTGCTGTGCAAGCATAAAGATTTAAGTTCCAATTCCCAGCACCCACATAAAAACCTAAGCATGGAGGCATAGCCCTGTGATCTCAGCTCTAGGAGTTCAAGACTCACAGATCCCAGGGGAATGATGATCAATCAATCAGTCTAGGCAATTGGTAAGCTTCCGTGTCAGTGAAAAAAAAAAGACCCCACCTTAAAAGACGAGGTGGAGAAGCATAGACGAAGACCCTTGACATCAATTGATGGCTTTCATATGTATATGCATCAGTATACACATCTCCAGTTAGCGTGCGTTCGTGTGTACAGGTGCGAGCACACACACACACACACACACACACACACACACAGAGTGGGGAGAGGGAGAGGGAGGCTGGAAGAAGGATTAAAAACTACAACCAAAATTCAACAAATGTTCATTTTTGTTATTAACAATTCGATGCAAGCTGCCTTCATCTGTTTCCCTGCACCACTGTGTTATGAATCTTCTAATGTGGCTTCCCAGCCTCCATTGTCATCCAATCCTAACCCAACTGTTTGTGGCACCAGAAAGACTGCTGAACATGAACATAAAGCAGGGTGAACAATTTGAGAGGTTTCTCATCACATATAGAGTAAAATGTGAACTATCTACTGTATTCTTTCTTTTCTCTGCTCTCAAGTGAAGCTACCCTACTCTAAGTTCCAAACATATTGATCTTTTCCTTAGCACATCAAGCCAGCCCTGTCAAAGGCCCCTATGATAGCCATTCTCTCTACCTGGAATGTACTTGGTTCTCAGATTTATGTAGGGTGGTTCCTTCTACTTCCTGGTTCCTCAGTTCAAATTGTATCTCACTAATGAATACTTCCTGACTATTCACGTGTTTTCTATAGCACCATCTTATTTAAAACAAACCTGCAATCCATTAAAATTACATTTATATATTATATGTGAAGGATTTACTTGTTTTTGTTTGTTTTTTAACTCTGGATATTCTAGAACTCACTGTGTAGACCAGGCTGGCCATGAACTCACATAGATCTGCCTGCCTCTCCCTCCTGAGTTCTGGGTTTTTATTATCCCACCATGAGAGCAGGAAGTTTTGTGAGCATGAGATCCTTGCTACTGTATGCCTAGAGCTTTTAATAGAGCCTAGGTTAAGATGCTCTGTAATAAATGGAGGAGTGTGAAAAGTGAATTAATGAATAATGCATTAAATCTCTCATGATAAGCCTATTGATTATGTATTTTCTTCTGTCTTCCTCCTAGTTCTGACTTGCTATTTCAAAACTATTACCTATAATTAATTTTTAAAGATTATTGAGTATGTGAATATAATGTCTCATCTTTTTTTTTTGTATGTGTAAATTCAATTTCTCCAAAGTGGTACTAGCTTTCACTCCAGAAAAGAAATACTTCACATTCTCGAATCTTCCATCAGTCACCTGCATGTACATAACTGGCCACACTTCCTTATCATTTAATGAAACATCCAAGGTACTTCCTGCTATTGTGACCATCCAAATGCTCTCAGACCATTTGGGATTTCTCTAATCCAAAATACATTTAAGTTCTCTGTGAAGACTCTTAAAGCTTCCTTTATCCCTGAAGAGGAGAGAAACCCACAGAAGTCTGAAGGAATGGAAGCTGGAAATATGCAGGCATTTTTGTGGCTGAAATTACTCTACTACTTGTCTGTTATGTGGGTGACCTCAACATGTGGAAAAACATAGTAAGCCCGTCATTGTATATTGTGTAGTCATAGTCTCATATAACACAATGGCTATTCTCTTCAACAGTATTTTACAATGAACACACAATATATTGAGGTCTCTGAATATTTAATATGCTTACCATTAAAAAGCATAATCACCTTCTGCTGACCACAACCAAAATAGTTCTCATGGAATAACTTCCATAAATAGAAAGTGCTTTTACTTTTGTTAAATTTCTGTTTTAATTTTGTATGATAGATTCACAATTTATATAATGAACTTTAGTCATATTCACCCCTCTCATTTCCCTCTTCTATCCCCCTTTCCCTCCTGCTGAAAACCTTTTCAACAAGCCCCCTCTGGATTCACAATTTCCTTTGCATGTGACCCACTGAGTTTATTTCTAGTTCCTTGCCTAGGCATGGGTAAGAGTTATTTACTAGAGCAAGGGCAAGCCATCAGTGCCTATACCACTGAGAAAAAAGTGACACCAACTCCCCTAACAACAGTTAACTGCCAATCATCCCTCAAGGACTTCCCAGTCCCTCCCCCATCAATGATGCTTGTGCAGGTAACCATAGCTGTTGAGAGCTCATGAGTTCGTTGGCTATGTAATGTCCAGAAGACGTGCTTTTGCTGTTGCTCTCACATCCTCTAGTCCTTACAGTGTGTCAGCCTCTTCAAGACTCCCAGAACCTTGGAGGAAAGATGTAAATGTCTTTTTTTTTTTTTTGGTTTTTCGAGACAGGGTTTCTCCGTGTAGCCCTGGCTGTCCTGGAACTCACTTTGTAGACCAGGCTGGCCTCGAACTCAGAAATCCGCCTGCCTCTGCCTCCCAAGTGCTGGGATTAAAGGCATGCACCACCACCTCCCAGCTAGCATTTCTCTTCTAAATAACATAATTCTCAATTACTATTAGAATTACATTATCCAGAACATTTAAATTTTATCCCTAATATATTACATTCTACAGTATGAAATATTTTTATAATAGTTACCAAAAATCATAAAGTTATTTAATTTAGTTTCCTCCAGTTTAAAGAAATTTATAAAGTACATTGTCTGGCACCACAGACACTATATTCTGTCACAGGGTGTGTTGTTTGCAGGGTGGTATAGCAGTATCTAATTAAACACTCAAGTTGATCCGGGCAACAAGTTCCTCACTACCAGCCCCGATGTTCTGGCTTCTTCAATAAAAGACACACACACACACACACACACACACACACACACACACACAGCCTTTATATTTTGATAAGCCCAAAGCAGTTCAATGGCAGGGCCATTCCTCAACCTCTACATGGCCAATCCACCTCCCTCTGATATTCATGAGTTATAATTTACTAAATTCTATATTCTGTCTTTGCTGCCCTGGACCCAGTTGGGAAGCCTTCTTGGGGTTTCTACTCCCCAGCTCCTACATTGCGGGCTGGCTATGCACCTTCTCAAGCATGGCATCTCCTTACATTCCCAGGCATGCTAGATCTCCTTCTTCCTCTCTCCTTCCTTGGTCCCTTGCCAGGGAATCCTCAAAGTCCTGCCTGTCTGCCCTGCCCAGCAATTGGCTGTCAGCAACTTTATTTACCAATCAAACCCAAATGGGGGCAAGGTCCCTCAGTGTTTTTTTGTGCAGATGTGAGGATTCTTGTGCAATTTTGGAGACCCAAATTAACATAATACAAGCAGCATTAGACCAAACCCACTACAGTGTGGTCCATGAACTTGGACAATGCAGGTAAGTGTGGTATATAGGTCAGCATTGCAGAAACAGGAAAATTACGGAGAAGGGTATTGTAATCTTTAAACTTTGGAGTCACTCTGTCAGTGAGGAAACTTTTAAATTCTTATGGATATCCTGCTAATCTGATATGTCCCATGATGTCAAAATGACAACATTTCTCATCGACCACTTACTTTTCAGAAAGCAGAAAACCAAAATGTGACATTAAAACTTTAAATATAACATAAAAATATAAATATGTGAATAAGATAGAGTGCTATGTCAAAGTAACAAGTTTATGGCCAGGGCCTAAATACTAAGTGTCATTTTAAAGGCTAAATTACCTACAAATGATTCACGATTGTTAAAATTTTACATTGTTTTATATGATACTTCATCTAAAGAAATTAGTAAGGTCATTTCAGTTTCAAACTAAGACCATCCTTTTAAAAAGTTAAATTAATTATTTTATACCAAATTAATGACATGATGAGCTTTCATATTTTTAAGGTATTTTGTGTTATTTCTCACATATGAAACAATATCTTTTAGAAATCAATCTCATAATATACTAAATAGAAAAGTTATTTTCATATCATCAGGAAAAAAATAATTCTTATTGGAAATAAGTTCTTCCCTCATACAATACATCCTAAAAACAGTTCCCCTATTTCCACTCCTCCCAGCTCCCCTACTCACCTCCTTTCTCCCCAAATCAACTTTCCCTCCATTTCCTCTTTAGAAAACAGTGGACCTCCAAGAGTTGACAAGATCCAATAAGACAGAGCAAAAGCCCTCATATCAAGGCCAAGCAAGGCAACACAAAAGGAGGAAAAGAACCCCAAGAGCAGGCAAATTATCAGAGATGCATGTACCCAACTGTTAGTAGTCCCCACAAAAAAAAAAACACTTAAAAACATTTAGGAATGTGGCATAGAGTTTGTTCATGTTTAAATATGTGTATATCTAAATCATCACTACTGATACCCTAAATATACATGGACTTTTTCTTATTGTTTTAAAAAATGGTTATGTTTTCAAACCATCTCCTATGTAGTCTTATGCCCATAGACTGGTGCTGTGTCCAGGCTTTGTCATAGAAGCTTCTTAAGCAGTGCATAGAGCAGAAGCCTGTGGCTGACCAAAATGTCAACAATAAATGAGAGTGTAGATAGACGCATGGAAAACGTGGTGGTATATACATGGAACGTGCAGTACTGTAGGCAGCACAGTGGAGATAGATGCATAGAAAATGTGGAAGTATATACATGGAATGTGTAGTATTGTAGATAGATTCATGGAAAATGGGGAGGTATAGATGGAATGTGCAGTATCATAGACAGTTTACAGAGTGATGGAAATGTGTGTTAATGGATTGATGGAAAGGGATATGGAAGAGTATGGTCTGCTTTATTTAGCCAACAACATAATGTGTATGCTAGAAACAAAACTGTCCAGAGCAGTTTAGGTAATGTAGGAAAACGTCTTTCAGGATCCTGCTTATACCTCTACTCTTTGCTGCCTCCAGACTGCATCTCCTTTTGTATAACTACCATGACAGTTTAAGGAAATACTAGAAATACTCCCTTCTCTAAAGGAAAGCAGGGGTGAGTAAGAAGAGGAGTTATTGCCAAGTACATCCAATGGATATCTTGGCTCAAGAAGTTCATTTCCTGTGGTTCCTTACCATAACCTGCTAGTGGTTCATATTGTGTTTGGTTTAAGAAATTTCATTATAGTTTTAGCTTTTTAAATATAGTATTTGAATTTAGAGAAATGCAATACTTCATTTATTACAGACTCACAAAAATATTCAGATCCTTAAATATGTAGCTTCACAAATCTTTCCCCAACCAAGTAGCAATCATCTCTTCTTGTAATGCAAATCCCCCTTCTCTTGTGATTCTGATGTATGTCCTTGGAGGGTCATATGACTTGGTGGCCAACAGTAACAGCATTTGGCTTGTAGACCTTTCAGGATGTTGGCATACCCTTGCTCATAAGTAGGCTGTATAGTAGATGCTGAAAAACGAAGACTCCATAGCAGTTCCTAGTCATACAGAGTGACATGGTAATTATGATATTATCAGCTGTGTATGACCTCATGGAATGTCTCAGGAACCTTTGTCAGATACTCTGACTTTGCCTGATACTATGAAAATTTCAAAAGAGAGCTCACTGACATCTCCAGCCTTCATGCAGCTTACAGTCTGGTAAGGTTAATAAGGAACTATCATGACCATATTTATTTTTAAAGCATTTGGTTGCATTGGGTTACTTATTAGTGCATAATGCAGTTTGAGCTATAATAAGCAAGTTATGAAATCCATCATGACCTAGAAACATCTTTTAAGGATAGCATAATTATAACACATGCTTGGAGTCTGAGAATCCAGCCAGTTCATAAGCTCTGAGATTTATACTTATGAAAAAACTGTACTAATATTTAAACTATTTTCTTACTTCTTAGCCTAAAACTCCTGACTCAACTACATAGAAGTGGAGGTTATTTGAAGAGCATGTGTGTATCAGTGATGTTATTGTTATTTCTCCAGTGTACAATGGTTTTGTGTACCTATACTTTTGTCCAAATCATTGAATTGCCAACATGAGCTATTTTCTCCCAAAATATCTCAACAATACTATAATTCGTCTTCTATTTTTCTATCCCTTACAACAATTGACCTCACAATTTCATACATGCTAGGCAAGTGCTCTTTCACTGTGTGATATCTCCAGCCTTTCCTGAATATTCCTCAGTACAGTTTAAATGGAGAATTTGGAGTTGGGTAGGCGGTAAGCTGACATGTGCAGACTATCCTTCCCCATCCTCTGTCTTCTCTGACTTCTCACCCTGCTTGTCTGATTGGTTTTCTATAACCACTTGAATGGGACATTTCAAATGTTGAAGATCTAATGTCTTACCTGCTTCAAAGCTCTGGTTTCCTGACTAGTGGAAAGTTAAGTCAGTGTCACTGAAATGATGCTCAAAAGAATAATTTAAACCAGTTTTGATACTAGAAGAATCATCAAATGAGTTATAAGTAGTAGCCTGCTTTATGATTACATATTGCACTTAAGGCAGGTAAGGTGTGAATAATAAAATGCAGGAGTAGAAATGAGAGATTTGGTGGCAGAGCGAAGAACAGCCGATGAAGACAGGCAAGTTCACGTCTGTGCCTGGAGCGCTCTAATATTTTGTTAATTCCCTGGTAATTTGCAGGTGATTTCAACAAACACCATGCATGCCCTTGCTCATCTTTTATATTAGCACTAGATGGCTGAAAAGTAAAGTGTCTATAGGAGACTTGGGATATATCCTCACCAAACATTTAGAAACCATCACATGTACAATAAAAACTGTTTAGAACAAAGGGCACAGCAAGCCCTGAGTCTTCGAAGTGTGTGTGCCCAGTTAAAGGTATTTTAAAGAGAAGAAATTGGTTAGCAATGTTGGTACCATCTGTTCCTCACAGTTCTTGTGACCCTCTTGTCCCTCTTTTCTGCCTGTGATCTACTTCACTCGTTAGCATCTCTTCTCTACAACAGTAACAAGGGAAAGACCACTTTGAATCAGTTCATTCTCTCTGTCCACTACAGAAGCACTCACTTAGAATTTGGTTAGGAGGAGGTTTGAATGCTACTGGAGCTTCAGCTATTCATTGCACACCAATCTCCTACTCGAAGGAAAGTACAGTGAAGATTGATTCTATGGCTATTAACCATGTAACTCAATGTTCTAAGTTTGCCTTACTGTGAGAAGTTTATAGACACTCCACGTATGTGGTATCATGTTTCATATTATTTCTAATGATATCGAAGGGCATTTGTGAAACCAATGTTCTGTTCTTTATAGCAGCAAAATCTGAAAGTATAATCCTTTCAAACTATTTTAAAATCTGGAAGTTGATGTGAGTCTCAGACCCTTTGATAATGAGAACTCATCTTATTTCAACTAGGGCTAGAGTTCAAGTCAGCTAGGCAGGAGGAAGTACGTGTGTATCCTCATGGCCTTGGACTTTGGGAAGCATGCTTTTTCCCAGGGGCATGCATTCTGATTCTTTGCTATTAACCTGCTCCATGTCCAGGAGAGCGATGGTGTTACCTGCAGTGTATATGGTCCCAGGGAAACAGCATCCTGCCCTTGCCAAATACCAGGCTCAGGCTGACTTTCCTTTTCTGCTACTTTTGCCTTTGTTTTATTTTTAACCTTAGTTTTCTGTATCAAGTTTCTTGTGTTTTATTAGAGCTTACCTGATGGACTAAGGGTGATGAATACATCAGTCATTGAAAGGAGGTAGAGGTGAGTACTGGGGCCTAGAAAGATGATCTGACAGAGTTTTCTATCTATCTATCTATCTATCTATCTATCTATCTATCTATCTATCTATCATCTATCTGTGTTTGCTTTTATGTTATTTATTCATTCCTTCCTTTTTTCTTTTTTGATTTTGTAGTAATGGTAATGTCTTAGATATTTATCTATTGCTGTGAAGAGACACCATGACTAAGGCAATTTATAAAATAAAGTATTTAATTGAGGACTTGCTTACAGCTTCACAGGGTAAGTCCATAAGCATCATAGCAGGGAGCATAACACGAGCAGCCAGACATGGCACTGGAGCAGTAACTGAGAGCTTACTTACATCTGATTGATCTACAAATAAGAGACAGGGGGGAAGGGGGAGGGAGAGACAGAGAGATGGAGACAGAGACAGAGAGAGACAGAAAAACAGAAAGACAGAAAGACTGGGCCTGAGGGGGGCTTTTGAAACCTCAAAGTCCAAACCAAAGATAGAGCTTTTTCAACAAAGTCACACCTCCTAATCTTCCCTAAACTTTCCACCAACTAGTCATCAAGCATTCAGATATAAGCCTATAGGAACCATTCTTGTTCAAACCATCAAAGGGGGTTCTATAACTAAGCTCTAATGACCCCCCCTTCATACTAAGCAACCATTTTACTACTGAGGTACATCTCAAAATTTCTTTCTACTTTTCTTTTGAGAGAGTTTCCCTACACTAACCAGACTGGCCTTGAACTTGCACTTGCTCGTATACTTATTTCAACCAAGTGCTCCAGCTTCTCAGGTAGTCGGGGCCAGCAGGCACAGCTGTTTGCAATTTTCGATCCATTGTAGTTTAGCAACCATTTTATGTACATGCATTATGAAGCAATGTCAGGTAATGTCAAGTTTCTATAAAAGTGTCAAAATGCAAGCTTCCATTTCTAGGTGTATGTTAGTTTAGTTACAAACAGCTCATTGCTGCTCTTTGAGTAAACTCTTCTAGGAGAAAGCTAGAGAAATACAATGCTCTGAAGGGAGGTACAAAAGGTGCAAACTGAATGCTAAAATCCGGAAGCCGAAAGTCAGTGTTCCCATATCCAAGGGTTTGTGTTCTGGGATTAAACCAACCATGAATCACAAATATTTAGAAAACATTGTGTCTGTGTGACACATATACAAATGTTTCTCCTTTCTACCATTCCTTCAGCAATGTAGCATAACAGCCATCTACAAAGGGCTACAAATGACTCACAGAACAGTACTTAAGCCATAGGGTACAGCAATTATTCTCAGAGCACTAGGTATTACAAACAGGCCAGATAAGAGCTCACATTTACAGGAGGATATTCACAGGTTATATGCAAACACTACACTATTTGATGCACATTAAACTTGATCACCTAGCAATGGACTGGGTAACAGTGAAGATGGGGAAGCAAATCCCCCACTGACACCAAGAGACAGCTGTGTCCTGAGGCATCGATTTAGAGAAGGACCATCCATAGGGAAAGCATATGAATGTGGAAGCATAACTGGGGCAAAAGATTTACAAGGAACATAATTTTTTTTCAGTGCAAGGCAGGTATTTGCAAGAAGATGCAATATAGAGAAGAGATGCCAGTGGGGAGGTCTGGAAGCAGAGGCCTCATGGTATGCCATTTGTGTCCCTGAAGAGTGACTTCCCAGCCTGTCTTCCTTTGATCCTTTGTCCAGCATGCCTTGCTGATGAAGGTAGGTGCACAAACAGATTATTCCTTTAGGACACAATAGTTAGCATATATGGACTGGAAAAACATAATCAGATAACTGAATCATAGAAAACTCTGCCTTACCCGATGACACAGACAAATGTGTGAAGGGGAATGAAAATGCTTTTGTCTTAATTTGGGCCAGCCAGCAGGGCAGCCATCAGCCACATGTTGTTAGTGAATACTTGAAAAAAGAATCTACTGTGGCAAAGAAAAATTTAAGTCATTGACATTTAAAATTAAAAAGTTTAACTCAGTGAATCAGAATTAAATGCAAGGGATTTAGAAGTGTTGAAACTTCAATTCATTTACATTCCCGTGGCCTCTTGTGGTTAGCCTGGCCCAGTGGATAGATGATTTGTGGAACCCGTGAGCATGTTTGATTTAGAGTAAAAGATATATGGACTACAGGTCACAAGGATCGGCTCATAAATCTTCTAATTGCTAACTCTAACCTTGGGTATGTCTCTTATTTTTCCTTGTCCTGAATATCTTCAGGGAATGTTCATCATAATATTTATGTTTAGTGGCCTGTGTTAACTAAAAATGAAGCATGCAAATGCCCTACCAGACTAAGTATCTGGGAAGCTATTGGAGTTTAGCGATGTAGGTCCTGGTTGTTGTCTATGAGCAGCCATCAGCACCCTGAGCTTGTGCAGGAGCGCAAGGTAAACTGTGAGACCATAGCACTAGATAAGCCCCGGCTATTACTGGTGGGAAACTGACCACAGTGCAGCAACTGACAAGGCTTCTCTATCTCTCTCTTGCCACCGGCTGCCCTTTCTCTTGCTGCCCACTGCTTCTAACCCATCCTCCCGTTCCCGAAGCACAGTCTGCCCACTCCTGAAGCACATTCCGATCTCTCCTCCCTGCCTTTTCTATACCTTCAGATTTATGGTTGAAGGGAAGAGACAAATGGAGTTTGTTCAGCCAATAACTTTAATTTTATATACAACTCAAGCTCACAGAAGTCTGCATGAGGATCTCCCAAGGCTTTCCCTGTAGAATAAAGAGCACAAGTTAACCTTTAACGACCATCAGAAACTCTTGGGAAAAATTAACAACAGAACAAAAACTCCTCATGCTTGTCTCCTTCTCCCCATTCTGGAGACACAGTCCTATAAGGAGCTCTCTGGATAACTGCACATTGCCAGAAAGCTCTCCATTATGCTGTGATTTTAGGGGGAGTTCTGGACAAATGGACCTGTGTGACCCTGACCTAACTAAAAGAGAACAAAGAGATAGATTGTACTGGAGCCCTGGCTGAGGGTGCTGGGGGAACTCTTCTCCTTCAGTGAGATTCTCCCTGAAGTATCATTTGTCCAGATGCTGCTGGAGTCTGCGCCTGGATACCAAGGCTCTTTTGCTTCCCATTGCTTCCAAGCCGCTGGGCCATGATTTCTTCCTTGTCTCTCCAGTGGGCATCACATCTCTTCATGTGGATTGCTATTCAGTTCACAGGTTTGTATATTTCTGAAATTTTACCAGTGGCTGAAAGACTAGGTTCTTGCTCGTGTAAAGAATACTGCTGAGCTCTCTGATTTTCCCTCTGTTAGATATCCTATCATTCTCCCACATGAAATAAATCTAGCAATCAGAGACTGTGGCTAATACTGAAAAACTCTATCTACAGATGCTTGCTTCAGAACCAATCAAACATTGTTATGTACTTTCTGAGACAAAAATCTTTGTGAGACAAAAGAATTCCATGCACAGGCCAATGGCCCATTTCTTTGGAACAATACTCTAAGCACAGGAAAATTCTAGTTGAAAACAAAATTAGTGTGGTGAATTTCCAGAAGACTACAGTAGCACTTCAGATTTTGTCTTGAAAGACCAATCCTAGATTATCAGACAATGGAGAGTTGTAAAAGTACACCTTATTGTACTAACTGTTAAACAGAAAATGTACTAGGAGGTAATGGTTTAGACATTATTGTTTTACTCTTATTCTGTGAACACATCTCTTATTGGGTTTGGAGTATAATATGATTCTGTATTGAAAAATAACACCCTCAATGAGATCCTTTAATCCTGTTAAAAACCAAGGGTTGTTTCTTTGTTGTTGTTGTTGTTTGTTTTGTTTTGTTTTTTGAAACAGGGTTTTTCTGTGTAGCCCTGGTTGTTCTGGAACTCACTCCGTAAACCAGGCTGGCCTAAAATTCACAGAGATCCACTTGCCTTTGTCTTGAAATAAAAGCCTTAAGTGACTTCTTGATCTCTACTTCATTATCAAGAAATTAATTTGGTTTGATCAACACAAAAGCTTGATGCTACTGGCTGTGTTTATGATTTCTAAAGCCCAGGGTAATCGTTTATGATTTTATAAGTCAACATTTTGGACAGGAGCCCATTGCAAAATTGAAAGAGCAAGAAGGCAGGTGAGCGGGGCATGTCCTCAGAAGCCCCATGTTGATGCTGTGTAGTCCGCTTGCACAGATACGCTGGTTGAGACATGAGTTTTCCTGACTCCCCTGCTCATGAAAGTTTCCTTCTGACTTGCCTTTGTTCCCTGGTGGGGCACACTCAGCTGCTGCAGGCTTGCAGGACATACTTAGGAGAAAGAACCTTGATACTTCCTGAGTCGGTCATGACCTCCTTCCTCCCATCTCTATTTCCAGAGTAAAGATATTCTTTACTTGGCTGTCCTGAGGCACGCAAATGGAAGCTTGCATCTCAGTCACACAAGGGGAAGTGGCAAGGCTTAAAAGAAGGACTGGAACAATCAAGCGCAGGGGTGGGGTCTGTTTTGGCTGGAAACTGGATGCATTTGCTATAATAATGATGAAAAATAGCTCCAGTCCACCGACACTGGATTTTGGAGTAGGCATAGAGGCTGACAAGGACCCCGTTTGCATGCCAACCTTCACTCAAAGCCCAGCATTACATCACATTCTAACACAGTACTCGTGCAAATAGCCAGAAATTTATTGTAGCTATCTGATTTGTATTTGATAATTTCTCAACTACAGGGAATCAAAAGTGGCATAATTTAAATATGTTTAGACTGCCTTTCCTCAAAAATCCTACAAATGACATTACATTTCATAATACAAAGGGTTAAAAATAGAGAAATTTTGCTTAATAGTTTTTGGGGGGGTGGGAAGCAAGGAATATATATTGTGACCCCCTAATCTCCTTTAAATTAGGTTATTTTGATATACATGCATTTTAATATTTAGACTTCCCACTAGTAAAACTCATTTACAACATACTTAGTCTACCTAAAATGCTTCCTGCCCACAGAGAAAACCCTATTACTAACCACATGTGAGGTAGGAGATTTGGCAAGATCTTCAAGAAGGGGCTATCAGAAAAGCTCATCTGCCCATATGTTTTAGGAACCTAGCACAGCCTGATGTGCAATGTCCTGGGGAGTCATAACCCAGGGCGTCAAGGGGTGGGAGCGGTGGGGGAGTGGGGCACAGGGTGGGCGTGGGGCTGATGGGGGTGGAGCCAAGGCACAGGTGGGCGGGGTGGAGGAGAGCGAGGAGGAGTGCGGGTGCGGAGGGGGGGGCGGGAAGGTAGGCTGGGGGCGGGGCGCTCTGGGGGCGTGCCGGCTGCGCAGGGACACGCGCTCTGGGCCGCAGCAACTGGCTCCAAGTTCCCTCCCTCGCTCTCCCGCGGAGCCTGCCTGAGCCCGCCCCTTCGGTGCGGAGGAGCAAACGCGGCCGCGGTCAGCCCAGCCCTCCGTTGCCGCCCGATCTGGGCCGGTTCGGCTAACCCGGTCCACCCCGAGCAGGCGGCGAGGACCCGGCGGCCACTTCATCCCGGCCTGCAGTGCATCGCGGGGCCCAAGCTCCTCCTCGCGGTCTCCGGAGCCTGGTGCTTGGCCTGGCAGCCTTGCAGGGGCCGGAGTGCGGCCAAGGTAAGCGGGGGCGCTGGCGGGTGGGGAGTACCTCTCAGGGTCCCGCTCCGGCCCGGCCTGGGCACCGAGGAGCCTGGCCCGCTGTCCGCCCTGCGCCGGGCTGCACGCCCCGAGCCGGAGATGAGGCCCAGGCTCCGAAGGAGCGCTGACTGCTGGGGAGAAGGTGGGCGAGGACGCGGCGGCCCCCGGCCCCACTCCGTGCTGCATCCCCACCCAGGTCATCCTGTGGGCGCGTCAGTGTGCTGTCAGTTCCTGCGGGAATGCAGATCCCGGAGCTCTGAAAGTTTGTTTGCCCCCACCCCCTCCTCCCTCCAGTCCTCCCACAGCTTGGTTGTCTCTGTTTTCTTTGAAAGCATGAGGGTTGGAAATAGAATAAAATTGGTCCTGGCTCACTCGTGCCCCAGTCACCTAGCGGTGCTCAGAACTTGGCGACAATGCCAGGCTGTGAGAAGCTGGTGTCTGCGCTGCCCTCCTTTTGTTATAGCAAGGAGCCTGATGGTGAAAAGGGCAGTGACAAGTCTTTCCGTGGTGGCTAGTGAAGAAGGAAGAGGAGATAACTTTGCTTTATTACTTCCTAAAGTGGGAATAAAACCACCGGACCCCCAGCTTTTTGACCCTTTAAAGTTGCTATCAGATTTATTGACAGTCACCCCATTCTCCTCCAAGAAAGAACAGGCTTTCTTTCCTGCCTAAGATTCAGGCTGACTCTGGCTTTCGCCCCACAGCCAAGTTATGTCCTGTGCAAATCTGGCGCACATCTGTGACAACAGTGCATGGCTGGCTTGTGATGACTGCCGAGTCTATTTTTGCAGAGAGGAATATGATAGCAGAATCAGCAATTTTTTCTGTATGAATAATATGACTTCCATTTTCATTTCCTCTCTTGGTGTGAAAGAGTTCTTTAGCTTCCACCATGCGAAAGCACCTGTGCTGTTAATGTTATTATTGGCAACGTTTATTATTGTTATTATTATTATTATCATTATTATTACTGTTGTATTTGTGTTCATTTTGTGGTATTGAGACCTAGTCATTCAAATGAGGCATTTATTAAGCATAGTTATTTTAAGATAAGGGCAGGCAAGTTGATGGTAACATGCCATTGATTTACCCCATTACATTTAATCAGTGACATCTCTTCATTATTCACTTAAAAATCACGAATTGAACACAGGGACAGCATTACCTTTTGAACCTGAAAATCTGCAAAGGCCTTACCTTATCATAGGGCATGGAAGACCATTCTAGAGAAATGTTAGATATTTTTATTTTTGTTTTTATTTTCAACCCATGTTTTTGCTGTTGGGGGGGGGGCGAAGTGGGTCTTTTGTTTGTTTTTATTCCAGATCTTTCAAAGCATGATCTATTTTGAGTCGGTGATTTAATTTTAGATCAGAATTGAGGTTGGGTTGTTTGCAGGAGACTGACAAGCTTCTGGCTCTGTGTATTCTCAATGCCTGGGAATGGGGAATTTGGAATTTGTCTGGTCTATGACTCTGAATCCAGTTATGGCCTGGCGAGTTTTGTAGTAAGACTTGGTTGTCCATGACGGGCTTAACCAGAAGGAAAATCTCTGCTGTGAACCTCATCTTCAAATCTCCCTCCTCCCTAGGTTTAGAACACTACTTTCAGTTTCTAGTTGGAAAACTCATCTTGGCATAGAAGTTGGTTAACACTGTTTATGCTGGCCATTAATGAAAGATGAATGCATTTGCTGTGTGATCACCCCCTCATAGCACATCATAACTCTAGCTTTAAAGCATTGGGGTCAACTAAATGGTTGAGAAAAATCAAATCAAATCACCTGGTTGCCCTTTTCAGTAACCAAAAGATGATGCTTGCAGCTTAGATATTTTATATTGTAGTCACTTGGCTATCAGTTTACCCTCTGTCCCTACTATTGAATTTTAAGTGAAAATCTTTTTCCTTCAGTGTTTAGCTACAGGCTTTTTATGAGCTGAGCTGCTGTAGGTACAGCCCATCAACAGTAGGTGGTGCTGTGGGGAACTCTGACAGCTCAGCCTGGGCACAGGTATGCTTAAGGAAAATCCTGCATTAATCTGCACCAGTGCTGGCCAGGCATGAAAAAACCCGAGGTACAGACAGCAGCCTGCACGAGTGTTAGGAATGACACTGTTTCTTAAATTTCCTCTTTGCAATTTTAACGTTTGGCACACATTTACCTGAAGAATCTTTTCTCTCTTTAGAGTCCAATAATGTTCTAGATACTAAGTGTATAGTGCTTATAAAAATTATTAGCTGCGCTCCTCACTTTTATTGTTCTTCATTAGAGTTAGGTGGACTAAGCTAAGCTAAGCCAAGAGCCTCTGCAGCTAACCTGGACTTTTTCTTTTTCTAGTATGGACTTCCAGTTCAGAGAAACAAAGGGTACGGAACCTACTCTCCCCTTGAATTTATTTGGGAAGGCTCTGCTCCCCTCTGCTCTTTTTTTGTTACCTCTTATCATTTTTCTGGCTCCTGGAAGGTTGCAATGAGAGTTGGTATTCAAGGTGAAGACTCTGAATTTATTCTATGCTGGCTGCGTACCCTGGCTAGGAAGGGTTTTCAGGCTCCCAATCGTTTACCTGTGAAGGCCAGTCTGTGAGCAGCATATCTCTAGGCTTCCTCTGACTCCTCTAACAAACAACAGTTTTGTTGTTACCTGCTTTCTGTGGATGAATTTAGTGCCTTGTCTGAGGCCTAGCTAATAAATAGCAAGACGTGTGTAAGTACCAGCGCCTGGCTTCTCTACGGCCCAGAGAGGGAGAGCCTTGCTGACTCTAGCTGCTGGAGCTGACCGCTCTCTTCTTCAGGGGTTTGGTATCAGAAAATCTCATCACTCAGTGATTGGATTTGGAGTTTCTGGGTAGTGCTTGGTCATCAAACAGTCCAAAAGTAGGAGAAATCCAGTTATTTTTCCTTCTCCTGAATAGTCTTATAATGTGTGGCAAAGATTACCTGTTTCGAGTGATGAGAAGGATGGCAGTTGAATGTTTTTTAATTAGCTAAAAGGCTGATAGAGATGGTTTAGACATCGAAGCTGTGAATTGTGTTGGGTCTGTTTGGGGCTTTTGCTCATGACAGCCGAGCTCTACACTTAGCCGTGTGCCATTCTCTCCTTCGGTGAGCTTGTTTACTGTGGTCACTTTCATCTGGTAGGCAGGACTGTGAGCTGGTTTTGTTCCACAGTTGAGGCAGAGCCTAAACTTAATCTTTCAAAAACAAAGATGGACAGTGTTTCTCAGTTGACTGCCCTACAAATACGTGTAGGAAGGTGAACAAGCAGGACTTGAGAAACCCTGAAAAGAGCCGGTGATTCAGGCACAGGGCTGGCCTCAAAGCCTGATGGACTGTGATTCTGGACAATGGGAATTCCCAAACCTTGATGACCATGAAAGATGATATGGTGAGTGATGGCTGCGCAGCAGTGAGATGCAAGCCAACCTTTCTGCTCCATCACAGTCCTTTCTATCTTATTTGTAGACAACTTGGACGGGTTTCTTAATGATTATTTTCCAAAGTAATATTGCTAAACATGTACCACGCATTGTTTATTTTGACACCTTTGGTTTCACCATGTGTATGAGGGGACCAGGGACTGGGTAGAATTTTAATCTTTTTCATATGATAAAGTTGTCACAATAGGAGAGACTACATAAGGAGCTGGTGTTTATGAGCCTTAACCTTCCCTCCCTACCCTCTGCCCCTAGAGTGCTCTCAAGAACACCCCCCCACACACACACACTTACTCACACACTTACACACACACTTTTAAAGCTTAGTAGCCAAACAGATTGCTTTTTTTCTAGTATTGACAGTAAAAAAGAAAGTGTGTGGGGTGTGTGTGTGTGTGTGTGTGTGTGTGTGTGAGTGTGTAGCCTGTTTTTGTTTTTGTTTTCCTGGGACTTTAAAATTGCAAATGTTTTGGATGCAAGTCCAAAGGAGAGCACCTCAGTTCTAGAGGAACTGTGTCATTTAGCAGACAGGTTCCTGGAAGAACTGTAAGAATCCCATGGTGTGGTTTGTCCTCCAGGCCAAGGTCAATGTGCTTTCAATTGTCCAGCTCCAGAGAAGGCCTTTACAAACACAGTCGCAAGCACATGGGATTTTGGGTCTTTTTGTTGTAATGAAAAGCAGGGTGTTTTTCCTTCCAACTGACACTAGAAATTATTTTCACCTTTTTAGATGTCTTCTTAAAGAAGAATCATGGATGATACTTCAAAATTATCATTATTACCAACCATGCTTTGGTCCCCCAAACTGAAA
Organism: Mus minutoides; assembly: GCA_902729485.2. NCBI lineage: Eukaryota > Metazoa > Chordata > Mammalia > Rodentia > Muridae > Mus > Mus minutoides. Next base: position 1,033,871 of record LR749839.1, read on the forward strand.
TTTTGTTAAAAAGAAAAAAAAAAGGAGTAATGATACAAAATGATATAGTTAATAATTTGTCCTATTAAGGTTAACATATCAAAAATTATTTGCGGAGGATTCATTATGTGCCAGATTTAAAAAAATAAATAAACACTAGGCAGAAAAAGATGTGGTCCCTGCCTGTTCATGGCTTACAGTCACTAGCAAGGAAAAGATGCGGTCTTCGCCTATTCATGGCATGTATTAATTGCTTTCCCTTTAACTGTATGCCTTGTGGTATGGTTCAGTGGCTTACCAAAGCATCTTAAAGGAGAAAGGTTTATTTTGGTGTATAGTTCCAGGGGCATCTCAGAGGCAGGAGGGTGAGGTGTTGCAACTGTAGTCAGGAGGCAACAGGAGATGGTTGCTTCTACCCAGTTAGCCTTCTGTGTTTGTGCAGTTCAGGAGGGAACCCTAGGGTGCAGCATAGACATCTGATGAGACTTCCTGCCTCATCTAACCTAATATCAAGAGCATCCTTCACATTCATGTTCGGAGGCTAACCTCACCTAAATAAGCCCCTATTGGTGTGATTGAAGGCTTGTTGCCTAGGTGATTCCAGACCTGCTCAGGCTGATAATCAAAACCAACCTCTTTAGAGTGCAACATGGAGAAATGGAGAATAAGTCACATCAGTGGTTCTCAACCTTCCTAACTCTGTGACTGTTAATACAGTTCCTCATGTGGTGGTAACCCCTAACTATAAAGTTATTTTCATTGCTACTTCATAACTGTAATTTTGATAGTTATGAATACTAATGTAAATATCTGACATGTGACCCCCCCCCCAAAAGGCCTTGAAACCCACAGGTTGAGAATTGCCAAATTAAATGAATATGCAAAAACCTAACTTAAAGGAATTCCAAGTGCAATTGAGAATGGAGAAGACTTCCCACCTGTGTGGGAGTGTGGTTTGGAGATTCTCAGTGAGAGAGAACATTAGTAAGGTCTGAGAGTTAGTTAAAACAAAACAAAACAAAACAAAAGGAGGCACCCTTTGAGGCAAAAGCCCTGTGGCAAAGACAAACAGAAGAGACAAAACCAGGTCAGCTGTTGGCCTTGCAGACCACTCTGTGTGTGTGTGTGTGTGTGTTCCCTTAATTCTGTGTATGGCAGGATCTGGTGGTTTAATCTGAAGGGGACTTGACTTTAATTTCCAGATTTGGAGACTCAGTTGTGGGAAGCAGACAGATAGTGGATTCTTTGAGAAAAATGGAAACAGGAAGTCTTGATCAAGGTATTGGGGTGGGGAGGAGCAGGGTTTGGTAGACTTGAAGGAAGCAGAGAAGGCAGAGGGGCCTGGTATCTGTGGGATTCTGAACTTTTCTTCCTCATGTAACACACCTCCAACTTTGGGACGCATCATCGTGCTCCATGCCACAGGGATAGAACTGCAGTGTCACTTGGACTGTGACACAACACCAGCTGTGATGCGGATCCTGATTCCAGGTCATGAGACAGAAAAATGGGTGTGTTTTTGGATCAGTGCAGGCATGTACACATGTGACATATATCCACACAAAAATATACATACACCCATAAATAAATTAAAAAAAATAATAACAAATTCCAAAAGCAATGGAAGTAAAGGTAGCAGGTGAGTGTCACCTGTGTGAAAGTGGCCAGTGCTTACTGAGTTACTCCAGTTGCCGGAGACCCTGTCAGCTTCTACTCTGGGCTGGGATTCCTCTCCCAGTTCCAGCTTAGTTGTTTTTAGTCACTTGGTGTACTGTGCCTCATTCCTGTGACCTGCTGATGCTTTGTTTTAAATGCTATCTGCAGTTTTCAAAGGAAAATTATCCTTTCAGAAAGAACACCACTTGGGCAGTCTCTAAGCTTTTAGTCTTTCTCAGTGCTTTCTTTCTTGCTTGTTGCATAGTTGCCAACATCCCATAATTATGGATGCATATGCACCTTTAGTCGCCACACATTCAGCTACATTAGTCACCTTTCTTTCCTTGGCTTAGCAAGGGCCACCATTCCCACTCTTGTTGAAAACAGTCTTGGTCGCAAATGCTTGCTTCGTGTGCAGAGGCCTTGGGTACTACCCATCCATAACACTGAAAACAATGAGTAATAGACATTTGGAAATTGGGCTCAGTAAGTGGGAACTGGTGACAAAGGGTGATAGCCTGGTGTGTGTATTTTCACAGTAAAGGGAACAGTGTTGAACTGGGAGGCATGCTGTAGATTTGGCTGAGATTTGTGCATTTAAAAATCTTTTAAATTTCTTATTACTCTGTGTTCTTTCCCATGACCATTAATTGGAATTCTGTGTTTTTCTTCCTAATCAAATTTTGTTCTTATTGGATGAATCTGAGCAAATGGGAGAAATGACCACTGCTTCCTAGATGACTGGATGTAGATGTTCTCTGATGGCAGTTGACTCCAGCATGTTGCATGGTTAGTTGACTCTGCTGTTCTTCCTATGGAGTTCCTATCCCCTTCAGGCCTGAAATCCTTCCCTCTATTCTACCATAGGAATCCCCAAGTTGTATCCACTGTTTCACTGTGAGTGTGTGCATCTATCTGAGTCATCTGCTTGGCGGAGCCTCTCACAGAACTGCCATGTTAGACCCTGTCTGCAAGCATAACAGAGTATCATTATAGTGCCAGGGGTTGGTGCTTGCCCATGGGGTGGGTCTCAAGTTGGGCCAGTTATTTGTGGGCCATTCACTCAGTCTTTGCTCTATCCCCCATGCCTGCATTTCTTGTAGCCAGGATAAATTTTGGGCTGAATGTTTTGTGGGTGGGTTGGTGTATCTGTTGCGCCACTAGGGGAACCCTGGGCTTCCTGCTGGGCTGCAGGAAGTATTCTCTTTAGGATCCATACCCCAATGCTGTGAGTCACAGCTAAGGTCACCCCCGTTGATTCTTGTGTGCCTCCCTTATCCCACATCTCTGTCATGTCCTGGAGATACCCCCGACTCCCACTTTCATCAGTTGCAGATTTCCATTCATTCTCATGGCCATCTGTCCATTTCTCCTGTCTCTTCCCACTCCTGATCCTGAACACCCCTCCAGTTTCCCTCCCCATCCTCTCTCCTACCCATTTCCCTCCTTCCATATGCCTCTTAAGACTATTTTATTTTCCCTTCTAAATGAGATTCAAGCATCCTCACTTGTGCTTTTTTTTTTGCATTTAAATTCTTTAGGTCTATGGAGTATGGCATGGGTATCCTGCGTGTTATGGCTAATATCTACTTATAACTGTGTAAAACTATATATGTCCTTTGGGAACTAGATTACATCACTCAGGGAGATATCCACAATATCCATCCATTTGTCAGCGTAATTCATGATGTGTTTGATTTTCATAGCTGAATAGTGTTCCATCATGTAGATGTACCACATTTTCTTTATCCGTTCTTCAGTTGAGGGACATCTAGGTTGTTTCCAGTTTCTGGTTATTATGACTAAAACTGCTATGAACATAGCTAAGCAAGTGTCTTTGTGGGATGTTGGTGCAACTTTTGGGTATATGCCCAGGAGTGGTATAGCTGTGTTTTGAATTAGAACTATTCCCAGTTTTCTGAGAAACCACCAAATTGATTTCCAAAGTGGTTGTGCAAGTTTGCACTCCTATCAGCAATGAAGAAGTGTTTCCGTTGCTTGACCCTCTCAGCAGCATGTCAAGCTATCTCTTTAGATTTTGATCTTAGCCAATCTGATGGGTGTAATATGGAACCCCAGAGATGTGTTGATTTGCAGTTTGAGTTTTCTTTAAGTGCTCCTTGGCCATTTGAGATTGCTCTGTTAACAGTTCTCTGTTTAGTTATGTACCCCATTTTTAATTGGGTTATTTGGTTTGTGATTGTCTAACTTCTTGAGTTCTTTGTAAATTTTGAATATTAGCACTTTGTCAGATGTAGGGTTATTGATGATCCTTTCCCAATTGTAGGCTGTCGATTTGTCCTATTGACAGTGTCCTTTGCCTTACAGAGCTTTGCAGTTTCATGAAGTCCCATTTATCTATTGTTGGTCTAAAACCCTGAGCCATTAGGAATTGTCTCCTCTACCAATGCATTCAAGGGTATTTCCCACTTTCTCTTTTAGGAGATTTGGGGTTGTTTTTTGTTTGTTTGTTTGTTTTTGTTTGTTTGTTTGTTTTGAGATTCATGATCCACATGGACTTGAGTTTTGTTTAGGGTGATAAATATGGATCTATTTCATTCTTCTATGCCCAGACACCCAATTATATAAGCACCGTTTGTTGGAGATGCTTTCTTTTTTCTAGTGTATATTTTTGGCTTCTTTGTCAAAGATCAAGTGTACATAAGTGTGTGGGTTTATATCTGGGTCTTCAATTCTATTTCATTGATCAAAAATCTGTCTCTGTACCAATACCATGCAGTTTTTAACACTAGTGCTCTGTAGTATGGCTTTGAGATCAGGAGTGGTGATTGCCCAGAGAGTCTTTTATTGCTAAGAACTGTTTTCTCTGTCCTGGGTTTTTGCTTTTCCTTATGAAATTGAGATTTGTTCTTTCCATGTCTGTGAAGAATTGTGTTGGAAATTTGATGGGGATTGCACTGAATCTGTAGATTTCTTTTGGTAAGATGGGCATTTTCACTATGTTAAGCATACCTATGAGTATGGGGGATATTTCTATCTTCTGATACCTTCTTCAATATTTTTCATCAAGAACTTGAAGTTCTTTTCTTAGAGATCATTCACTTACTTGGTTTGAGTTACAACAAGATACTTTGTATTATTGGTGTCTATTGTATTTATTATATGTAAGTACACTGTAGCTGTCTTCAGACACTCCAGAAGAGGGCACCAGATCTCATTACGGATGGTTTTGAGCCACCATGTGGATGCTGGTATTTGAACTTATCACCTTTGGAAGAGCAGTCAGGTGCTCTTACCCGCTGAGCCATCTCATCAGCCCTGGTGTCTATTGTAAAGGGTGTTTTTCCTAATTTCTTTCTCAGCTCTTTTATCATTTGTATAAAGGAAGGCTACTGATTTCTTTGAGTTAATTTTTTGTATAGCCACTTTGCTGAAAGTGTTTATCAGCTGTAGAAGTTTCCTGGTAGAATTTTTGGGGTCACTTATGTATACTATTATAACATCTCCAAATAGTGATATTTTGACTTTTTCTTTTCCAATTTGTATCCCCTTGCTCTCCTTTAGTTGTCACATTGCTCTGGTTAGATCTTTGAGTACTATATTGAATAGGTAGGGAGAGAGCGGACAGACTTGTCTTAACCCTGATTTGGGTGTAATCACTTAAGTTTCTTTCCATTTAGTTTGAGGTTGGCTATTGGTGTGATGTATATTGCTTTCATTATGCTTAGGTATGTGCCTTGTATCCCTAATCTCTCTAATATTTTTAACATAAAGGGTTGTCAAAGGCTTTTTCTGCATCTAATGAGAGGATTGTGTGGGTTTTTTTTTCTTTCAGTTTGTTTATATGGCGGATTGTTGATGGATTTCCATATATTAAATCATCCCTGCATCCCTGGGATGAAGCCTTCTTGATGGTGCTGGATGATGGTTTTGGTGTGTTCCTGGATTCTATTTGCAAGTATTTTATTGAGTATTTTTGAAACAATATTTATAAGTGAAATCTATCTGAAGTTCTCTTTCTTTGTTGAGTCTTTGTGTGGTTTAGATATCAGGGTGACTGTGGTTTCATCGAATTAGTTTGGCAATGTTCCTTCTGTTTCTATTTTGTGGACTAATTTGAGGAGTATTGGCTTTAAGTCTTTGTTGAAAGTCTGGTATAATTCTGATAGGTCCTCCTTTACATGTTACCTGTCATTTTCCCTTGCTTTTAATATTCCTTCTTTGTTCTGTAGATTTTGTGTTTTGATTATTATGTGGCAAGAGGATTTTCCTGATGCATTCTAATTGGTGCTCTATAATCTTCTTGTATGTATCTCTTTCTTTAGGTTGGGAACGTTTTCTTTTATGATTTTTTGGAAAATATTTCTCGGCCTTGGAGCTGGTACTCTATTTTTTTCAGTTTCTTTTATTTTTATATTAGACTTTTCACTGTACTGGAGATTTCCTAGATGTTATGTCAGGGATGTTTTAGACTAAACATTTTCTTTGACTGATGTATCAATTTCTTCTATTGTATCAAATTCAAGTGAGTTTCTCTCTTCCATCTCCTGTATTCTGTTGGTGATACTTGCATCTGTTGTTCCTGTTTTCTTCCCTAGGTTTTTCATCTCCAGGATTCCCTCAGTGTTTTAGGTTTTCTTTATTGCTTTTATTTCTATTTTCAGGTCTTGCACAGTTTTATTTATTTCCTTCACATGATTAATTGTATTTTCTTGTATATATTTATGGGATTTATTTGTTTTCTCTTTAAAAACGTCTGTGATCTTTATAAGATTGGATTTAAGGTCATTTTCTTGTGCTTCAGTTATTAGGATCTCCAGAGCTTGCTGTTGTAGAGTAGCTGTTTTCTGATGGTGTCATATTTGCCCTGACTTTTGTTGGTTTTCTTTTGAGGGCTTTAGGGCATCTTGGTGACTTTGGTGCCTGGATGTTCTTGATGTAGTAGGTATTGGGAGTGGGGGTGAATCTTGACGGTCCTGTGGCAGGCCGCTGATGGGTATTCTTAGTCTGTATGGTTCAGGACCCTCAAGTCCACTGATGGTTGGCAGAGAGGTGGCAGGGGAATGGAGATCCTCTGGGGATAGCAGGCTGCTCATGAACAGCTTGGGTACTCCAGAGGACTCAGCAAGCAGGGAAAGTAGATGGGGGAAGGGAAGCTAACCTGAATAGTTCAGGCTCTTCAGGTCTGATGGAGGTGGGAGGAGAATGGAGTTCCAGAGGGCATTGAAGGCTGCTTGGGGCGGCATGGTGTGCTCCAGAGGATTCTGGGAGCAGAGGGTGAAATAGTCTTAAGTAGTTTCAGAAGAGATTTGTGGTCTATTGGAATTGCTTGAATTAAAGAAAAAAAATTAACTTTTCCTTAGAAGTGATGAGAGTCCCACAAATTGGGGTTGGGCAGAGGAGGGAGGGAGACACACAGACACACACACACACACACACACACACACACACACACACAAAGAGAAAGAGAGAGAGAGGAGAGAGAGAGAGAGAGAGAGAGAAAGAGAGAAAGAGAGAAAGAGAGAGAGAGAGAGGTCATCCTCTGCATGCTGCATTTTCTTCCAGGTGAGAGCAACTCTGCCCTCTCACATAAGCATGTTTTGGAACTCGTGACTTCTTCCTTGCTTATCTGATTTCTCCTGCAGGTTTTTCTACTTTCAGCATTTGCTAGCACAGGATTAGGCAGTTTTCCTTGTTAATCTCCAACTGCTGTTTTCCCCTGGGGTTTTTTGGAGCCATTTCTCCACATGAAACATTCTGATTCTTAGGTACTGAGAATCAGCGATAAAGAAACCACATAGAGGGGCCTTTTAATTAAGTGTACCAACACAGCAACAAGTCCTCATTCTTCTTGTGTCTAACATAGTCAAGTATCTTCATCTCACTTCCAGTTTTGCATTAATTTGGCAGCATTAATGCATATGCCTTGCAGTAGTCAGGGCTGTAGAGTAAGGCAGGGCCAGAAGCAAATGCATTATAAGGAAGCAGCTCATGTAATTAGGGAGACTGAGCTATTCCATGGTTTGCTGTCTACAATCTGGAGAAGCAAGGGTATCCAACCAATGGATTCCAGACCAAGGTCAGCTAACAGATGGCCCAGCTCTAGCAGCCAGGCAGACAGGGAACTGGGAAGAATATAAATGAATTCAGCCTTCCTGTACCTTTTTATTCTCTGTGGTTATAGACCGCTCACCCACTTTATCTACTCCACCAATTCCGTGGCAACCTCCTCTTAAAACACAGGCATGGCTGGCAAGAATGTCAAGCCAAAGTATCTTGATACCCTATAAGTCATTCAGCTTGGCTTGTATGTAGCCTTAGCTATCATGTACCTGTGGCATGATGAGTGGGCCTAACTAATTAGGTGAATGTTTTTAAATCATTCAGGGAAAATAATGGGCTTCCCAATGTGTTGAAATGGGCTGATTAGGTCCTCCTAAGTCTGGGTCCTCTTTAGGACATTCTGGAGTGTCTTCCAGCACTTCCCTTCCTACCATGAACCTTTCTGCCATGAACTCAGCTGATGGCTGCATCTTACCCAGCTGCCCTCAGTTGGAGGCTGCATCTTACACAGCTGCCTTCAGTTGGTAGCTGTATCTTAACTAGCTGCCCTCAGTTGGTGGCTGCATTGTACAGAGCTGCTCTCAGCTGATGGCTGCATCTTACACAGCTGCCTTCAGATGGTGGCTGTATCTTACACAGCTGCTCTGGTTGGTTCTGTGTGTCTGATCTGGTGTTTTGTCTTGGAATGTTTTTGTTTTTGTTTGTTCTAGTAGAGACTGTTTGGCAGAGGACCTTTGGCACCCTGCTGCTTATTGTACAAGGGGTGTGTGGGGATGATCACGTGCACACATTGGTGTCAGCGCTATCCAGACCAACCAGCATCTCTCCACTTCATGGCTAATGCTTAGCATTGCGTCCATTCAAATTTAAGGCATAAAAGCAGCTTCACACAGTAAGACCTGAGTTTTAGTTTTCATTCTCATTTGTGTTTGAGATTTAAAACAGAGGGAAATGGTTTGAAACTTAGAAACATATGCTGATTTCAACATCAAATAGGTTTGTTCTGATGGCTTGTATCATTTTTAAATCTAATGTGGGAAGTTCCACAAAGGAAACAGGTGCTCTTAGTAGTTATTTATTTAGTTAGTTTTACTCAGTTAAAAATATTTGTTTTTATGACTGATATTTTTCTTTTTTAAGTCTACTTAAAAATCATAATAAATGGAAAAATGAGGCAGGCTTTTCCAACTACATATATGTTCCTGGAACTGTTATTTTGCAGTCCTCAAAGTGCTAGTATTGGAGAGAAGTGGGCTGTAATTAAGTCAGGAGGGAGGAGAAGTCCACAGATGGTATTAATGTCCTTATAAGAGTCAGGAAGAGATCCTGCATCTTCCTGCTCTCAAGAATATAGTGGTATCTCATATATGACCCAGGAAATGGACCTTTACCTGATAACAGATCCATAGACACCTTGGACTTCTCATCCTCAGACTGTGAGAAATAAATTTCTGTTCATAAGCCACTCTGTTTACAGTATTTTTATAAAATACTATCTACTGTAGTAGCAGCCTTGGTGGCTTAATGATCCCCTCTTTGAAGAAAAAGAAATTCATATAGAACATTGTGTCAGAGTGCATGGCTCCCCTTGCATTTTGATGTGTAACACAGGAGAATTCTCATCAGAGACTATTCTGCAAGCAGGAGCGGCGTCCCTGAAGCTGAAGCAGCACATACGGTGCTTGGGGCTCAGAGAGTGTTCAGTAGATTAGCTGCATCTCTGTGGAGACCTGGGAAGCCCACAGTGCTGGCTGCCTTTGTGGACTTGAAATAACCACAGAACAACCTTGGGGAAGAGGGGATCTCAGTGGAGGAATTGCCTCCACTACATTGGCCTGGGAGGGTGTCTTTGGGACACTGTGTTGACTACTAAGTAACATGGAAGGGCACATCCCACTGTGGGTGATGCCACCCTTGGGTAGGTGGTCCTGGGCTGTATTTGAAACCTGGGTAAGCAAGCCATGGAAAGGCGGCCGTTCCTTCGGTTCCTGATTGGGCTTCCCTTGAGGATGAATTGTAACCAATGAATTGCTGCAGCCAGTTGTAACCAAACAAACCCTTTCATTCCCCAAGTTGCTTTTGATGATAGTGTTTATCAAGCAACAAAAAAACTAGGACAATTTTTCTAGAATGGGATGAGTTCTTTCCCAGGACTGAGCCAGTCTCCCACCAGGAATGTACCCTGAGTGAAGGCCTCCGGACTGCAGCCTGGAGGGCAGGGCAGGCTCCTCAGATGTTTTTCCTCATGGGTGGGAGCTCACTGGAAACTGAGAGCCCTTTGGATCTCAGCTCCCCCATCCCCATTTCTGCCTTTCCCAGGTCCTTTCTGCATTCTTGGGATATCCCATCCTTCTTTCCCCCTTGGACATCTTCCCTGCCTCTGCTGCACTCACATCTGAGTCAGCTGAGATACCATCCAGTCGCCCTTCTAGGCTGCTCAAAGCCCTGGACTGTGCTTAAAGCAAAGTATCAAGTATTTCCTGGTCTTCCCTGTCTTGGGCCCTGCATCTCGGGCCTTCTTTGTGACCATCTCAGCCTCCACACTGGCTTTCTTTCCTCCGAGGAGGCTGATTTTGCTTCCTTTCTGGTTTATGCTCCTTGGTCACTCTATAATCCTCCCGTTATAATGTCTTTGCTCTAATTTTCTTTGACCTTCTGTGTTCTGACAAAAAGAACAAAGGAAGCAATCGTGTCTTCATGATGCTTGAGTAGCCTGAACACAGAGGCATAAAGTACGTTTTAGCAGGTCAATAAACAGAGGATGTCAGTCACCATGGATTCAGCTGAGTCTGCTGGCTGGCTGTTTCTGACTTAACTCTCTGCTGTTGCGTGGGTAGGGCTTATCCACAGGTCAGGGTGAGCAATTGCTCATAATCTGAAGGAGTGTGCAGTTGGGAATGAGGAACAGTGTCCTGGAGTAGGGGTGGAGCAGAGAAGATGTGCTGCATGACTAACATGCGGAAGGAGCTTGCCATTGGGATTGAGGAAGTACAGCCCAAGAGATTACAGAGGATGGAAGATGACTGCTGTGGAGGTGAATGCCTTCATCTTTTCCGGAAGCACCTTCAGCTCACACTTGTGCTGGCTGGTCACTGACCCCTGCTCGCCAGGCATGGAAAATGTTGCTTCTCTGAACTGAAATGTCTATAAGTGTAAAACCCAGGTCTGAAGATGTGAAGCAATTTGAAAAAAAGCAAAAGAATACTGTACGGGCTGGTTTTGTTTCAACTTGACACAAGCTGGAGTTATCACAGAGAAAGGAGCTTCAGTTGAGGAAATGCCTCCATGAGATCCAACTGTAAGGCATTTTCTCAATTTAGTGATCAAGGGGAAGGGCCCCTTGTGGGTGGTGCCATCCCTGGAATCTATAAGAAAGCAAGCTGAGCAAGCCAGGGGAAGCAAGCCCATAAGTAACATCCCTCCATGGCCTCTGCATCAGCTCCTGCTTCCTGACCTGCTTGAGTTCCAGTCCTGACTTCCTTTGGTGATGAACAGCAGTATAGAAGTGTAAGCTGAATAAACCCTTTCCTCCCCAACTTGCTTCTTGGTCATGATATTTGTGCAGGAATAGAAACCCTGGCCAAGACAAGTACTTATCACTTTCTATATGAATTATTTTCTGTAATCATAATTTTTCTCTATTTTTTAGGCTAAAGTCATAATACTGCCCATCCCTTGTTTCTCTTGTACTCTTATTTCTAAAGGAAAACCCAAGACAGCATGTGCTTCACTGCTGTGGCCTGCTGTTTCTCCTGAGTCCCGCCGTGCACGATTCTGCAATTCCTTGACTCTGTTCTTGGCTGGCTTCATGTCTCTTCTTGTAACATCAGCTTACAGGTTAGATAAGAAGGGCCCCACAGATTTGTATTTGCATTTCTCTAATTCACTGGACTTTATCAGGGTTATTATCATACATTCAATGCCTTCCACCCCTGCAAATACAAATTTCCTAAAATCTGAACATTTTAGAAATCTATTCTTTCAAACAGTTTGAGATTTTGAAGCACCCTGGTCCCAGATATGCTCTCAGTCAAGTTGTACAAATATTCAAAATCTGAAAAAAAAAATCACCTAGAAGCATCTGAGATATTCCCACAAATCCCAATCCCGGGTCTTCCGCTGAGATAACAGGCATTGACACAGAGATAAGACAGGCTTCAGGTAGTGTGGGCCATGACGGTGGTCTGTGGATACCTGTGCTGGGTGCTATCTTACCTTTTCTTGTATCTGATTGCGCATACACTGGAGCTTGCTGTAATAGAGTGGCTCTCATAGGCCCTGACTTTTGGTCTACCTGGACTGTGTCCTCCTTTAACTTGAGTTAGCCCAGTCTGTATGTTGAAGGCCTCCACAATGGCGATGTTACAGGACCTGCCTTCCTAGTGTTCTCTCTCTAGGTAGGAGGCTACCTGGGCTGTACTTACAGAAGGGATTTCTTTCACTCACAGTCTTGCTGTTATATTGTCTTTACCCTGAGTAGGTAAGCGAATATCGTAGCAGGAAGTGCCCAAAGCACTGCAATAGGAGAATGGTGTGTGTGAGAGCGAGAGAATGGGAGAGAAAGAGAGAGAGAGAGAGAGAGACAGAGAGAGAGACAGAGAGAACAGAGAACAAAAACTGTCCTTAGTCCCCCATGGAGGGTTATGGTACAGATTGGGTACTATCTCTCCCTCCTTGGGAATTGCTCCAGCCTGGTTGTATCAATAGTAATTTGCTATATCAGAAAGGCCTTTCTAGGTGATAGAAGGATTGAAACATATGTCCTCTAAATTACTGAACCAGAATCCAGGAAGGAGAGTGATAGGAAGGCAGATTACAGCCTAATAAGAGATCGGAGGAATCTCAGTCCAGACTGAACCAGTGTGCAAAGGGGACTGGGTTGGTACATTGAAGTTTGAGCCCCCAGTGTAGTAGACAGTCATCTTTCTGTCCTGCATTCCTAGGCGGACACTGTAGCATCTTGGTACCTCTTGGCTTTGTCCGTTCCCTATAGAGACTGCTTTGTTTCTCACACATCTTTTCTTCTCAATGTGGGATGATTTCATCAGGCCTTGGAGGCTCCGTGCCTGTTCCACGGTAGAATTAATGGAGGTGTCTATTCAGAACCCTCTCAGGGGCTCATTGTTGTGAAATAAGGTCACTTCTCTCTTTAACACCACTGAAAACTGATAAACACTTAGAAGCAAAGTGCAGGAGGGGTGAAGCTGCTACCTTCAGTTCTGGGACACCTCTTCCTGTTCTGTGACTGGGACTAGACCACAGGCCTCCTGGGAATGAGGATCAACTGACTGTGCATTAAGGTCCTGGTGCACTCGCGAAGTGTTATGGTTTTGCCTTCTGTTCCCTGTCTTGGAAGAGGCTCAAACAAAATTGACACTATCGGAGCTAACATGGCAGGCCAGATTACCAGTTCTCTGTGCAAAGGCTGTTCAAGGTGACCTTCCCTGTGGTCGGAAGTGTCAATTCTTCAAACCGCAGGCTTTTGTGTAGTGACCTCCTTCCTAGACTAGGGTTGTGAGGTTTCAGGGGATCTTCTCTAGTACACCTATACACAGGAAGCCTTGAGCAGACAAGTGCTTTGCACTATAGTTCAGTGTCACCTGGAACTTAGCTCAAACACAGGCTTGCCCATCTGTCCCAGTTTTTGACTCTAGGGACTTCCCATATCTTTGCTGGTGATTCTAAACTGCCCGATGAAATCTGACCTTTGAGGTGCCAGTGTTGAAACTGGGACAACAGGTGCATTCAGTTGGGATTTTCAGGCGGGAAGGAAGCAGTGTGGATGTGGTTGGCCTGATGAAAACCTTGCAGAGGATGTGTGGGATAGGGAGAGCCCCTGTCAGGACTGGAGCCTTCTCAGCAGGAATCTCCAATGCAGCCTCCATATTCTTTAGTATGCATGCATGCATGCATATGTATATATAGGTATGGCTGCATATGATTTTTTTTAGACAGAGACTTGCTCAGTAGTCCAGACTTCACTGAAATTTTCTGTTTAGCACAAGCTGACCTCTAAGTTGAGATCTTCTTGCCTCTGCTTCCTTGGTGCCAGGATGGCAGCCTGTCCCACCACCATGGGTACAGATGTTCCTTTGTCTTTAATAGAATCCTTCTTACATACTTTAGACATGAATTTATTCTCAGTTAGAATCCTGTGTCAGTTAGGTCTTGCTTTGGGAGATGCCATTTGATAAGCATGGTAGAGACCCAGAAGTAAACCACCTATCTTCAATTTCATTTTAAAAGAAAATATATTGTGTAGTATTTGCTACTTTAATAAAGTACTTTTAAATGTAGTCAAAATATTACCCAATGAAAGTCTAGTCTTTTTCTTAGGATTTTAATATTTGGCAGGATTCTATTTTTATTTTCAGAAAGCTCAGGTGGTTTTTTACTTTAAGGTATATATGTTAAATTTACATGCTTGAAATATGTTTCCTTAGTCCAACAAAATTGATTAAGATGCTATTAAATTAATTAAATATGTAGAAACATGTAACAGTCTCTGAACTTTGTCTCAGTTCTTTATGCCAAAAAGTCCTCAGTGAACCAAATCAAATCTTTTGCAAAATTATGAGGATTTCAAGTAGAAATCTAATGAATGTGTATTCTACAATTAAGATTAGTTTTATTTGGAAATGCATTTAACTCCCAAAATATTGAACTATTTGTTATTACATTATTAAATCCATTCTATTTTTATGGTTTAATTATGTAGTTGACCCGTTTAATCTGACTATCTCCCACAACAAAACCAAGTCAGTACCTTTTAATCAGTGCTGGCATTTGAGAAGGCTGATTTCTCCTGGGTAAGTGTGGCTGGAAGGAAGGAGAACTTTCCTAATGCCATTTTGATGAAGTTTAGTTGTTTTTGTAATCTGTGAAATAGATACTTTCAGATAAAAGATTTTACTGGGAGGAAAGAAAGCTAGAAGTTGAAATAAAAATTTTATTGTTTCTTGTTGCACAATGAATTTTCTCAAAGCTTAGTGATAGCAATGACCTCAATTCCCCTTTGCATATCAGCAGGGGCTCCAGAACTCTGCTCTGGGATTCAGCTCCAGGTTTTCTACCAGGCTTCAGTCAAGGTGTTCCTGAAGCAGCTGGTGCAACAGTGGTGGGAAGGGATAAGCTCAGCCCCTTCCCTCTTTCCTGGCACTGCATGATCTGTGGGGATTACAGGTCAAATTTTTGACCCAGGATGAGCCTGGGTGTGTGTCTTTCATTATATCCCAGACTGGCTAAGCTGCCTGACTGGCTATTCAGCAACCCTCTCCTAGGGGATGCTTTGCGCCATAGCCTCTGGTATCTAGAGGGGAATCACTTGGGGCATGGAAGATGATGGGTAGACCAGCTCAGTCAGTGTGCACTGGGAAAGTATGCGTTTAGGATGTGCTTAGGGCTGTCCTGAAGATCCAATGAGAGCACAAGTCAGCTGCTTGTTTAAGCCAGTTGATTATCAGCTAGGTGAGCAGACAGGACAAATAACAGCCAGGGCCCAAGGTCTTAGACAGTATGGCGCCTGGAATCATGGTCACTTGAATTCTGCAGTGTTAGTGAGGGAAAAAAAGAAAGTGGTTTTACTGTGGTAGGCAAGGGTGGCAGGAAGCAAGAAAAGCTGAAAATCCTCATGTAGAACTGATATCTAGTATTGCTGCCACTAGGAACTGAAATGGAATTATTATTTACTATTTTCAATATTCTGTCATTAATATATATGTATGTATGTATTTGATATGGAGAAAAACTCTGAGAAGAAGTGAAATTCCATTTTGTTTGACGGTGAGTGAGCACTTTTGACCACTAAGCTATAAATGCTATCCTTTTTGAACCAGTTATGTATTGGCTACCAAGTAGTAGTTCTCCTAAGTCCCATGTTGATTTGAGAGTGCAGCCTGATGGACATGAGAGGATACAAGGTTAACTAGGGAAACATCTTGTTGGGAAAGTAAGACAGAGAGTGAATTCTGTGTTTGAAATTGGATTCCTTCCTTAAGGAAACTCCTTATCTGTATGAAAGTCTGAAATCTGACGCCCTTCTGGCCTCAGTCATTTGGATATGAGATCCTTACTGTGTTTCACTATTAGGATAGCAAAGTTGCCTTTAATATGATAGGGTCATGGGTTTGAAGTGTATATTCTGGAGGCATTAATTTGAATAGTCTCGATTTTGCTGCCTAAGTCATTTTTCCAAATATTGACTTTCTCAGAACCCTGAGCATAGAATGAAGCAAACAGTAAGTATAGGGAGTTGAACTAGAGTGAATCCTCTCTTATTTTATAGACATGCCATGTGACTGAGCTAACACACTATCCCTGCAGATCCTTGTTGGGAGATGCACACATTGCCAGTGAATAGCATTTTGAGGCCAGGGGGCAGGGACTGTCTCTATATCCTGACAGTTCAAGAAATCTCTTGTTTTGGGTCACACAGTAGGCTGCACTTTGCCTGTCCATTCAAAGGGTTTACTGCTGAGAAGCATGTGGCCCTCTGTTTTGGTCATGAAGGCTGAGTGTTCTGGTACAAGAAGAAATGTCCTGTGAAACACGGGACAGCATGGCTGAACCATGGGGGAATTATGCAAAGAAGCCAGCTACAAAGTGACATGGTCCGCTTTGTACCAAGTATCAAGTGTAGGCAGCCAAGAAGGAAAATGGAGAAGGCCCAGGCTGGGAAGGAAAGAATGAAAAATTGCTTAATGAGCAGAACATAGAACATTTAGGTTTTCAAGAAGAAAATAGTTCTAGAGAAGGACGCTGGTAATGATGCACAGCCCGGTAAGTGTATTTCATCACCCAGTGGGATGATTAAAGTGGTTAAGATGAGAAATTTCATGTTATGCATATTTTATCCAATTTTTAACAATGTATAATATAAAAACACGTCTCAATAAAACCTGCTGAAACCTTCAAGAAAAGTTGAGCCCGCTATATTGCATTACATTTTACTAATGTTCTACCTCATTTTGTAGACTAGTAGCAAATACTAGTGTTGATATTGACATCTTTTTATATTTGTTTCTGAAGGAGATGAATGGCTCTTCTTTGGAAAAGCCAAGAGTAGAGATTTTTCTTTTTTTGGCTTGAAATAAGCGCCACCTGCTCAGAAGAGCACCTGAGGAGGACTCCAGTTATATATCTCGCAAGGAAGAGGGAGCCAAGTTGGAGGGTTGTGAGTGATTATCTGTCAAGGAACACAGGTATGTGGGAAAGCCGAGTCCTTGTCAATGATGGGCATCAGAGCCTGTTGTCTTTCAGTGAGCTAAGACATTGTGTTCTGAACCCAACATTGAATATATTGTAGAGACATTTTTTTTTGTAGTACTGGGATAGTACACAGGGTCAGTACTCTGCTGCTGAACATCTCTAGATCTAAGTGTGTGTGTGTGTGTGTGTGTGTGTGTGTGTGTGCGCACTCGCTCTTGTGAGCACACTCGCATGTTCACATGCATGTAGGTGTATACGCTTGCTGTGTTTATTATCTTTTGAGACAGGTTCTCTTGAATGAAGCTCACTGATTCAACTACATGTGCTTAGCCTAGACTTTTTAAGGAAAAAAGAAAGACTTCATTTACGTGAAGTTCCCTCATTGGAATTTGGAGAGGCTAGAAAGGAGGGAAAATTGCCAGTGTATAATAATAGGACTCAGAAACTTGTTGACACCATTTTTTGGCATTATATCTGAGGGTGACTTAAACAATATTCTCTAATTTTACTTTTCAAACAACACAATGAGTAATTTAATATCTAGTCATTTAAAAACAATACTTTAGAGGTCACCCTCAAGGTAAGACCAACTCTTTCTTCCTTAGGTGTTTGGGGGTTCACTACTCCTGTGTTGTTGTTGTTGTTGTTGTTGTTGTTGTTTTTAAGAAATATTTTCCATAAGTTAATAACATATTATACATATAAGAATTTAACAACTACAAATCACATTTCTACTGGACATCTAAGTATAGTCACTATGGAATGACTGGCCTGACCATAACAAAGATACCTCTTAGCGTATTTAGGAAAAATCAGAGTTTCACAGCTGGAAGCATTTAAAGTAAGGAGACTCCACTGCCCTCTCCCCATCCGATCGCTGCTGTTCTGAGGCTGTTTCAGATACTCTTGTTTGTATTCTTGTATCTAGAATAAGTAAGAGACCCACCTAACCACATCTGGCCATTTGGTTGGGAATTTTCTTGCTTCTGACTTATAACCGTGGGGAAAGAACATCATTATTAATTGAATAATATACAACTAACAATGTGCTAGGTTTAAGATCTTGTGTTTATGTGTGATAAGCTGTGTGACTATATACCATACTTATAGGAGTATGGGAGGGTGCATTTGAAATACAGTGCTCTTCTTATAAATGTGCATTATTTACAAGTGAATGCTTCTTTTGTTAATTTACAGCTGGGTATTGGGTACATATTCATCCTCAAAAGGTGTGTAATGCTGGCATGCAGCAAGTTTCAGAGATTTTTCCACCAAGTTGTTCTCTAGACATTTGAACATGGACGTAACCTTTCTTCCACTGTGTGGTTTGCTAAGGCTGTTTGTAGAGAATCCATGAATAAAAATGATGGGCTGGGTGAATTTAATTTGAGTGTAGTTAATGAAAGTTTCAGTGTACCATATATTTATGGGACTCTCTTTCAGCATAGTGCAAATAAATTAATTTCCTGGAAACAGCCGCGCCTGTCCCCATGAGAGACATTGCTGTGAGGAGATGCTGGTCATTTAATTTGAGTTTCAAACTGTTGTCATTAATTGTATATTCCTGTTTGGGACAAGATAGAAAATGTCCAGGTGGTTCAGAAATCAGTTATCCATAAGCAAAGGAGAGGGGGCAGAGTTAGGAAAACAAACAACAATCCCGTATTGTGGCATGCCTCCTGTGTGCCCTGAAGTTTTACAGTTTGTCACAATATCTTCATCTAACATAAGATCAGTTTGCATTGTTGATGAAGAAGCCACCTCCTCAAGGAGACTCTCAGGTCTTCAGTTACAGTAGTGGCCAGAATGTGACCTGATTCTGCCTATCATGGCCACTGCTGCATAGCTAGCCAGCGCAGAGTAGACAGAGCCCTGTGCTAACTCATGGACATTTGATCCTTAATATGAACGTTTTAGGTGAGCATTCTATTTTCCTTGTGTTACAGACATGGAGATGGGCCTTTAGAATGGAAATGAGTTACTTAAGTCACAGCATGCTCCAGAGGCAGGATTCAAATACAGTTGACCAGAACGTCTAGAATTGTCCCTTGCTCGTCATTTTGGCTTTCTTCCATGTCCCAGTTAAAGGAGGCTTTGTGCTTTGTTTTAATTTTGCTTGTTTGTTTGTTTTGATAGTTGCTAACCCTCCACCTTTAATAGCTGCAAAATAATATTTGCTTGGGCTTACTTAAGTGGCCACATAACCCAGTGGTTCAGCACTGAATGGATAAGATGAGACAGTTTAGGTCAGGGACACAACTGACTGTTCTGTCTTTGGAGCCCTGACTCGTTCACAAGCATATGAAGTCTCACTCCTGGGTTCAGTCCTAGGGACTGAGATAACCAGGCAAGTTTTGTGGCCTAGTGGGAGTTACAACAGTAGATGATCTAATCTGAGTATCTATCTGGGACCTAGCAAGGCACCAGGGCATGGCAGGGAGAATAAGAAATCAAGCTTAGATAGGCCAAGGGAATGCACTCAAAAGCAGGGTGAACTGAGCTATGGTTAAATGGGCTGAAGTCTCTAGACATGCCAGGACATAGAGGCATTCAGACAGCAGACAGGATGTACCCAAGATAAAGTACAAAGTACAAAGCTGGGAGCTTCTGCTCACAGTTCTGAGTGCCTAGGGCCCAAGCACATGAGGGACAGCCGCTGATGGGGCTGGTCCATAAAAGCCCTCATCCTCTATCAGGCTAAGTTTGTGTAGCTGTGAAATGGTGTAAGGAGACAGGCTACAGAAGGGAAGTCTAGAGCAGAGGGAAGACACGAGCACAGCAACAGCATGGACGGGTGAGCAGAGCTACTTGGGAATAGTCAGCCCTGCTAATCAGCTTGAAGCTTGAGTTTTGGGAAACATATTGTGAGGCAGTGATACCCTCTAGGAAGTATACCTATTAAATATTGGGATAGAGTATTACTACTTCATTGCTGCTTCTAGGTCTACAAGCTTTACAAGGGAGCCTATTCAAATATTATATTGTTCTGTTACTAGAATGTGCTTGCCATGAGCCATATTACTTCTCTATAACTTCTGCTACTCAGAATGCTGGCTGTCCCTCCACTCCTCCATTTTTATGCTATTGAAATTTGGTAGTTGATTTACATATTTCTAGGTCCCCTTTTGTCTCAGTTGCATTTCTATTTCCGTGAAGGTACATAATCAAAGCAACTTCGAATGGATTTAATTGGGCGGGGGCACTTATAGTTTCAGAAGGTGAGTCCATGACCATCATGGCAGGAGCATGGCGTCTGGCAGGCATGATACTAGGGCAGTAGTTTGGAGATTACATCTTATCTGGAAATTGGAACAAAGAGTGAAGGAGACTAGGCCTGGTGTGGGCTTTTGAAGCCTCAAAGCCTACCCCTTCCCAGTGATACACCTCCTTCAAGAAAGCCACGCCTCCTAATCCTTCCCCTAAACAATTTCATCAAGCATTCAAATATATCTGCACAAGGCCTTAACTACTCCAATAAAGTCACTCCCTGGGCCAAAAACATACCAAACTGCCACAGGTATGGTGGACTTGGTGTGAGCAAGGACTTTCTTGCCTAATCTTAATGTCTTTTTCTATCTAGTCACCAGTGTGGGGCTGTGAGCTGTGCACAGACAGCCTGGTTCCTGGTCGAGCACAGGCGTTGAACCCAAGTGACCTAGTGGACATTGACCTCTGCCTGCATGGGACAGCAGGTGTTTGGCCACACCTCCTGCACCCCCCCCCCACCTCCCCTACCCCTGTCTCCTGTCACAGCTACAGCTTCCCACAGCCTTCCCTCCTCTGGCACAAAGGTGTGTGACATAGGCAATGTCCCAAGCTCCTGGTATTCTTACTGGACTCCACCCCCACAGTTACCTGACAACAGCCAGGATGACCCAGCCCACTATAAAAGGAGCTGTTTGCCTCCTCCTTACTCTTACTCTCACCTCTTGCCCTCCTGCTCCCCATCTCCCTCCTCCCCTCCCCTCACTCCACATGGCCATGGCTGACCTCTACTTTCCCATTCTGTCCCTCTCTCTGCCTTTCTACAATAAACACCTTTAAATCATAGACTGCCCCTTCTATCAGGACCTGGACCCAACGTGCTGGAGCAATGGAGTAGCTCTCCCTCTAACCATCCTGGTAACCTCTAACCATCCCAGTCTAAGCTCCAGCTGTGAGGCCTTCCTGAGTTCTCCAGCCACAGCTGCCAACCAACCCAAGCAACCCTGCTGAATCCTCATCCCTCATCCCTCATCCCTCATCCCCGCAGTAACCAGCCAGAGCTCTCTCCTCCCTGCCCCTTTTCCTTTCGGCCCCCTGGGCCAGAGTCCACCTGAGGGTCCCCACTCTGTTCTCAGCTCTTCCACAACATCCAGCAGCATCTGAGGTGTCCAGGGACCCCAGAACCAGCTCTTCCCTAGTACCCAGTGGCATCTGTGGTGCCTGAGAGTCAGACTCAACTCTGGCAGGCCCGCAGGGACCCCAGACTGCACCTCTCCATCC
The DNA here is from genome assembly GCA_902729485.2 of Mus minutoides. Taxonomy (NCBI): domain Eukaryota; kingdom Metazoa; phylum Chordata; class Mammalia; order Rodentia; family Muridae; genus Mus; species Mus minutoides. Next base: position 1,055,222 of record LR749839.1, read on the forward strand.
CTGGAGGGGGTCCTGTGTCTTCTCAAAGCCCAATGCCAGCCCTGCCTAGTGGTTCAGTGGGGGTACACACAGTCAGACTTCCTGCATCCAGCCTCACCCAGCGGCCCTAGCCTCTGAGTGGACATGGGACCCCATTTTGTCCCCCACACCAACACATGTAAGCCCTTTGGGAAATATTAGTCAAAGTATTTTAAGAAGAGTTTTCCAGTTGATTCACAGTCTTCTCCTGTCCATTCAGATTTTCATGTTTGGTTTCCCCACACAGGTTTGCATGTCTTGTCTCCCATATTCTACAATTCATGAACTACCAAATTATAGAAATATATCTATCCTCTTGTAATGAAGAAATTGGTTATGAACTAAATATTATTAGACTGGCCTAAGAAATGTAGTAGCAAGGCTATAGCCCATAGAAATAAAAGAATAGTGGAGTCATTTCCCTGTGAGCATGTCTTTAATTGTGGTGGTCTCCAGGCGTGTAGCCACTGCTAGCTGTTCTGACACTTAGGTATTTGAAGAGAACCATCCCACCATGAAGGGTTTTCATGTCTTACAGGTGAAGTTAGGGGCTGTTAGAGTAAATGATGGGGGTAAAAAGGCACATTTATTGGGAAGCTGCTCTTGAATAGGCAAGTTCACTGACCTCAAGGACTGGGGCCAGAGAAGTCCTCATGGGGAGGGGAATAGAGGAAAGAGAGAGTAAGAGAGAAAGGGCTCATGTGCAGAGAGAGAAGAGGAGAAGAAGTGGATAGAGCCTCAGGCTACTTTTAAAAACCATATCTGTGAGGTACAATGTATATGTAATTAATGTATATACAGTCAAACTTACTGACTTATAGCATACAGCTCAGGAGTAGCACAGATATGTATAGAGTAACAGCTATTCCATTCATGGGCTGAGTTTCTGTCATCTGACATGTCTCTCATTCTGTTTTGTAGTTAGTTCCTCCTCTTCTTTCATGGCAGTCCTTCATCTCATGCCTATTGATGAAGTTTTACTTTCTCCAGAGTTTTCAGTAAGAGCAACCAGACATTTAGTACTTCATATCTGGCATCTTTCCTAGGATGTAGTGGTCCTCCTCCATCCCTTTATATTGTTATTTGCAGCAATCTTTTTTTTTTCCTGAGTGGTGTTTTTCACATAACATTTTGTGTATCTATTTGCCAGCTGATAAACATCTGGGTTATTTTGGGTTTGGGACCCTGATGAATAAGGTTGCTGTGAACATTCCAGTGTCAGTCTTTTGTGGAAACTATGTATTTTAGTTCCTCATACCTCGAAAGAGAATTACTAAGGCAAATAAATGTGTTCTCTGGTTCAGAAAAAACTGATAAATTAGTTTTTCAGAGAGCTTGTAACATTTGGACTTTTAATAATTCCATTTTCAGATTTTATTTAAAAATTCTAGTAGCAATGTCATGGATATCATTAAGGATTTCTTGTACTTTTAAAAAAAATATCCTGACAATCTCTTTGTATGCTTACATAATATGTTTCTTTGTTTACAAAGTGTGAAATCTAGACCCTATTGCTTTTTCCTTAGTATGGTTATTTGACAATGAGATTATATAACAATCATGAGTTTATATGAAGAAATATAAGGAAGCCATCGTTGTCTATTGGTCTGTTGAGGCAATTGGTTTCTAGATACTTCTCATTTGCTGAAGTCTATGGTTATTCAAGTCCCTTTTATAAACAGACATTGTGTTTTCATAGAACCTATAGGCATCTTCCATATATTTTTTAATCACCCCTGGCTTATTTAGAATATTGGGACAGTTAAATGCTGTGTGAATAGTTGTTACATTACCTTGTTCAGGATCAATAACAGGAACTGCTCTGTAAGTTCAGTTAAGATGAAAATGTCCCCCGATATTTTCTAAGAACTGTCGGCTAAATCCAAAGATAAAAATCAATGACTACAGAGGGCCGGCTGTACAGAATTGTCTCACAGATTCAAGATTCAAGAAATAAATCCCTCCTAATACAGGCTTTTTTCTCTGGCCTATTTGTTTTCTGTCACATGTGTGGAGGTCTCTGTCCCCAGCTGCCCTGGGTAGTTAAATTTCCCATTCATCCTTGCACTCACCCCTTACCTCTGTGTGTGTGTGTGTGTGTGTGTGTGTGTGTGTGTGTGAGTTCACGCTCTTTACAAAAACCGCCAGTGGATCTGCTAGGCGATACCTGTCCCCGCAACCACAGACTCAGCTCTTTGGGGACTTCAGATCACTGCCGCCGGCTTTTTGTCCCCAAATCCACAGAGGCAGCTCTTTGGGGCCTTCAGATCACTGTCTCAGGCTTTTTGGATCTCATGCACCCAGCACCAGCTGACACAGAGAGTAGAAGTCAACAGGTAACTGCTGAGCACAGTGCTGGTCTAGGTGACCTGCGCAGTTCTGGAGACTTAAAGAAGACAGATTCTTAATGGTGGGTCTGATACTGAGTACTTCTCAGATTCCTGCTTTCCATGTTGCTTTTGTACACTTGGAGTTCACTTGATAGATGGCTATAAAATCACTTGAAATTATGCTTTAGCAAAGCCTATCATTATGTTCTGCCTATGAACAAGAGAGAAATTGTAGTTTTGGATTACCAGAGTCTAGAATATCCCACATTTTACTTTAGTTTCCCATGGGTCTTCAGCACATCAGCTAATAGAAACAGTAGAACAAAAATGTAGATTATACTATAGTGATTAAGTTACGATATTTAATAGTGATTAAGTTATAGCATATTTTTACTTGACACTAAAATAGAGTAATAAGCTTTTCAGAGCTTTGTGGAAATTAGAGATCAACTGTGATATAATAAAGTACTAAATTGGCATGGAGGAAGACTGATGCCAGAGGTGTGCTGTGTGGCTTTGAAATGGGCACATAACCACTCTGGGCTTTCATCTTCTCAGTAAAAATGTTTCAGCTGTGCACATAACTGTAGGGTCTCTAAGGCTCAGGGATATATGATGTTGGTTATTTTACTGGGATGGTTTTAATTTCACATGCCTACTCTGAATATAAACTGGATTTCTTTACTTATGTTGCTCCCCATCTCAGCCAAAACTGTGTGACTCTAATATCACTAAATTATGATGGAATTTAGCTGTTTATTTTTTCTCTTCAAAAACATGAAAGTAGGCAATAATAATAATAATAAAGATGAAAAAGAAATTGAGCCCCAAAAATCCCCCAAACAAACAACACCCCACAGGTTGCAAAATAGCATAGTGCAAAACCATTTATTTTACTTTAGATCACAACAAATTAAACTGAACTCAGACTTCATGCATATTTAAAGTGCTCTAATATAATTCTAAAAGTATATGATTTTATTGACTTAAATCCCTGGAATCCCATGTAAAACAGTGTCATTACATTTCATGTACCAAAGGAAGCAATGGGAAGCACACAGGTTGAGTCTTCATTTCTGTTCAGTCTAGTGCTGAGATCTACTCTGTGCCTTTGCCACGCATCACTGAGTAATCAAACTGAAGCAGACAGTTTGGAAAGGTTTGCAGGTGATAGTTGGGGGAGGGGGATGGATTACTCTTAGTTGTTATTAAAGTAGACATTTTCAAGCTTTCTCTGCGGTTTTTGAAAGCCATATAAATCTAGGTCACAATGTGCAGGCTTAGTAATATAAACTTTATATACAGTCTTCACCATGCCTCAGTCCAGAAGGGGACACGTGGTAGCTGGGAGTCTGGCAGAGACCCCAGTGGTGTGCTCCTTAACCATTATACGTTACGATTTCAAGTAATTCCTCAGGTATTAATTATTTCTCTATCCATGCATGGAAAGTGCCTCTCAGTAGAGAAGATGTCTGTGCAGCCATCTATTGCTTCTTGCTGCCTCTCACTTTCAGAGATGCAGTCCTTTGCTACTGTGGCATCTGACAAAAGCAGATCTGGGAGGAAGAGAGAGTTAAAATTTCCAGCACTGAGTCTTCTTGTGAGCTGCCAGATGTCTGGATAAACATTGCTTTCATGATTCATCCAGCCATCCCCAAACACAGTGAAAGCAGTCTCACATGGAGTAGATGTGGGAAACCACTTCCCTCAGGGAGCCTCAGTTTCTCACCAGTTTTTAAAAATGCAGCATGTTGGTTAGGCCAGCCATGCCCAATCAAAGCTTTTTTCTTTTTTTTTTTTTTTTTTCTTTCCTGAGAATGGCCTAACCCACGGTCTGTCCTACAGCTGTACATGTACGTGAACACTCTCGTCTGAGGCCAGGTCAGTGTGGCATTTGGGGCACAGGAACAGCTGCAACAAATACACTTTTTTCTCCCTTTACAAGAACTGAGTTCTCTAAGCCCAAGCTCCCTTTCCTTTGAGGAGGTCTGCTGTGGTGTCTTAGCAGCTCCTTCCTGCTTCACCCAGTCCCAGGAGCTGAAGCCTAATCCCAGGTTCTCCAAGGGATGCTGCATTGGAGGCCTGGGAATCCCAGAGTGATTCTCAGGTGCCCTGGGGCTGCTGGAGCACACAGAGCAAACCCACCCACTTGCTGATTTTGTTGTTTAGTCCCTGTTCATCTCTTTTCAGAAATCCCGAGCTGGACACCGAGATCGTCAGTCCTATCTTTTCTGAGTCTTGAATCAAAAGCTTCCAGGACTCTATGGCCTAGAAGTGAAATTAAAGGTAAGCGTATTTTAAAATGTATTATTAAACTCACATATAAATTCACCCATAAGTAACCTCATTCTTTTATGTGCTGAACGGAATCTTGGTATCTATTTTTTTAGTTTCATTTATTTTATCTTTTATCCCCCCTCCTTCCCTCCTGCTCTTCTATTTTCTTCCTTCATTCTCTATATTTATTCAGCACACATGTGTGGAGTCCTTTCCGGGCCTAGTGTTTGGGATACACATACCTAACTGTCCCTCTGGCAGTCTGCTTGGCATGGGAGGTGCTGGGGGACAACACATCTGAAAATGTCATCCCCACCTCATTCCAGAGGCTTCTGGTGCTGGTCTGACCCAGGCCAGCAGCTACTCAAGTACCTTCTTCCTTCATCACCCTGGTTGTTCCTGAAAGGAATGCTCTTGTCACCACCCTGTACTGACTCTGCCATTTGCTTACAGCAGCCTTTTCCGAGTTATCTGAACCTACTATACGTTTGTGTTTATTCTTCCCACTAAGGACTGTTAGAATAGAATTACTCATGGGGTCAGCACAGCAGCAGCAGTACTACTCCCCAGAGAGTTACCATACAGACGTTTTTCCTAGACCTGAGACCTGACATGGCAGTTTCAAGAGGAGCAATATTTTCTATTCCTGTCCCATTTCACAGTAAAATTACAGGTGCACCAAAGTGCTAGATAAAATCACCTTCCGTCCATATATACAAGGTCTTTGTATAACATGAATGCATTTCCCCTTTAGATACAACCTGTATGTGTACACAGTTTATGCTCTACTGATTGCAAGATGCAGATGGTGGCACTTTTCCCCATAGTTCTGCTAGCACTGAATGAGTTGGCATATATAAAATATGCTGTTCCAGGCACAAAGTATACACCTCGTTGTGAGAGGAAGCCCTCAATGACCATGATATAAGTCAATAGTGTTATTATGGTATGTTTGTAATAGGACCAATACTTCCATTCTGAATGTTGAGGAGGGCGGACAGTAGGAGGGAATTCTGAAAGCTACTCGTTCAGTAACCTCCTTGTTTGGTCAGTAAATAATTGCCTTCTCCTTGATCATAAAATTTCATTCGTAAAAGCTATGGCTCTGACTGGCAACTGGAGTGAATAGTTCTATATTTCTAAATCTCTCTGTTCTTTCCATTTCTGTCTAAACACAAAGGGCAGTGTAGTCTTGAGTTTTTATAAGTTTAAAAGCAATTGAATGTACAACAGTATTTGTTCTCTCTTATTAGATAGTGTTTCTTCTTATTCTTAAAGATGAAAGGCTTTGAAATATCACATTCATTATATCTACTTTTCTAAAACTTTAAGGAGCAAGCAAACCCACCTGAAATTGAACAACACTCATACACTGTACATGAATTAAATGCAGCTTACTTAATTTTTGGCTTTCTTTTCTATGTCCTTTGAACTGAAAACACAGTTAAATCCATAACATTAGAGAATTTCCTAAGCAGTCATTTCATCGCATTTGCTTTATGTGCAGCTGAAATGAATGACATTGCGTAGCAGTCAAATACTGTATAGAGCTGGGTAGCATTTGTGCTCAGCATGTACAAGTTACAGGATTCTATCTCAAGCCACACACACACACACACACACACACACACACACACACACACACACACATACACACACACACACACACTTGTGCTCAGCATGTACAAGTTATGGGATTCTATTTCAAGCCACACACACACACACACACACACACACACACACACACACACACAGCAGAGGCAGAGCTTTTAAAGAAAAGAAAGTATAATTATATAATCCACTGTAAGTCATATAAATTAGCAAGGGGCTGTGTCTGAACCTTACTGGCAGTGCCCATCCTCCGTTGTCTCTATGCCAGCATTGGACACACACAGTGCAGACGAGAACTGAACTGAAATTGCTTCAAGGGGACTGAGCAAATGGGATCCTATTTGCTAAGATCCAGAGGGCATGGTGACTTTCATATTTGCTCTCTGTATCCCTGTGAAACAGAATTGTAAAGACCTGGGAGGATGTGTGCATTTCAGTGTATCCCTGTGAAACAGATCTGTAAAGGCCTGGGAGGATGTATGCATTTCAGTGCAGTTGTGATGATGCTTGAGATGCTGATGTTTGGAATCAGTCTTGCTTCCCCCTGCAGTCTTCCTGCTGCTTCTCTCACACCCTTCCTTTCCTGCCTGCCTGCTTCATCCTTCTGAACCCTACTGCAAGATCTCTGATGTCCCAAGGTTCCTTGTCTGTGGTCTGGACCTCTTGAAAAGGGAGCTGGATGAGAGTCCTACCAAGAGTAGCAGCTCTGAGCATTGACAGCCCTTTTCTGCCACTGCTGCTCTGTGGCCTCTGCTCTGGCAGAGCTGCCTAGCCTGTGCCTGGGGCAGGGTCCCAGGCCCTGTGGAGATCCCTGGTGGTGCCTCTCAGCCCTTGCTCTCTGAGGCCGTTTCATTGGTGCCCTTTGCTTCATCTTTTCTCTTAGCTAATTTTGGAGAAACTTGTTCTGCCTCTACTCACGTCAGTATTTTCTAGCAGATAGCGGTATTATGGTTGAATTTTTACAAATCTCCCTGCATTTTACAAGGAAGGACTGTACTTTGTCCTGAGTTGTGTGTTCTGTTTGAAATGAATACTTACTAACCTTAGGGATGGCACTAGATCCTGTGCTAGCCCTGGACTTGCAAAGTGTCTTCTCAGTAGTGGACACTGGTCTCCTTTCATGATGACTTTTGAAGTTTATTTGCACTTTTTACTTCTTTATGGTTCAGACATAGGACAGGAGTGAGGGAGTCATGTGAAGAGAATCCTGAGTGCTCTTCAGAGCACTCCAAGGAAACAAGAGTCTTGTGGCCTCCATTTCTTCGAAATGGAATTGTTCTTGGATTGCTGTTTCGTGCCCTGCCCGGGTGTGATGGATCGCAGTGAGTCTACTTCAGATCACTCCTGCCTGCTGCTGCTGCTGTCAAATTAAAGGTTTAAACTATCCTTTATATGCTTCTGTGGAAAAATAATTTTGGCTTATGCGACTTATGTTTGTGATTCAATATAGCTTGAACTCATGAGAACTTTACTCAAGTGACATTTCTTTTTTTTTTTTTTAAGATTTTTATTTTATTTATTTATTATATATATATATATATATATATATATATATATATAAATATATATATATATATATATATATATTTTTTTTTTGGTTTTTCGAGACAGGGTTTCTCTGTGAAGCCCTGGCTGTCCTGGAACTCACTTTGTAGACCAGGCTGGCCTCGAACTCAGAAATCCGCCTGCCTCTGCCTCCCTAGTGCTGGGATTAAAGGCGTGCGCCACCACGCCCGGCCCACTGTAGCTGTCTTCATGCATTCCAGAAGAGGGCGCCAGATCTCATTATGGGTGGTTGTGAGCCACCATGTGGTTGCTGGGATTTGAACTTATCACCTTTGGAAGAGCAGTCGGGTGCTCTTACCCGCTGAGCCATCTCACCAGCCCCTCAAGTGACCTTTCTTAACCCTCAGAGTATACCTTGCCTGGGACTCTGCATAAAGGTGGCTATTACCTGAGGCTTTATTCGGTCAGTTTAGTGCCTCCATTCTCCCAGATTCCATTGCTCATAGAACAGTGACACAATATGTGGTTGTATGAGATAGGTTATGGCTTGTCCTATGAGGTCCTAGGGGGCCCACGTTTGATTCCTAGCACCCATATCAGGTGTCTCACAACCTTCCAGTTCCAGGATCTGACATGTGCTTCTGGCCTTTGCAGGTTCCTACACATATGTAGCACAAACTAAGAAGCAAGCATACAATATCATGAATTTTGAAAGGAAAATCCTAAAAGAAGAAGAAACAAAGCTCTTAGAGCCTAGTTGGAGGAAGTGGGTCACTGGGGTCAGTGCCTTTGATGAACATGCCTTTTCTTAGTCTTTTCTTTGGTGGTTGTTACAAGGAAGTCTGATTTTCTCTCTCCTGTTGTACCACTGCGGTATTTTGCCTTGCCACGGGCCTGACTTAGAGCAGCTGGCCTGCTGAGCAGGGATAGAAACCTTTAACACTGAGCTAAAACAAATCTTTATCTTCTCAGTTGTTTTTATGGGGCGTTTTATCACAGTGAGGGAAGGCCGCAGGGACCTCTGGTTTCACCTCTCTTATTGATCTTATTTGCCTTTATCAGTCTGAAATGTATCATCAAAGCAAACTAATTATGAATACATTTTAATATGTAGTAACATGAAATTCTTTAAACTTGGCCAATGATAAGGATTTGAATATTTTTCTCCGAGTATACTAATTACGTTTATTTCTAGAATCCAATCTTATATCATTCTAAAATGAATTTTGGGATTGGCATCTTATTATCATGAATCCCTTAAGCCATAGGAGGTTATATTTTAATAACCCCAGTAGATGGCTGCGATGGTAGATGGTAAGGAATCCTGAATTTACTGTTTTGCCTTATGCGTATATTCCTCTGGTAAAGGTTTAACGAATAAAATAGTTACAACGAGAGAGTAATGACAGTAACTAATAGTCAGGTAAGAAAAGCTACAACAGTGTAGCTCTGTGTGCTCTCACTTGGAGGCCATTGTTAAGTAAAATAACGGATTGCTTGAACATAAGCAGTGAACTACCATGCAGCCACAATATCTGAGATCACCCCACTTAAATTTTCCATATATTGATTGATTGATTGATTGATTGCAATGGTTGATCACTTGGCACTGGAGGTGTGGAAAATGAAGCCATGGCTGGGGCACTATAGTGTGCATTTATTATGTGTAGTAGAATACAGTTACCTGAAGATATGGTTCCTTTTCCTGACTTTTTTGAGGTGTTTCTATAGTGATGAGCCTTTTAAATTTCAGTGTAATAAAGCCACGGTGTGTTACATTCTTTTCAGCATAGTCTGTCACTAGGTTGATTAGCCGTCCACAGAAGGCGCTCAGATTCTTCTGCTTACATAGGATTCCCTTTAAAAAGTACGAACAGTACCCTTAGCTTTTGCCAGGAGTATGTATTCAAATGTATATATACTTCTGTCTTCCTTCTTGCTTATATTATTGACATAAATTTTTGATTTATAGGGCACATGCCAGTCATAAATGATGAACTTGTGTTTTCAAGTAGAATGTTACTTGCAACCTGCTTATGTGTCTCACAGAGTCTCTTTTCATTGAGCAGTTGTTCTTAGCGGTGTCTTGACTTGTTTCCTCCATTCATTAGCATTGGAAAACTGCCACTTCTTCTCACTGTTGCCACCAACCCTGGTGTCTTCATTGTCCCTCTGTTCTCTGCCCATTGCAGAGTACCTCTGATCTCAGACTGCTCTAGTTTCTTTAGAGTCCGTCACTAGACAGATAGGCATCACTACAGCATAGCTCCAGTAGGGGCTGATTGGATTGAAATTCAGGGTACATTAGATCAAAATGAGTTCTAGAGTCTTTTCCTCAGTAGCTCATCCAATTTATGTGTATGTAGGAAGGTAATTGTACCCATTGAGAGACACGTTGGCCTTCCCTCACTGAGAGCTGTTTGAGGATGCATGATATACCACAGACTCATTTTGCTAAAACATTAAGTCTCGGCTGATACTCACTGTGGATCTGGTGACAGTTCCCATCATTCTTGACCGTTGTCCTGGGATTATTGCCACTGATTGCTTTCTGCTCAGAACTGTGTTGTTTTATGCCTCTGAAGTCTTGAAATGTATAAAGCAGAGAGGACCATATTTAACACTGCTTGAGAAAACTAGACTTGTTTTACTGTTGCCTGCCTCCAGCACAGTCAAAAGAATGTGGTGGGGATGCTTTTTTCTAGGTTTATTCTTTGCATGCATACCTAATTTAAACAGTTATGAAACTAACAGGTGCATCAAGTCACCCATTGAAAGTACCATCTCCTGCCCCCATGCCTATCAAAGATTGAGGAGCTTCATGCTTAGCTCTTGGGAATTCCTGAGGGGCATCATGAGGCTCTACTTAAAAGGGGTGTTCCCAGCACCCACAGCAACTTGGCCTTCAGCTTTAAGGATCCCATAGCTAGTCAGCCAGAGTTGTTATCCTGTGCTGTAACTTTGCATTGAATGGGCCCATGACATTTTGCATGTTATTTCTGAGTAAAGTTACCTGGGTGAGCTAGAGAAAGCTGACCCCCTAGTTGCTCCTTCTGAGTCCTTCTCACTGATGGTCCAGTGTGCTTAGGTTCAGGCTGGAGTTAACCTGACCTGGGCTCATGACTCATGTACACACAAGCTCATGTACTATACCTCTCTGGCCCTGCCTTCTCCAGATCATCTCTCTTCTAGAGCTGGCTGTGTTTGGGGTCCTGCTGACAATGCAGAGCTGCCTGACAGCCAGAATGTGGTGTCCATGGAGTAGGTCCCCATGTGAACATGACATAACTTGTCTTAGTGTGGCTGTTGGCTGACAGAGGCAGTGCAGAGGCAGGACTGTGCTCAGGGTCACCAAAGCCTGGGTGTCCAGTTCTGTTTTCTGTTCCTTACTTTTGAATTTTTATCTCTCTCTCTATCTCTCTCTCTCTCTCTCACGCACACACATACACATACACACACACACTCACACACAATATCTTACTGTTGTGGATTCTACTGTATTTACATGGTCTTAAATATTTATTCAATGATTTTTTTTATAGTTCTACCAAATAAGTCATTCAAGCAATTACTTCTGTGAGTGAGACTGTATTGGGTGCCAGGCCCCTCTGGTGGCTGTTTCTAGTATGGTCTTTGATGATTTTAAGTCCCTAGAGTGAGTTAGCCTCCTTTGAAGGTCACATCTTCGAAGACTTTATCTCCCACAGCATACTGCACCCAAGCACATCCTCTTAGTCAGCCTCCTCCTCCTGCTGTTCTTAAAACGTATTATTGTGGGCATGAATAGTTCTCTGCCAAGAGCAAGTTCACCTGCAGCCTGGGACTCCTGCTCATCTAGCGAGCAGATGGCAAGAGCACTTGGCTCTTCTCTAAGCAGTTCATTTAATGACATTTGAAGTGTGGTCATCACTGAGAAACCTGTGTCAGTGGCCTGTGTGCAGGGCAGCTCTCCCCAAGGTTGCTTGGTCTCTGTCTCTGTCTCTCTCTCTCTCTCTCTCTCTGTGTACTCCATTTCTAATGAGGCTGAAAGTGTCTACTTTAGGATATTTCCCCTTTCTTTGCTATTCTTGCTTCAGAAACCTTGTTGACAAATGATTCTATATTATTGAAATAAACTATAGTGACAAATGCTGTGTTTACCCCTTGAAGTACACATTTAGGAATGAGAAATGTATTTCATTTTGAGGAAAGAGCTCACCTAATAGCCCAGTTTGACCCATCCTGCCAGTCCCTCTGGACCATCTCCACCCACCCTATAACCACTCCCCAAACAGAAAAAAAAGTCTCATGATGGGAGCTGTACTGTGTGTCCCATAGTATTCCTTTGCCCACACTTTTTTGGATGCAAATGATCATTACAGTGACTCCTTGGTCTGGATTGAGGCTTCTGACTTCTGCTACTCTATGAGTATTGGAACCACTGGGTCTCCTCTCTGATTTCCTGTTGTTGCTCTGTGTCATAGAGATCCTGTAGTTTTGGATCTGTAGGACCAGCCTCTTCAATGCACTCTAGCATTCATCAATAGGGTAAGCATTCGGTGGGCCAATTCAAAACCCGGGATCTAAGGTTGAGCAATGTTTGAGCTGGTCAGCCTTCCAGCTCTCTTGCTCTCATGCACTTGGGGCAGGTTCACTACCCTGCCTCTCCTGGCAACCAGGGCCAGCTCTACCCTGATGCCCAGTCGAGGTCCAGGGCCTACTCTCCTGTATGTTGTAGTTGGTAAGGGTCAGGGCAGCTCTCTCAGGGTGAATTCTCCCATCTGCTATAGAGAGAAGCGGGGAGAGGGAAGGGGGAGGTGAGGAGATGAGGGCATCTCTCCCTTGTCACCCCATTGCACAGGAAATGAATGGTAGGGGCAGCTTGCCCATGCTCATATCCTCTGGTCCAGTTCACCAGCATCTTCTGAAATGTGAGGGTCTGCTCTCTGGAGTACTGCAGCTGGCTAGGGGGTGTGATCACCTCTCATAGCCCCAGGGCTAGTTCCTCCTGGAAGCCCTGATGGGATAGAGCCAGCTCTGCACAGCCCTCAGATGTCAACTTGACCCTGTGTGGCAGCACACAGCAGGAACATTTGACTGGCCTTGGGTGGTAACAGAGCCCTGCTGCTTCAGAGACACAGACACACATGTGGCCCTCAGTGGCAACACAGGCCAGGACCCCACCGTGGTGCCAGGAGGCATCACTGGATACTCACACATCAGGCTCTTCCTCACTACCCTCGGGTCTCTAGTCTGCACTCTTCATTGTGCCCACATCTTTCAGTTTCATCTCTACACCACTTGATCCTCTTAGCAGTGCCCAGAGTCTCTGAGCATCCAGGTCATGTCTGGATGGCTGTGTCCCACTCAAGCATTATGGCTCTGAGCAGGGCTCATCTTGAGCATGGTCTGATCCCCTAGGCCTTTCAGCACCAGACTGGTGGTCATCTCAGGCTGTCCGGGCTCCATGGCACTGGTCTGGTAGTTGTCTTGGGGTCATTTCTCACCTAGGCCTGCTCAAGTGGCCCTATATTAGGGTCATCTGTCTCAGCTCATATCTGTCCAGGGATTGTAATCCCAGACAGGTTGCTAGTATTTAGCCTACTTCCTAACCTGGGGGCCAATTTAGGCCTGCATGATACCAGACTGGTAGTCATCTCAGACAAGCTCCCTGTCTGGGCACCCTCTCTCCATAATGGTGGTTGCTTCAGGCTCACTTTTTTTTTTTTTTAGGGAATGTTAGGCTATTAGTCATTCAGATGTTCCCAGGTCAGAACACTGAATGTAGACATAGCCTCTATCTGCCACCTAGTAGTGCATGTGTGACACGGTAGCCACACTGGCAGTGCCCCTACAGGCAGTATTTTCCTCCATTTTTATGATTATGGATGATCACTGATTCGGTATGACTAATGGATAATGGTGATCTTTCAACCAGCATGTTAACTGATGAGCCCATATGCCCGTACCACAGGCAGATTTGTCATTGTTTTTATATTCTGAAAATTTGAGATCCGCCACAGTCAAAGACAATCAGAGTAGGTGAAGAGTCCTGTTGCTCATTAGTTAAGACAGTAAAATCATTCTTCTGGATGAAGTCCACTCATACTAGAGACCACTATATGTCACCAACTTGTGACATTGTTTTTGTGCTACACTAGTTAGCAGAGAAAAATTTGGGGTTAACCACATTTTGTGGTATTAAACATTTAGTACATAAGGACTTTGCCCAAAGAAACCACTTTGCCTGTATCTGCTCCTCTCTCACTTTCAGCTATAGGATTTGGTTCTACTGTCTGCTAAGAAGCAGTGCTCAGAATTAAAAGTCAGTTGGTCTGTCTTATGAAGTATGTGGTGGCCTGCCCTCCCAACTTCCCTGCTTTATTTCCTGTCTGCCCACTAAGAAGAAGGCACAGCCAGGGTAGGACTATTGCACCAAGCTCTCCTGTTTACTCCTTTTGCTTCTACATATTCTGTCCAGTGAATTGCACTGATTGCATTTCTGATGAACAAGTTCTAAAATTGTAGTTGTAAATTAATTTGAAGGGTAGTGTGTGCATTTTCAGGAAGTGGCAGTAGTAAAGAGGACAGCGCACACAACAGCAGCAGCATCTGCAGGGCCCGTTTCTTAATTATGCCCGGTAGGATCCTTTTAGGAGGCTGCTTAAACATGGGGAACTGGGGCTGGCAGTTAGCTCAATAGGTAAAGGCACTTATCTCCTAGCTGGCCAACCTGAGTTCAAATTGCAGTATCCCCACATGGTGGAAGGAGAGGACCAACTTTCCCCAAGATCTTCTCTGAGATCCACATTTGGATCTACACACACACACACACACACACACACACACACAAAAGGACTGTAATAAAGAATATTTTTAGGAGAAGAGAACTAAGTGCTTGACCAGCCATTCTGGTGCCACATACACTGTGGGTTAAAATGATGTCCTGCATCCAGTTCACTGCAGGGCTAGAGCCTCTCATGGAGGCAGGACGTGGGAAGTCTGACTGCACATACCTCACAGGGCTGCAGGGCAGGCATCAGGCTGTGAGAAGTCTCAGGACCCCAATCCAGGGGTGGGGAGGCACAGTCTGAGGTCTTCCCAGAACTGCCTGGGCTGGTTAATGGGTCCCTGGGCCGCACGGAGGCCAGGGGTGGCAGGTTCTCCACTGGATGCCCTGAAAGAGCTGAGAGTGGAGTATGGGCCCTCGGGTGGGCTCTATCCCGGGCTAAAGAGAAAAGAGGGGGAGGGGAGAGCCATCTGAGACCTGTGGGGAGGAGAGTCCTTGGTTTGCTCAGTAGGGCAGTGTGGCTTGGTGGTGACTGGCTGAGAACAGAGAGGCCTCCTGCATGAGGTTAGATGTGGCTCTCTAGAGGAAGACCTGCTCCATTGCTCTAGCATGGTGAATCCTGATGAGAAGAGGCAGTCCACCGTTTTGTCATGGCAGAGTTGTAATGAGTAAAACCATACCCCACTTTTTCAGGGTGGGCCTGAGGTTAGGGAAGGGGAGCTAAGATGGTAGTAGAGGCAGAGAAAGGGAGAGAGTAGAGAAGTAGAGGTTAGTCATGGCCACGTGGAGAGAGGGGGTAGGGTATTGTGGAGAAGAGGGGGAGCAAGAGGGAAAGAGATAGAGAGAGGTAAGAGTAAGAGAGGTAGGAGGGGGCAAGCGGCCCCGTTTATAGTGGGCCAGGCCTACCTGGCTGTTGCCAGGTAACTGTGGCAAGGAGCATACCTGGCTGTTGCCAGGTAACTGTGGGGGTAGAGTCCAGACAGAATGCCAGGGGCTTGGGGCATTGCCCTCCAGGACTGATAGCCACAGAATTATGACGTGCTGAGGCCTTCTGTCAGGATCCTGGTGTCTGAGGGCATGGCAAACACCTTCCATCCATTGTAGGTGACAGTCACCTGCTGGGTCACCAGCGTTTTAAGCCTGAGCTCAACCATGGATCAGGCTGCCTTTAACAGCTCACCACCCCACAAGGTCCCACAATGCCAGCATTTCATGCCTGGTTTGCAATTGTCTAGCACAGTATATGCCTGTGTGCCTGATGCTGAAAGTACTACATATCTACATTTAATTCCTTTTTACAACTTTTTAATGTGTGGTTTTCAATATCTCAGAATCTTATTTACATCAAAATAAGTTGAAAATAGTTAAAGAGAAGCTGACTAATATGCCAGGTCAGTTTCTGGTTCTTAGCTGTTCATCTCATACTTCTGACTGGCCTGGATCTCTGCTGCTCTATAGCTTCTTCTAACATTGCCCATTGGGATCCCAGGATCTAAATACTGATTACACTTCAGAGAAGGAGATGGTTCTCAGGGTAGAAAGGCTGTACCCTGGTGAAGGGCTGCCATTCAAGTAACATAAAAGGAAACAGGCCCTCAGCAGACAGGGTATAAGAGCCTTGGGACATTTGCACCCTGCTAGGAATGGCATCTTGTTCCTGGCTGATTACATAATCTGAAGATGTCTGTCCTCTAGTATGCCTCTCGCTGTGAGGGGAAGCCACAGGAAGAGCCAGCTCAAGTGCTAGCAGCAGCTGTGCTCTCAGCAGTCTTTGTGCTCCAACAGGTGTTGGAGTCCTCGGGTGTCTGGAATATGCCTTCCAGACAAAGCCTTGCCTAGTAAGGATTTGGCCATTGTTGGAAAGTTTTTACCTCCTCAAAACTTCCTTCTCTATCAGGAACCTTCACCACTGTTTAGAAATAATCACTGATTAATTTTTTTCTGAAGACCTTTAGCCATTACAAAATTTAAATTAAAATATAATTGCATCATTTCTTCCTGTTACCTTCCTCACTCCGTCAAGTGCAATGTCTCTTGCTTGCATTCTCTCCAATTCATGTTTTCCCCCTAATTGCATCTCAAGTGCACACACACACACACACACACACACACACACACGCATAGATATAATAAATAATACCTGCTGAATCATTTAGTGTTGAGTGTGTGTGTGTGTGTGTGTGTGTGTGTATCTCATGACTACTTGTTACTGGATAACTAGTTAAGGGCTTATCCCTGGGAAAGATTATAATGCTCTCAGCAT
Organism: Mus minutoides; assembly: GCA_902729485.2. Lineage (NCBI taxonomy): Eukaryota > Metazoa > Chordata > Mammalia > Rodentia > Muridae > Mus > Mus minutoides. The sequence continues at coordinate 1,071,996 of LR749839.1, forward strand.
TTCTTAATTGCCCGTAGTTCTTTGTCTTCGCCCAGTGAGAGTTCCCTCTTCCACAGTAGCATTTATATTGCTCCTATTGGTTCCAGTTTAGTTTAGGCCTCTATATTATTGTTGAGGTATCATGGCTAACACTTCTCTGCCATTTCTAGGAGACAACCTCACAACAGATTTCCTCTGGCTCTTATTGTCTTTCTGCTCAACCCCTCCCCAATTCTGTAATGATCTCTGAACATTAGGTGCAGGAATTGTATAGTAGATATATCCATTGGGACTTGGCATCCGAGGAGCACCTGATCTCTGTATTTTGACCAGTTTTTGTTTTCTCTTTTGGTCTCTGTTGCAAATATAAGTTTTGTGATGAATGTGAGAGCTACACTCATCTGTGGATACAGGATAAATATTTAGAATGGAGTTAGAAATATTTCTGGTTTATTAAGTGGTGGTTGCGGGTTCTCCTCTAAGATTTATGACCTTATTAGCCTTGGGTAGTTGGCTGGGTTTTCTGTAGCAAACACGAATTTCCTCCTGTTGAGTGAGTCTTTTAAGTTCAATTAGAGATCTGGTTGTGACCACCAAGATTTGAGTCACCATTGCCCTCTTATGATTCTCGGCCAATGCTGGTTACTCTTGTGGTTCATAGGTGCTACAGCTGGGTAGAACCATTGCTTCCCTCCCTTGGCAGGTTTCATACCTGCTGGAGCTATGGAAGCTCATCCTCAGAAAGAAGGCTTTAAATTAAGATCCAACTTGAGTCTTCTGAGTCCCGTGTCCAAAGTATGTGTGTCTTCTTCAATAGAGACTCATCTTCAATATCATAGAGGCAAAGTCCGGCAACAGCAACAGCCTAGATTGTTTTGAGGGATTCTTGGACTCCCCTGACTAACATTTTTAAACAGGTTTCTTATGCCTAGTATTGATGATTTTGTTAGAGTCAATGATTCTTGGTGGGACCATTATCAGCCCAAATGGAATAACTTCATTTAAACTATGCATGTATATGTTCACACATATACTTATATGTAATATATATGCAATTTGAGATAAATAAAAACATAATTCTATATGACTTTTTTAGACATCCTTATTGTTATTTTCCCTCCTCCTATCTTGTATTGTTCTCCTTCCTTCCCTTTCTTAAATTAAAATTAAATTAATTAAAGCCCTCTCTGATTTTCCCATGTTCCCTTTCATATCATATAGTTACCTTTACCTAGCTGTCCTAACCTTGCTAGCTCACACTTTAGTATATTGCTTCCTATCTTCAGGGGCCTTTCTATAGGGAGCAGGCGCAGCCGCATGGGCCAAAGATGGCATCCTGGCTCTATGCCAAGCCCCGTGACCTCACTTGTTTATCCCAGTCTCAGTCATGTGCAGTAAAAGCAGCACGTGTAACTCGTTGGAGAGATTAGCACAACATCTCGCGATACCATTCTATCAGCCAATCCTTCATGCTGCCTTGGACATGTGCGTCTATGATTGGGTGGTGTGAGGTGATGTGAGTGAATGGAAGAGGATAAATTGTGGTCAGTCCCAGGGGGAAGTGATTTAGAAGATTTAGAAGATTAGAGAGACCAGCGATAGAGAGACAAGGGTGAGTGAGTGAGTGAACGGTTGCAGCTGTGTGAAACCTGAGAGAGAGAGAAGCAGAATAAAGCAGAAGCTGCGAAGGCAAGCTGCTCTGAACCTGCCTTGGCGTTCTGTGTTGTTTCTTCCCACCGTCTCTGCTGGTCAGACAGGTGTGGGGACTGCGACACCTTTCTAGCTATGTGACTCATGTATTAGGGACTCATGGATACTCTAACAAAATGCTGGTTGTGGCTAATATCCTGGAACTGTCAGAAGACTTTATGCATTGATGGAAATGGAACCCTCTATCTATTCATCGGGTAAACAAACATGTTCTGTATAAATTGGTGATATAGATTTTATTCTACTTTGTTTTCTACAATAGTGACTTACCTAGCTAAAATTAAAACTCTTTAATGTGATTTAATTAGTTAAAAAACAAAGCTTAATAGTCTGTTAATTACTTTAAGAATTAGTAGAGTGACACTAATTGGCAAGATAGTATGTTGCAGGTCTGTGCAGTAAGAATGGTGAATGTCACACCTAGGAAGTGTGGACTGGAGTCCGTGACATGGTAGCAGAGCCCACATTCAAGGATGTGATCTGCCAGTGGAAAACAGAACGCTATGGTGCGAGTCTATCCCTGATAGCATCATCACAGTTTTCCTTGCTACTGTATCTTTTCTCAGAATATTAACTGATAAATGGCACATACTTGTAATCTCAGATCTTTGAAGGTGGAGGCAGGAGATCAGGAGCTCAAGGTGATCCTTGACTACTGGCTAGGTTTGTGTCAATTTGACACAGCTGGAGTTATCACAGAGAAAGGAGCTTCAGTTGGGGAAATGCCTCCATGAGATCTAGCTGTGAGTCATTTTCTCAATTAGTGATCAAGGACCCCTTGTGGGTGGTACCATCTCTGGGCTGGCAGTCTTGGGCTCTATAAGAGAGCAGGCTGAGCAAGCCAGGGGAAGCAAGCCAGTAAAGAACATCCCTCCATGGCCTCTGCATCAGCTCCTGCTCTCTGACCTGCTTGAGTTCCAGTCCTTACTTCCTTGGTGATAAACAGCAGTATGGAAGTGTAAGCCGAATAAACCCTTTCCTCCCCAACTTGCTTCTTGGTCATGATGTTTGTGCAGGAATAGAAACCCTGACTGAGACAACTACTTAGGGAGTTCAGTAAATGTTCACAAAGTAGAAGAAGTAATCTGACCATCAGTTTGAGAGCAGTCTCCACATGCTTAATAGGCAGGACACTTAAATGTTTCTGCTAACAGTTCTATAAGTGATGCCTTTCTATGACACATACACATTTTATCCTTTGGCCTGCAGCCATTCATATCCAAGTTACATGCTATGGTCATGTCCATTTATTGATTGCATGAGATCAAATTTTGTTTAAAATTCAGGGACTTCTGGATGTGTGTCAAAACCATACAGGATGGAATGCAAACCAAGGAGTAGTTTTGTAAGGAAACGGTATTCAGATTATAGCACCAAATAGGGGGCTGACACACTATATCTAATTTGAGGCTGGGAAGATTGCTTGGTGTTTAAGAACACTGGCTACTTTTCCAGAGGACCTAAGTTCAATCCTTAGTACACACATAGTGGCTGACAGTCATCTGTAACTCTAGTTCTAAAGGATCTAATGCCCTTTCCTGGCCTCTGAAGACTCTACATCCATGTGGTGCAAAAATGTCCATGCTGAAAAATAATACACACCCATACATTAAAAAAAAAAAGAATATCTAATCTATTCAGGCTGATATAATAAAGCACATTAGATTAAGTAAATTAAAACCAGTGGGAGTTTATTGCTTACAGTTTTGGAAGGTGGAAACAACTGGAAGTCATCAGCAGGCTCTGAACTGTCAAGGGCTCCTTCCTCAAGCATGCAGCTCCTGTGGTCTCACATGGCAGAATGGAAGAAGCAGCTGGGCTCCTTCATAGGCACACTCTGCCCTTAGGATGGGGCATGGAAGAACCACTTAGAGGCTTTCCCAGGGCCATTGCCTTGCTCACTGGATTTCAACATATGTATCTTAAGAGGAAGATAAACAATTGGATACTACAGAAAAATGATTCTTCCAGCTAAGAATATTTTTAACATAAGGGAATTAAATGAGATAATTCACTGAGCAGATTGGCTATAATTTAATTTCTATATTTTGTGTTATTAAATTATCACAACAATTCTAGCCTGATGCCTCTTACAAATACTTAGGAAGCTGAGACATGAGGATAGCAAATTCGGTTGGATTATGTAGTAAAATATTGCTTTTAAGTGAATTACTAACTTAATAGAATTGTCAAAACAAGTTCTTTTCTAAATATTCATATAAAAATACAGAAATGTAAAAAATCATCATAATCCATTCAGAAATTAATTCATTGTATAACGGGTCATTCTAAGAAGTGCTCATTTTACAGTTGAGGATAATGAGCTATAATATTTTTAATCTGTTTTAATTTTTAATATCCAGACATTAATCATTAAAAACGAATGTCTGAGTTCTGGTTCCACATACTGTAGTTGTTTTGGTTTTGTTTTGTTGTTGTTTTGTAGTGTACAGTGTATAATGAAATTTCTCTTTACAGCACAGTCTCCTGTCAACTGAAATGACAGGAAAGCCTTTACCATATGTCTATAGTCTATATGTATATAATTGCTTTCTTGCTCACTTAGATCAGGGATCCAAAGAAGGAGACCTTTGTCCAGATCTCACCCCAGGACAAAAAGCAGTCCATTCTTTCTCTCCTTTTGTTCCTGTGGTGCTACAGGGGATGGAAGCAGGTCCTATGCATGCTGGGCAACTATACTGCTGGACCCCACACCCAGCAGGTCAGTGCCCCTGCCAGCATGCACCACCTCCCGACACTAATTTCACAGGAAGAGGGATTGATTGCAAGTCGGGCAGCCATCAGTGGCTAGATTTAAATACGTCTGTAGTCTACTGTCCACTGTGCTTTCTGCTGAGCAGCGGTGATAGGGACATGATCTACTGTGGCTGTCAGGGTTAGCTGCCTTTACATATAGTAAATAGTCTTTTAAGGACATGGATGCTGAAGTCAGGAGACTTAGCTATATATGTCAGGTTTCTAGAGTTTGTGTCTCTATCTGTAATGTTCCCAGACTTGCAAAGCAAAGAAAATTGACTAGACAAGTTATGTAGAGAAAATCCTGGTGACAGTACGGACGTTTCCCAGCAGTACTAAAATTGCCATTTAAGGACTGAAACCAATTAAGCAGAAGTACAGAAAACTAGTGGGCTTCTTTCCTTGTTAAACTCTTCAATTTTCAAAGCAGTGACACCGTGAGCCTCAGAATTTCAGCTTATTTCATCTGTGACCACTCACAGAGTCCAGCCCGGCCATAGGAAAACACACCTGAAGCTGTGTGCCCAGTGTTTGGAGAGGATGTGGGTAATGAGGTTTAAGATTGTTGATTAATTTCATTATCTGAGCACTTTTTGAGCTACATCTGCAATACCATTTTTGTTTCCTTGGAAGGGCCCAGTGATTATCTCCTATTCAACAATAATTCCTTGTTCAGGTTCCTAGAGCCCATGAGAACAAGCTGGGGCTCACTAATACACAACTGTGGACCAGAAGTTCCCTGTTCATCATTCTCTGACTGACACTCTGTCTCTGCCTCTGCCTCTGTCTGCCCCCCCTCTCTCTCTGTATGTATGTGTGTGTGTGTGTGTGTGTGTGCATGCGCGCGCGCATCTGTCTGTCTGCCTGCCTGCCTCCTCTCCACCTTCCTCCTCCTCTCCTTATCTTTTTTTTTTTTAAGATTAAATCATACTTTTGATCACAGGGTAATACAGGAATTCTGTCTCCATACATTTTGTTTGTTTTTGTGAAAAACTGGTTTCAGGACATAAAAGGGTTTTGTGTGCTTGTTGATGTACATCATGAATAATGTGATTTGGGGATTTTAAACACTAGCTTCCTTTTGTTGGAGTTGGTGTCTCAGTGAATGAAAATTAAAAGGGAAATATAATGTCCAAGTAAGAATTAATTTAAATATTAACTTCTGTTATTATTTTTCCTACACCTTAGTATAGTTGCTAGTATGAAAGCTTTATGATTCTCTTTCCCTGGATCCTGTGTGCTGTGGAAATCCGTGTGCTCGATCTCCTTCATCTGCTTTGTACACTAGCTGCTTACACATCGCTCAGCATTATAAAAACTTGCTTGGCAGTTTGTTGCCCAGCCCACAGTGCTTTGCAGTGGTTTTGTCTAATTAAGCTCATCCAAAAGCATCTGCAAAAACATTTTTTTTTAGGAAAATCATCTGCTCATATCCAGAGGATAAAAATAGAAGGCTCAGGTGTCAGGTTCTGTGGGGCTCCTTGCATGATGCTCATTATGTTATGGAAAAAGAATTATCATTATCCCCATTGTTTTGGTGCTTAGAAGTTTGGATCCTAATCATCTGATCTGCTTCCCCCAAAAACAGCATTTTTTTAAATCACACACTATAGGTTAGCCTCAAACTACAACCCTCCTTAAAAAGTAATATAAAATATAGCATTTTACTCATTTTTAAAACCATAGTTCTTGATAGTGCTTTACATTATTGCAGATATCCCCCGCTCCTCCTTAACAGAATGTGGCTGTTTAGAGACAAGGGTTGATTTACCTGTTGCTGTGTAACATCTGCCATGGAGTAGGCCCAGAACAAGTAGGACTAAATGAAATAACAGTAATTTCACTTATAAATATTTGTATTTTAGTAGTTAATATTTATCTGATGAAAAGTAATGGACAAAACATTCTCTACTGCTGACTTTCTTATAATAAGCTCTATTACTTTCGTTTCTGTCATTGATAATAGCATTAATACAATGGCACAAAAGGCCTGATTCCTGTTTGAGCACTTGAGAGAAACAGCTTGTCCATTATTGTCTTTCAAATTGTCCCTATGAAAACATAGGTCAGGAGACAGAAGCCACCACTGCATTACAGCCCTGTGGCTCTGCCTTCTGAGAGTTCACGGTTTTGTAGGGAGGGTAGATGCCTTCTTGATGGCTGCTCACATCTGCTTTTCTGCCTTTGGCTGAGTGCTCAGGTCTATGGGGACAGTTAGCAGTGTTTTCAGAGCATAGAGGATGCTGTTATTTCTCTGTGAACACAAGAAAGCACATTAGTGCTCTACTGCTCTCGAGTCCAAAAGTCCACAAACAGCACCCAGGTCTGAGGACCAGAGCCCAGCACAGGCCAGCTAGATCCTTGGCTAAGATTTGACAGTGTTAGCGTTGTCAAACGCTATGTTCTCCAAATCCCCATGTTCTCAAGCAAGGCCCTGGGGATGAATCTAACCATGCTCAGGTTGTTGACAGGGCTGTGGCTCCAGTTTCTGACTGATAGCTGGAGACTGTTTTCCATTTCTACCTGAAACTACTTGCAGGTCAGTCATGCAGGCCTTCTCAGGAGCACTACAGCCAGCAACAGATCCCATGACTGTTCCTTTGCAGAGCTCAGGTATCTGCGCTTTCTTATATGTCACCAACCAGACAGAGCTGTTTTAAAGCTTGTGATATGGCCAGGGGCTGTGTGTCTCCTTTCCTGCAGACCAGCTTGCACTGTAAATCCTGGAGTTACTCTCTCAGGACATTTTTCAGGTGAACACAGGAGAGTGGAAATCATAGGGTCACTTAAGGATTCTTCCTCCCCAGAAAGTTCAGCTAAAATGGTTGGGAATTTCCCGACTAACTCTAGTGCTCAAATAGTCATGCCTCAGTTGTTCTAAGCAGTTTGTCCTTGGGCAATTCTGTCTGCATCATGCAGTGGCTGGCAGTCACGTGGCCTTGTGGTGCAGCCCAGTGACACAGCAGCAGATGTGTGAGGCTACTTCTAGAATATAAAACACAACAGACTGTTTTACAGTTTCTCTTTTGAAGCTAGATATTAAGAATATAATAAAGCTATTTGAAGAAGTCCACCATAATGACAAAAAGCAGAATATACCTTTGGATCCCAGATAGTCCAGAAGGTTGATTGCAGCTTATCCAGCAGCCTGGGTAAGTTAACAAGACCCTTTCTCTCTGATTAAAAAAGATATAAAAGATTGTTTTAAAGGTCTAAAATGTGATTCAGTGTTAGAGAAATTGCCTAGCACGTGGAAGCCCCTAGGTTTAATCCCAGTACTGGCATGGAAAGTGCATATGCCAGCAACAGTCATTTCTCATCAAGAAGAGTGCCCAGCCCAGCAGTGGATGTATTGTTTTCACGTGCCTGACATTGTGCCACAAACACACTACTCTACTGTGCTACTTCATTGCTGTGATCTCATTGTATTGGGTCCGCTGTTGAGTATGTGGCCATCATCCACTGACCCATCATAACCATATCACTTACACATGCTGCAGGCTACTTTTAATGGGTACTCTTTCTTCCTAAGCTTACTGTTTGTCTATGGGAGAGGAAAGGCATACGTCCTGGATGTCGCTACTATTGTTACTCATCAGGCCTGGAACATTTGTGCTTAAATTTCATTCCTTCATCTGTATATTTTGGTCACTTGCCCCTTCCCCCCCACCCCGAGTTAGTGGTGGGCAGATGAGGCCTGGAGTCAAACATGAAGTCATACATTCAACATCAGCCCAAACCTGACCAGGGAAAAGCTTTAGCCTGGCTTTGTTGTCAACAGGCTGGGCCTATCCCAGGGAAAATGTTAACTTGACAAGATGGGCTACAGGGTGCCAGCCTGAGTTGGTAATCAGAGATCTGCCAAACACTGGTTTGGTGTAGACACTAGTGAGGACAAATGGGAAGAGTCCAGCAGCAAATGGCCAAGAATTAAAAAGTAAATGTGCTTGTATCACCGACAAGGGCAATTTAGAATGCATGGGAGTGACATTATTAATAGAGCTAATAAGAAAAGAAGCTGAGTTAGAGACATAGTAAGGAGTCTGGCTGCTTTCTAGAGACTTGCTGCAGGGGTAGTTTTTGACTTACTTGTCCGAGAACACAGGAGGTGATTTCTGGGTGTGCTGTTAGGCAGCCATGGGTGAATTCACTAAGGAGTGTCCATGTAGGTGCCTGAGTATTGCTTTACTCATAGGTACATTTTGAAATCACTTCATAGAAGTTGTCAGCCAGAGATGTATGCATCTATAGATGCCTAGTGTGTATTATACAAGGTTATGGTGTCTGGCCTTACTTTGTTCCCTACCTATTCCACAAAAGTGGCACTGCTTTAAGTGAGGTGACCTGTGGCTGCCTAGTACCGTTTACTATAGTGACAAGCCATGCATTGTTTCTGACACCCAGGCCTCTCTGGTGCAAACAGGCACACATGATCACAGTTCTGTGAGTCTCCCCAAATTTGTATTCAAAGGAAGTTTGAATTTTACTTCCTGCCCTTTGTCCTGTTTAAATATTTTTTTTTTTAATTTAAAACATACAGCAAAAAAATTATCTAGAGCCTGGGAACCTGAGAGTAGAGACATCTGTTTTTATGTAAGAGTAAAATGCTGGCTTTCAAATACTCAATGTAGAATTCTAAACCACAGAGTTGGCTAAAATGTTCCATGTTCACAGGGGAACTCGAAGTGAAAATAAAACTCTTGCTCTGTTGCCATGGGAGGCCAACATTTAGTGTCATCTTTTTATACTAAGCAAAAGTTTTGCAGCAGTAGAAAGTGGGCGCAGCCATCCCCTCATCCTGCAGAGAGAAATGGTAGGTCCCAAAGCTGTATGGAAAAGATGCCTAGCTTATGACACACACTAATTCCAACAGTATTTATTGAGAGCTGGCTCTGCCAGAGCATTGCCCTGAAAGCCAGGTCTGCAACAGGAAGAAAGAGACAAGGTTCTGTACTCCTGAGCAGTTCGTGTTAGTGAGATGGAAGTGAGAATATGGAAGAAAAACGTATAGTTTGGGATTTCTAATAAGGATGGTAAAACAAGACTAGGGCAGATGTGTGCTGCAGTGTACAGTGTGATATGTCTAAAGAGACGACATTCTCAGGTAGGCGACGTTCTCAGGGGCCCTTGCTTTGGGCAGGTAAGCCTGTCTGTGTGCTGGTTATGAACATGGCAGGTGCTGTTTCTTGTGTTAAGACTGGGTTTTAACTACTATTTTCTTTTACTTGTGAGCATAATCCTCCAGCCCCCGTTGTGCCATTTAGGAAGGATGTGCCCTTTTTCCCTCTGGTCCCCTTATTATTTTATGTGTTTTTCACAGCATGATATTTTCAGTGTCCTCCTGAGGTTCAGTGAATTGTTCTCATAAGTAAGAGATCTGACTTTTTGTTGTTGTTTTCAGTGTGTACTGGGCCTGTTGAACGTCGATTCCAGACAGATCAGCCATACTCTTGTAAGTGACACTCCTTCTGAATCCTTGAACCACATACAGAGTATGCACTGTCTCCAACTGTGAGCCACATTAGCACCTGCTCACAAGCTTTGTGTGGGAAAGATACACACTATAAATCTCCTGATGCATGGTGAAAAATTAGCAACAGCCTGGAACTTCCTGAATCTAATGTACATTTGGAGACAGACAGTTGCTTATTTCTGTTCTTTTCTTTTCTCTGAAGGTTCAGTTTCCAATATGTACTAGAGGCTGAAATCTATATAATGTTTTAGTCTCATCTACATTACTGGTTGGCAGCCTATGGTCTTTGGGACAAATCCACTCTTCTGTTATACTGGTAAAATTTTATTAACTTGCATATAGTCATTTATTTAGGCTTTAAATGCAGCTGGTTTCATATTACAGTGACCTGAAACACTTACTGTGTGGTTGTTGATGAAAAGTGTTCCAATCCTCAGGACATCACATACAACTTTTTAAAATTTAAAACTTTCATAAAATAATTTTCTTATAATTCATGTTTGGGCTTTGAAAATTCCCAGGATGCGTTCTTAATAGAAGATGGTCAGCAGTTTGAAATAATACTTCATTGGTATTTGGATTTCTATTACTATTTCAATTTCTGCAATTTTAAAATTTTTAGTAAGTTGGAAAAACCAAAAAACAAAACAAAACAAAATCCATCAGATCAGATTAAGGGTACATGGATATTTTGTTTGGTAGTAAAGGTCTGCAATCCATGTCCTGGGAAGGTGTGCACAGGAGAATTGCAATGTAAAACCGGCTTGGGCAACAGAATGAGTTTAAAGGCAACTTAATATGACCTTGACTCAAATAAAAAAAAAAGGGGTAGAGTGCTTGCCTAGTTATGTACATGGCCCTAGGTTTAAGGAGTATTGTGTCAAAAAGTTTATAAAGTTAGATTTCCCTTCACAGAACTTGATAACATTTAGAACTAAAATTCTTCTGAGAGTGTATTTCATGCATGTGCTGATGGAGTTCAGCCTCCTGTATGAAGTGTCCAAGGTGATATGTTTATGTCCTAAGGTTGGATTTGCTTTGCCTAAAATCATATGGTTTCTTACTTCACTATGCTTCCTCTGTCTGTGTGTCATGTGTCCATGTCTTATGTCTGCATCTATGAAGATTATAACATTGCTTTTCTTATAATCTTGTTCATTTTCAGACCACTGTACTCTTTAAACTGATGTGACCCTTTGTTGTTAAGTTATGTTCCGTGGTGCCCATTTCAGATCCCCTCCCCAGCCTTGTTCATCCCATCCCCAGTCTTATTGCCACACAATATAAATTTTTGAGCTCTGTGACTTACTGTACCTCTCTCTAGTCCTGCATATTAGGACTGAGGTTGAAGACAAGGCTCTGTACAAAGACACTTGTGCTCTTAATGGCAATGGGCTACTTGTCTACCCTGCCTGTGGCTGGTGAGGGAGATTGACAGACAGATCTTGTTCAGTGCAGCAAAATCTAACTACTGCTTGATTTATGTACACCAATGTTAAAAGCAAACTCACTACTGTAACCACACTTAGCTGGAGCTCCAGCTATGCAGTCTGTGGGTAGCCTACAGGGTTCTTCTCTAATTTTTAGAGCTTGGGGTGGTAAACTCATGGATTCTTTCAGGCATCTCTCTTTTCTGTTACAACCTGAAATACAGGCTATTGGCATAAGTAAAGAAATGGACGGGGATCATTGATATAAGAGGCCCCGGAGAGTTGGTGGACATTTTCATGAACATGCATGCTGACACTCATGCACTTACAGCTGCACGCGCACACACACACACACACACACACACAGAGTTGTCTGTATATGGGCATATTTGAGTGCTGAGTGCAAATTTATTTGCTAGGCTACTTCTTGGATATTGAGATATTTAGACTGTGGTTTGCTTCCTTGGGGCTTAAAATGTTTGTCCTGATTAGTTCTTAATGTCAGCTTGTTATAACCTGGAGTCGCCTGGGAAGAGAGAATATCCCAGCTGTAAAAAACTGTTTTGATTTGAGCCCACAGTAGACAGCATCATGCTTTAGGCTGGTTGGCCCCAGCTGTATGAGTCAGTGGGCAAACCATGCACCAGTGGTCTAGCCCGTGAGCAGCATTCCTCCCTGGTTTCCACTTATTTCCTGCTTAAGCACCTGATGTTCTCTAATGGCGAACTGTAACTCATAATACAAGCCAGATGAGCCTTTTCCTTCCCTTTATCATAAGCTAACCACAGCAACAAAACAGCAAACTAGAATAGCATCTTTTCTACTTCTCAATTTTGATTTTCTTCCTTTGTTTATTACTGTGTGGACTGTAGGAGGTTAACGATCTCTCCACCAGGGTTCTCCATCACCACGTGGCTACAAGCAGTTATGTTTCCCTGTGGCTGCTGGAACAAAGGACTGATGCTGTCTGTCCAGTGTGGGCTGAGCATGTGTAAGTGTGCCTGGGACAGCGTGAAGCAAAAACTGGCCAGGGGCTGGCACTGCTTTACTTCTCCTTCCCTCAGTGGTGAGCACCCTGTCATACTCTTGCTTGTCCTGCAGAGTGTCAGTGGAGTCACTGTACCCAGGCAATGGGGTTTTCTCACTGGCATGCTTTAGAACTCTCTGATAGGTTACCTTTGTTTTTGAAAGTGCAAACAACTTTCTTCTCTCTCCCAAGTGGGACTGAGGCATCCTCACTTGGGCACTTCAGCTTGTTGACTTTTTTGAGTTCTGTGGAATGTATCTTAGGTATTCTGTACTTTTTTGGCTAATATCCACTTATTAGTGAGTACATACCATGCATGCCCTTTTGGGTCTGAGTTATCTCACTCAGGATGATATTTTCTAGTTCCATCAATTTGCCTGCAAAACTCAGGATGTCCTTGTTCTTAATAGCTGAGTAGTATTCCATTGTGTAAATGAACCACATTTTCTGTATCCATTCTGCTGTCATGGGACATCTAGGTTGTTTCCAGCTTCTGGCTATCACAAATAAGGCCGCTATGAATAGAGTGGAACACGTGCCCCTATGGCATGGTGGGGCATTTTGGGGTATATTCCCAAGAGTGGTATAGCTGGGTCTTCAGGTAGATCTATTTCCAATTTTCTGAGGAACCTCCAGACTGATTTCCAGAGTGGTTGTACCAGTTTGCAATCCCACCAGCAATGGAGGAGTGTTCCTCTTTCTCCACATCCTGTCCAACATGTGTTGTCACCTGAGGTTTTGATTTTAGCCACTCTGACTGATGTGAGGTGGAATCTCAGGGTCGTTTTGATTTGCATTTCCATGATGACTAAGGAGTCTGTGTTCAGTCAGAGATGATGCACTGAACCCTCAAGAGAGTGGAGGCCCCAGGGGAATTAGAGGTCAGGTAGGGTTGGGGGTGGGAGCATCCATGTGGAGACAGAGGGGTGGGGAAGAGGTATGGAATGTGGAGTGGTCGAAGGGTGGATAGGGGTGGTGGTGGAGAATAGATTATGGAGTGTAAAAAATCAATTAATTTTTTAAAAAGTAAAAACAACAATTTCCTAACCTACTGGAGCCCAGCTCCAAGTTCTTCCTTCTCAAAACTTTGAAGTAGTATGACTCTGATTTTAAGTTAAGAAGAAATGAGGTCAGTGTTTTATTTTGGCAGGTATGTGTGTGTAGTGGGGGAGTCTTAGAACTTACTATGTACCAGTCTGCCTCAACGCATTTACTATAGGTGCACAATTTGTAAATTCTGACAAATACATTCACCCTCATAGAGACATAGGATGTTGTTCTTTGACATTATGCCTACAGGAAAATCTCTGCTTACCTCAAATAGGGAACTGATGACAGACAGACCTGAGTATGGGTACCACCAAGTTCAACTGGGTGGACCAGTGACTTTTGTTAGGAGACCTGAGTATGGGTATCACCAAGTTCAACTGGGTGAGCCAGTGACTTCTGTTAGGGTTAGTTACAGGAATATGGGTGAGAGGTTACTTAAAAGGAGCAGAAATGATTCAAAGACAGCTAAGCTACCAAAGTCATCCTAGTATGGGTGACAGCTCACAGAAAATGGAAATCTGGAGCACATTGTACAACCTGCAGTCAATTTAACAGGTTGGAGAGTATCCTTTCCAGGTAGACACAGTTGGTTTTAGCCTCTTCCAGCCACCTTGACTGGTCTCTGGTAGCTCAGCAGATCTGAGAGTATCCTTCAGTTGTCCTTACTGTTATACAAGATTGTGTAGCCTTGTTAATCTGGTCTGTTTCAGGAACTTCCTGAAGCTGGTATTTACTTTTGAGATTAATGAGCTCCCTCTCAGGTTGGATTATTTCACCTGCTCTTTATTTTACCTTGGTGTAAGTATTCTGCATCTTAAGGAGCTCCCTCCCCCTAGTTGAATGGTTTACTCTTGGAGGAAACTGCTACAGAATAGACATTTGCAACATCTCAGCAAATTTTTCTCTTTTACTCCTTTACAGTAGGGCAAGAAAGAATGATTTCTCATTTCTGACAGCATAAGTCAGTTGGATCTAGTTTTAAATGCAATAAATGAAACCATACAGCAAGTAATCTCTGGGATAGTTCCTTTCATTCAGTATAATGTCTTTGAGCATCATCTTTCATATCTGATGCCTAGTCATAACCTGTGGGAAGTAGTTCCCCACTGTGTGCACTTTCTACCGTTTATGTATCTCTGCTCCTATTAATACTGTCTGATAGTTTTCTCTTAAGCATTTTGAAGAAAGCTACTGTAAACATTGCTGAATGAGTCTTTGTGTTTTCACGTGTGTTGAGTCATTCCCAGGTTGGGTCTATCTCAAGTGGCCGTTTCTGGTGAAGCAGGGGTCTCAGTTTACTGTTTCTTTAAATGGATATCCAATTGTTTCTTACTGTGTATTGAAATTCTTTTGAATTTTCTGAATGTATCTGTCAGAATCAATTGTACATGTGCTGTTTCATTTCCAGACTCTTGTCTTTCCTTCTTAAAATTAGTGTTGAGATGACTGCATGGGGCAGTTCAATTGTTCTTGAGTAGGAAGATCCTTTCTTATTTCTGTAAATACTTATACCACCTATCTGGGCTGTTCCTAGTGTCTCACATTGCCACAAGGCATCCATCATTAATGCATGATTCTGACATTGAGTTTTGCAGGTAGGGTGTACATTTTGCAGTTGGATGACTTCAGTTTGTTCAGATATGAAAAATTTGGTGCAGTGCATTCCATCTCACTGTGATGTGGGTCAGATAGTCACACTGAAAGGATTCGTGTGCGAAGGCATGAGTGAACACAGATTAAGGAGCTGCCCACACTAGGAAATCAAAGAGGAAGATATAGTAGATACATTTACCAAAATTCTAGCTAATTTAGCAATGCCGAAACCAACCAGTATTGTCAACAGTGCTTTTTCTAGGTTGCCAATGGAGATTTTTTTCCTGTAAAATACATTTTCCCAAAAGGTACAGAGTGTACAGCATATTTTGGGAGAGCATAGATGATTTTGCAAAAAGAACAAGGAGACATTGTGTGTAACAACTACTGAAAATGAGGGCATTTTAAAGAAAATGACAAGCAAGTCAAAAGATCATCCCTCCCTATTTCTCTGTCGCTCCTGTCCAAGAAAGGAGGCCCATGGGAGAGCCCTGGCTCTGTGATGTCAGGCATCCCAGCAGAAGAGCTGGAACATTCATTCATTCATTCTCAGGAGTCAGACCAGGTCACTCTGCTAGAAGAGCAAGGCAGTGAAGAATCTTCTTTTTTGGTGCAGTCAGAATTGACTCTGATGGTCAGACCATGGCAGATACAATGAAATGAACTCATATTCCTGTTTAGAACTGCATTGCTCCCATTAGATACTTCTGTTAACATTTAGTTCTTACCTTAATGCTACTAGACAGTAACGAATCCCGAAAGAGGTACACTGGGGGATCATCCTCTTGTTGCAAGACTGGAATCTCATCTTTTTCTCTTCTCCAAGGAAAATAGACCTCCAGGGCTCTGTACCCTGTCGCTGTGTCATGAACAACATAAGACCCAGCCCATAGAACTCATGAACTGAAAGCCCAAACCTGTACACTAAATTCATCCTCATCTACTAAGTTGATTTATTTCCAACATTTGTTACAGAAACTAAAAGCTAACACAAAAGCTAATCCTTAGCCTAATGCCCTCAGTATAGGGGACACAAGGTACCTTTTATGTACAGGACTTGCATCACATGGCTTCTGTTGGTAAAACAGAAATAAATTTGAAGTTCCTCCTTATTCATGATGGGGAAGATGGTCAAAGCCACAACACACCTCTGGTCGATGGCATGTGGAATACCATAAGGGTACATCACAGACAGTTCTTGCCTCTGCCCTGTGAGTGCTAGGTCACTCTCTGCTAATCTCTTAGGTACTTGGGACACTTGCCTGTTAAAGAATGATTCTTGGACATTAATTTGAAGTTTCTATGTGATTAGTACAGAGTCACTTTTGTGGGTTTGAATCATATTTTTTTTTGGATAAAAACCTATTTGTCATATTCTTGTATGTGTAAGAGAAATGGAAAGTTTCCCTCCGAGGGAATCTGCCTGCAGTGGAATTAAGGTAGCGCTCTAAACAGGGCACTGGCTGGCAGAAACCTTGAACGGACATTTGAGAAGGATATAATCAAATTTAAATTCCCTTCCAAATAGACTTTGAATACAAAATAAAAGAGAAGCCCAAGAAATGATATAGTAACCTGAAATTCACTTCCAGGGCTAGTAACACATGCAAGATAAAAGTAATACAGGAATAAACTTGTCTCTCCCGTGCGTTTATTCTGCTGGGTCCTTTATGTTTAGAATGGTGCCCTCCATATGTATGCAGCAACAACCCACAGCTTAGATGAAGATTTTCACCAGAGACACACAGGCTGTCCCAGCAATGTCTGAAGGAACTGCTTTTATTATGTCCCCAGTGTGTATATTGTTCACCTAAGAAAGATCCTTAAATACGTGACACAGATTTTCATCTTTATTTAGAAACTATTCTCGGGTTCCTTCTTTCAAGAGAGTATTATTTTTTATGTGACTTCATCATTCTTGAAGGACACAATACTTTTCTTGTTCAAATTACTGAGTGACGACTGCTGTAGAAGACTAACACTCCTGAAATGAAAAGGGTACGATAATTATTGCCAGTGCTCTTAACAGGATTATGTAACCAGGAAAACTGTTTCTTTGCTAGAAAGGAACTTGGAACAGGACATGTACCTGTATTATTATGTATAAGCAGGGGACACATGAGGGCCTAACTGCAGTTCATGAAAAGCACAGCTTTCTGAGACGAAACTGCGGGTGGTTATTTTATATTGAAAAAAAAAAAAAAAGTTTGGGCTTTATAGGTAATTACATACTTAGCCTTTGTACTGGCTAGTTTTATGTCAACCTGACACAAGCTAGAGTCATCAGAGAGGAGGGAGATTCAGTTGAGAAACTGCCTACAAGAGATGAGCTGTAGGCAAGCCTGTCACATTTTCCTAATTTGTGATTGGGGGAATGGACCCAGCTCATTGTGGATGGTGCCCTCCTTGGCCTCTGCTCCTGCCTCCAGGTCCATGACTTGAGTGGGTGGGTTCCTGCTACAAGTGCTTTTGATGATGACCTGTTATATGGAACTGTGAGCAAAATTAACCCTTTCCCTCCCAAGTTGTGCTTGGTCATGGTGTTCCATCACAGCAATAGCAACCTCGATGAAGTGAGCCATGCAGATGGAATACAGCTCAATGTGCTTGAAGGCAAATTTCTGTTAAGGAAATCCCATTTTCTCATTATTTTCTTTTGTAAAACTTAAAAAAAAAATGTCCTGAAGAACAGTGAAATTAACCATAAAACACACATAAATGGAAATATCTTTATGATATTTGAGACATAGAGAACTAATATCTTCAAATGTTACTAGGCTATGATTCACACAGTTTTCAAAACTGTGGAAGTAAAATTGTAGTCAGTATAATCTGGCACAGTAGTGAATGCCGTTGGCTCTTTCCCTCATTTGACTTCAATTCCTAGGATAGTAGTAACAAACCATAAAGTCTCAGAAAGACACCCAGGTTCCAGTCCATCTTGAATCATGCTGATGTTTCTAACTTTTTATACAAATCAATTGCTTTCCATTTTCCCATCCCTTAGACTCGCCAGATTCTTCCCAGACTCTCAACTCAGGCTATATTATCCAAGTGTATAAGGATCTCTTTAGGTAAAAGGAAAGAGGTGTCTAGAGATCTAAAGGATGAAATAGCTGAGGCTTATATAGCACTGAGGACTGCATCAATGCCAGCAGGCCATTTTCCTACTGCCTGTAGTAACCAACAAATTTGCAGACAGCTCCAAGCTGAGCATTTGGTTCCCAGCGCACTTGTTTGACTGATAGTTGGGAATGGTTAGCCCATCAAAATCCTGTTCCTGAGGCCATCCTTACAAATTGTTTAGTGGAGCCAGACTGTACTACATAGACAGATCAGACCAGCAAGGTGAGCCAGATCAGACCAGCAAGGCATGAGGCAGCAAGAATCAGCACCCTGGAGCTGCTGCGCAGTTGCCACTAATCACAGCTGGTCACCTAGGCACTGACAGTATAGTGCAGTGCTAGAGTGCATGCTTTGATGCCTGGGCTCCATCATTCATAATGATGCCTTCTACAATTTTGTTGCTTTCTTGATTCTAAATTGGAGGGTTCCATTTTATAAAATATTTATCCTTAATGTAGCATAATAATGTATAAAATGAAACAATTCAGATACATCCATCATCTCTACTATGTAGACATGAAAATTACACACCCAGCATTTTTGCAAGACCTTTATATATACATAAAGTCATAGAGCTACATGTATATGTAAAATGATATAGCCATGCCATCCTAGTGGAAGCGAGAGTAGAAAGGATGTAAGCTGGCTGCTGGGGAGGACTGCATGGATGCCTGGCCACTGCTCCAATGAACTCACAGCAGATATGGTTACAGCACAGAGCCTATACAAGCCTGGGACCTCCATGGTTCAGTCCTGGGTGGATGAGGTACTCGTGGGTCCCTGCTCCCTGAACGGGAGTTGTTAGCAGCCTGAGAGCTGGGGGAGAGGGAGCCACCTCCCTCAGTGGTGTGCCCCTGATGGGTTGCACAGGCTCCAGTGGCTAGGTGCACATGCATACCCATGGCTGTGGTTAGCTCAGTGGGTCACAAAGTAAACAAAACCGAAACCAGACAAAAACCAAAATAACATGAAAGAGGGAGGTAGGCTTGCTTGGGGCAAGGTCAGGGGAAGTGAGATTGAGGGGAAGGCAGGGAGAGTGTGCTCAGAATGCAGTGTACGTGTGTATGAACTTGTCAAAGTGTCTGTCTTCAGTCTCAGTTCTGGTGTATAGCACTGACTTCTCGGCTTCTCACACTCAGAACTGCTAACAACTCTGGAGAACAGGCTTCTTTTCTTTTCTTTTCTTTTCTTTTCTTTTCTTTTCTTTTCTTTTCTTTTCCTTTAGTTTTGTTAACATTCCATCATTTATTTAATCTATTGACTATCGATGAATACTAAGAGTTTCAGGAGTTTTATGGCTATGGCATTTCGAAAGATAGTGTGAAAACTACCCCTTTTGTGGTGTAAACACATATCAGGTATTTCTTCAGACAGCGTTTTCAAACATGGAGTTGCTGAGGGTAAAAATATCCACATTTGTAAACCTTTTAGGATTTTTTTTCTGATTGTGCTTGTGTGTGTGTGTGTGTGTGTGTGTGTGTGTGTGTGTGTATGCTTTTTGAACTTTGAAACTTCAGGACACATCAAATTCTTGTATTCTGCTGAGGATCTAGGGCTGAGACATTTGTATACTTCCATTCAGATCTTTTTTTTTTCTAACAATATTGTGTCATTTGTCATTTTGAATTAGTTTTGTTATCCATTAGAAGTTAATCTACCATAGTTATTAACTAGAAAACACTGTTAGGAAACTATACAATGATACTACTCTAGCAATACAATATTGCTAAAGCACTTAGCATTTGATTTCTAAAGTCTTGAAATGACTCTTTCAGATAGTAATTGTTTAGATTCCTATTCCCTTCAAGTTCTCAGGAAGTTCTCACATGAATAGCAAATGATGTTCTGTAATTATAGATGTACTTTGATTAGGATCCAAATGGTTAGCCTCCCTATGTGAATATGTAAGTATGCAGGCCCACAAAATTCCCATGAACTATCATCTCAAAGCAGCAGTGTGCCCGACTCATGACTCATGTGCCTCAGTGGTCAGCAAGACATGCAGAGATGCATTAAAATGGCGGTGGTGCTGATATTGTACAGGGCTAAAATTAGAGGAGTCTTCAAGCATGTGGGTCTTACATGGCAAGCCCAGCTAAAATGTGTGCATGTTTTTTTGTTAAGAGTTTTTTGTGAGACAGAGTTTTTCTCTGTGTCTGAGAATGGCCTTGAACTCTGTGTTGTGCAGGATGGCCTCAAATGTGCAATCCCCTGCCTCTGCTGCCAAGTGCTATACGATTACAGGTGTGCATCGCAATGCTCAGCCACTTGTCCATTTTTTTTTGATATTTAAATTCCACTGTATTTTTTTATGATCACTGTAGCAAGAGCCCAGTAAGATCCTTTGTGGCACACAGAGGTTAGTGATGACAGACAGGAAGGACCTGTGAAGATGCTGCGAACATCCAAAGCATTCTAAGACTTAAGGATAGAGGGACAGTGAGCATCCAGTGATCACACTGTAAACACGAATTTTGTATAATTATATTGCTTCATTGTTGCTAGGTTATTATGTATAACCATTAGAAATCTGTGGTAGATTGTCTAATAGTATCTGAAGATTGTGCCAATGGGGAGTTATTATTGCTGTGTAGGAACAAACTTGATGGCTAGGTATATAGCTCTAGGTAGAGCACTAGCCCAGCATGTTCAAAGAGGCCCTAGAGCAAACCTCTTCCTTCTAAAGAATAAATATATTAAACAGGGACCATATGGAAACAAATAGGATCCGAAGTCTGAGCTCTATCCATAGTTACCCTGAGCCTGTTATCTCTTTTCTTCAATAAAAGTGAAAATAAAAAAATATTCATCTGGGAGCATTTGGGGGAGCCTCCTAGCTGAGGAGCATTTTGGGGAGCCTCCTAGCTGAGGAGCATTTGGGGGAACATCCGAGCTGAGGAGAACAAGAACCTTCCAAATCAACATTAATGTGGATCCCTGTAAAAGGATCTTTTACTCTCCTAATGTAATTGTCATCTCTAAGGCTCACTGTCTCAGTCTGTTAACCTAGGTCTAGACCTGGAAGCTTCTAGCCGTCATACAATCTTATCTAGGCCTAGAATGTTTTCAGCCTCCGTGGCTTACTGCTGAATAAGCTCACCTTTACGAGCTCTTTCTGATCTCTGGTTCAAACAAGCTGGCTGATTCGGTCTGGCTTCTTTTGAGTTGTTCTTCTTGGCCTCACACTTAGCAATCTGTTCCGATCTTCTGGTTCCTTCTCATTCTCTGGCTCATTCTGTCTTTACCTATGTCTTGCTTGTTCTCTCTCTGCAACCTGTCTTTCCATAACTGTCCTGGTCAAACTGCCCCCCCCCTTCTGCACTGCCTTCTCTTAAGTAATTTCCCTTTTCCCTTCTCTTGTGAAAACTGGGCAGATCCTATTCTGTCAAATTTTTCTCTGATTCATCATTTTCTCTGCCACTCAATTAGACATTACTTTCAAACATGGGTGCTTCCTTCTACAAAGTAACTTTACCTTGGGATTAAAGGTGTATTTTGTGAATCCAGCCAGAGAGATTAAAGGTGTGTGCTAAGACTGAGCCACATCACAACTAGAAATAGTTTTCTAGTAAACAACACAATCTCTTAGTTCACAGTGTGATCAAATATACAGAACCCTGGCTTTTAACCACGTTGTTTTTTAGAGTGTAAGTCCTAAATTTTTCCAAGGGTAGAAAACTAGCAGGATTGTCTGGAAATTCTCAAAGCACAAGCCACTTGATTTCCAGTCCTCATTCTCCAAGTTTATAAAACCAAAACTGAACTGGAGGAAACTGGAGAAACTGGGTGTACCTGGAAATCCTTGTGTGCTCCTAAGGGCAACAGTAGAGACTGTGCCATCTCCCGCCCTCAGCCCACTGAGGTGCAGGATGGCTTGTGCATGGTGGAGGATGGCTTTAGTCAGGCTCCCGATTGCTATGCTAAAACACTATGTCCAGAAGCAACTTGAGGAAAGAGTTGATTTACCTTGCTTATCTTGGGCTACAGTCCATTTAGAAAAGCCAAGGTAGAACCGGAAGCAGAAGCTGTGGAAACTGCTTACTGGCTTTCTCTTCATGGCTTCCTCAGCCTGCTTTATCATATACCCCAAGACCACCTGCCCAGGAGTGGCCACATCCACAGTAGGCTGGGCCCTCCCACATCAATCACTGATTAAGAAAGTGCCCGCAGGCTTGGATCCTACAGGCTGATCTCAAGGATGCATTTTTTTTTCCTCTGTGGTTTCCTCTTTTCAATTAACTCTAGCTTGTGTCAAGTTGATGAAACCAAAATAACAACAACAAAACAACAGCAAGGAGAACAGGGCTGGATCCTGAGAGACTGACACAGGAAAGACCTACAGGAATATGTCCAGCCATCATCTAGATTTCCTGAGGGTTTCCGTGATCTTCTCCCACTTTGGCCTTGTTCTGGCTCTCTTCCTGTTGCACTTTCCAGCCTCTGTAGCCTCTCACGACCTTCACGACTTCTGAAGTTGTCATCCTAGAGGCAGCAGAGAATGGTCCCCAGTACTGGGCAGCCTCTTTACCCACATAGGCTCCTTCAGAATCCTATGCTACACTGCGGTTCACTGAGTCCTTAGTGCTCATTTGGTCATTAGTAATGACACAGTGGTCATTTGTTTCCCTGTCAGTGTGGAAGCTCTGGTAGAATCAGAACACTTGTTCCTGCAGTGTTCCCCAGCTCAGCCTGCCTTTATACCTAGTGAAAGGATGCTTTTTTTTTTTTCAAAATCAAGGATGAGTTGACTGAAATTCAAAAAGAAATGTTTATTACCTGTGTGTGCATGTGCGATATACAGGTACTTGTGCATACATAGAGGTACAGATAATGCATGACCTTGTTTCCCCTCACAGAGTGGCCTTAGGAAAGAGTACTGATGAATTGTTATTCTGGTTCAAACAAATTATGGGATGTGTTGGAGGTTAAGATCCAAGAAAGGACAGTTGCTTCCTTCTCTTGGAAAGTATGTTTAATGTCTTCAACAAAATAAGCAAAAAACAAATTAATCAAACAGCTTTTTAGTGCCTATTTTGAGCTAGCCGTCTGTTAAAGGAAGAGGAAGGTGGAAACTGTTAGATGCTTCCTAGATAAATGCTTAGAAGTGTTACTAGTCTGCGTCCCACGATCTGCAGGGAGATGTGCTTCAGTCCAAGGGACCAAGCAAGCTCCTTCTAGAGTTCTGCTCGTGAGAACTGTGATGGGCTCTGCCTATCACTGCAGTACACCAGCAGCCACTTTCCCTGGCACACTTCTCTCCATCCTGTAGTTCCAGGTTGCCTGAGCATCATTATGAGGGCATGTATCAGCCACGGGCACACATGAGTCAAGCCATTCCTCACGCTGGTTTCTTTTTCCAAAAGAGTCACGCGTTCTTGGTCAGTACTTGTTTCCCATTTCTCTTGACAATTTCTTAGGAATATCTGAGCAAATCGCAGTGCCTGTGGAACACGGCAGCACTTTGTGACAAGTTTTAGCTAAATATCAAAAGAATGGAATGTGTGACAGTAAGAGATTTACACTGCAGCCTTGAAGTGGAACTTGGCTTGTAGAGCAGCCTGTTGTCCAGGAATTAAAAATGGGCAGACTTGCTCAGCTGTTCACCCTATAGACTCTGTCTGGAGGAAGGAGACGAATGCTGAGGGAAGCGCATGTGCGGTCATCTCAAGGCTAACGTTACCTTTACCAGGTGAGCTCGCTCCGCCTCTTCTTTCTACATCGTAGCTCTGAAGTTTAATTTCTCATTACCAACCCAAGTACTTCTGAAATGTGTGTTTTATAATCTACTCTGTAAGTCATTAATGAGATTCACTTATGTTTATAATTTCCTAAAGATCACTGCATTGGTAGACAACCAAGAATGTTCCATACACAGAGGTAGGGAAATGAGTCCAAACTTCAGTGAGTGCTTGTGAAAGAACTGTGCGGCCGGTCAGGCTTGCTGTCAGCACCATCACCACTTAGTATTTAATTATTTAATTATTTAATTATTTATTACTTCCCTTGATACAACTAAGGAAGGGAGGAAAGGAGGGAGGGAGGAAGTAAGGAAGGAAGGACGGGCAGAAGGACAGAAGAAAGAAAGGAAGGAAGATCAAATTATTCCATAAAAATGATTGCTTAATTTTGACCTCATGTACTCCCTTTTTAGAGCACTGGTAATAACCTTTGAGTTGACTCCTTCTGTTATGTCTAAGATGCAGAGACATCTAGACACTTGTCATGGGTCGTACAGCTTGGGAATGAAAGATTTAGATCATAAGGCCAGGGAGATTAATTACAGCACATGCTTTTCAGTCTATGCCAAGCTGCCTGTCACAGAGCTTGACTCCAAAGACAACATTTCTCAGTAAACTGTATAATAGGCAAATCCACCTTTTACAATGACTTGCGATCACTTTTTCACTTTGAGTTGTGAATTATTAATTATTAATCACTATACTCAGGATGATGGTCTTTTACACCTTGGTTAGCATTTTCCCACTAAAGATGGAAATTTGCATGGCATTTTAAACTATATTGAGGAGAAATTGATCAGCACTTTTGACAATTAGTGGCAAATTACTAATGATGGTAAATAAAGCTAGGCTTGGATTTTTTAGCTCCTTCACTAATATGTCGGTGCCTCCAAACTGATTACAGTTCTTCAGTGCTGGGGTCTAAGTCAGCAGGTAGCACACTCATTGATCTAAATATTCTTTGTTTCTCTAGATTAGAGGGGAAAATAAGAATGCACTTTAAAATTCACTTACAGTTTAGGAGGTGATACATTAATCCCTAAAATGACAGAAAATCAAGATGATTGTGTCTGTGGGGTTTGATTTATTAAAATTTAATTGGCTCCCGTGCCTTGCTCCAGTAACTCTTGTGCTAGCAAACTAGCTATAATTAGATTAGCAGCCTGCTCAGTGCTGGTGACAGCCTGTGCCTTAGAGAGCATGTGCTGGACTCCGCATGTGCCTCATCCTCATTGGCTGGCGTTGCTGCTCACCCGCTTGATAGGTTTCCACAGTAATCTTTATGCTGCATTACAGACAGATACAGAGGCACTGTGCTCTGTTCTTGCAGAACATAGGCAAGGTGCTTGGTTGGTTACATTAAAGAAGGAGTCCGACCCGGCCGAGCAGGTGTTCTTTGTTGCAAAGACTCGGAGGAATAAGGACCTGCAGCTAGCTGCAGGCGGAGGCCATTGAAGGAGTCTCAGTTCACGGTAATTACTCGAGTCTTTCTCTCTTATGAGCAACACAGCCATGCATGAAATGAAGCGTGCTGATAGTGTCATCTGTCTAATTTGATCTTGCTTTGTTGACACTGTCTGTGCACTGTGTGTTAGTGCTCCATGCTAATACACGTTCTCGCAGAGAGAGATTGCTTGTCTGTTCACAGAGGAGCCTTGTTTTCACCTGAATGCAAGGGTGCATGTGCCTGGGAGTGATTCTTATTGGTTCTTTTCTGTTTGGGAAAGCCGATGTTGCTTCTATCTAGGTGTCTTTGTTGGTGTATGTCAGGACTGTTGACTTCACTTCGAGTCCTGACTCCCAGATAATTCGAAATCGAGGAGAATTTAGTTGATCACACTTTAATTAGAGGAAGGCAGAAGGCTCATGATTTGCTCTCTGGCTTTTAGCTGGAGAAGTAACGTGCTATTGTTTCTTCACAGATGTGTGCAGCCTTCATTTTGGATAGGTTTCTTTGTCTCACCTCTTGTAGTTTCAATGAAGCTTCTTTAGTACAGAGAGTGTTCGCAGATCTCATTCTGGGAAGCAGACATGTGTCGGTATTTATCAACCACGCCTGAGGAAGTATTTGCCTCCAGGCTTTGTTCAAAAGATGCTGCTCTTGCAGTTGGAATGTCCCAGTAGGGAGGTGTGTTCTTACCATGTTCAACAGTTTTTATTCTATTAAGAATTGCCTGGTTCATTTTCCAGACAGGGAGATAAAAAAAAAAATCCTAAGTTCTGCAATAAAGGTAGTCTATTATGAAAGAAAAAGTAGTTATTAGCAGGACCAAGGTTCAAAGAATCCCCCGAACCAACCTTGTTTTGGGTTCAGAGCCCCTGCCTCTCTCCTAGTCCTTAAACTTAAAAACCGATGTATTTCTGTGTCAGCCCGCAGACTCCACAGAAACTTGTGTCCTGAGTCACCAGTCACAGGGCTGGCCAGCTGCCACCATGCGTCTGCTATCAGCAGAGAGAGTCAGGCAGATTCTAAAAACTGTCAGGAATTGTTTCCTGGTCCTGAAAAGCCAAGATTTCAGTTTATATATATTCTGTGAAAATAACTTCTCTTGTCTAGGTCTGTATCCTGCTTAAAGCTGTCCAGTACACAGTTTGGGCAGACACCTCTCCGCACCGCATGCCCTCACTCCCAAATCTTCCTGGGAAGAAATAAATTATCCAGGCAGCATTTACTCAGGTAACAGTTGCAAGAGGAGAGTAGAAGCATTGTGGAAGTTCCATGGCCCGTAATGAAGGTAACCTTTAGCAGTGATAGACTGTCTCTGTGTCTTGAGACAGTGGGAAGATGTGTTCAGCTGTGAGACACCGTGGGGATGAAATGAACACACAGCCATTCTTCATATGACACCTGCTGAGTACAAACCTTTTCCACGCTCACTGTGGACAGTGCCCACCCTGATACACTCTCAGTCACGGGCCTCTGATAGCCCATGACACCAGCTAGCATCTACTAATAAAAGGAGATCAAGTTTTTGCAAAGTAACACAACATACACTTTTATCACTTAACTTTTTGTTCTTAATACATTAGGGAGAATCTATGCTTGAAAACAGAAAATAAAAATGGGTATTTTTTGACAGTTAAATTTAATAATCGGTCATGATGGCTTGTTTGCTTGTTTATTTGTTTATTCTACCAAAGTCCAGGCATCTCCTCTGTATGACCATCATTCTTGGCCTGACATTCTTCCTATTGTAGACATAGACAGGACCATTCTGCCTTTTAAAAGTTAGGCTCAGACACTCATCTGGGGAGGGATATGTTGACATAGCTGTATAATGTCCTTATTTA
Source organism: Mus minutoides (assembly GCA_902729485.2). Lineage (NCBI taxonomy): Eukaryota > Metazoa > Chordata > Mammalia > Rodentia > Muridae > Mus > Mus minutoides. The sequence continues at coordinate 1,099,170 of LR749839.1, forward strand.
TATGTAATATCCTCAATTATATCATAATTATATGTAATAATTATTTATTGGTAGGATTGGGATCTAACATAGGGCCCAACTCATGCTGGACCAGTGTCTTCCAATGAGCTGTATCCTCAATCCTTCCTTCCTTCTTAATCTGCTGCAATACTCCCTACCTCTCTAAGGGAATCACCTTAAAAATAGTTAGCTGTTGTCTTTTCATTATTTACTGTGGATGCATTCTCCTCTATCAGACTGCACAGGGCACCTCCTGTGAGCCGCACCCAAGTGTTGTGTGTTAATGGAAAAGCTAGAAAGTAGTGATGTCTGTGCCCTGGGGCTGAGGCTGGCCCTTCAAGGATCACCATGCCTTAAGGAATTTCTTAAAACCTTAAGTATAAATGTGTGTACTGTACATTGTCTGCTGATAGCCCATGATGCCAGGTAACATCTACTACAAGGCTATTTTCATAGCAGAACTAAAAGAAGTTGGTGTTTTTGCAAAGCAATATGGAGACATACACATTTATCTTCAGACTGACCACTTAGATATTTTGTTCTCTATACATTTGGGAGAATCTGTCCTTGAGACAAAAAAATAAAAAGGGATTGTTTTCTGACACTTGAAAATTTTATTCATTCTCCTAATTTTGTAGCTCATTGGAAGAAAAGTGATAGCTCTGACCAATCAAAAATAAGTGTATCAGTGTTGAACATAAGACATGATAACTATAAGAACTAATGCATTTTCAGGGGGCTGGGCTACAGTTCATTTGGTAGAACTTTTGGCTATTATGCAAGAAGTCCTGGGTTCAATTCCCAGTATATCAAAACCGAAAATAGATAAAACATTTTCAGTATTTGATATTTTCTCTCTCTTTCTTCTGGAAGTTTACAATTACAGATGCAGGAACCAGTTTAAATGTAGCAGTCCATTTCATATAGAGTATGATATGCCACTAAATTGCAGGGCTACACAGGGTTTGAAAAAGTAATTGTCACAGAGAAGAGCAATGAGAAGTGTAGCTGCTGAGCACAGGGATTCTGGGGCAGCACTGCTGGTGGCTGTGACTGGACACTCAGTTGATGAATAGTTCAGGGTTGACTTTTTTTGAAATTGCCTGGATCTAAAAAAATTTAAATAGATTTATTCTTTCATTACTTTATTTGGCAATAAGAGATGTTTACTATAAACTGGGCTCTGTTTACTGTTTTTTTCTTTTCTTTTTTTTTTTTTGGTTGGTTGGTTTGGTTTAGTGGGGTGTGTGTGTGTGTGTGTGTGTGTGTGTGTGTGTGTGTGAAAGGCTTGACTCTTCCTGCAAGAAGTGCTTTCCTGGAAAGACAGACATTAAATAACTAGTAGTGGGAGCAGAAGCAGACCTCTGCCTTGATTTGGTGATCCCAGGGTGAGGAACCAGTTCATTACAAGGATGTGGAAGAGGGGCTTGAAGATGCAGCCTGGACCACAGCTTACTGCTTTTCTCCTAGATACAGCACATCTGCTACTCATGCTGGAAGTATCGTCATGTTCTATTTTAGACACCTAAGAAATTTAAACTATCATTTACTCTCTTCCTCTGTTAATTTGTCTCAGAATGCATGTAAGGTTGCTGCCTGGAAACATTCTTATTGTTAATTTGCATCACAGTGGACTTTAGTAATGTACCCACTTATTTGAAATTCACCTAGAAAGACTCACAAAACACTTGGATGACTGTTATATTCTAAGTAAATCAATGATTAATTATGATTAACTTTGGATTTGTTTGCATTGCCACAAAACACTCCTCCTGGTCTTGGGTGCCAGTTGATTCTTAAATAAATTGTCCTTTATTTTCCAGATATTCAGTAAAGATCTGCTTGTAAAACCTGGACTTAGACTATAGCTCTCTGGGGCACCTTGCCATGACTACGGCATCTGCTTTTTCAGCACCTGTAGGAAGTAGTTTGTGCAAGATTCATGTGCTTTAAATTTAGATGTCTTTTAAATCTTGATGAATTGGGAAGGGAGTATAACTTCAAAGGCCAAGAATTTTTGCCATGTCTTGCTGTATGTAAAGATCTCTAAATGAAAAATGGGTATTGTGTTTATTTTTTAGCCCCTCTTATAGTGCTTTCCCTAACCAGCTTTTATGCTTTCCTTTTCAAACCTTTAAGTGAGTAACCTCTTCTTATAACTGTCATAGCACCCCACTGGCTGAGTCTGCAAGATGCTAGCCTGGGCAGCCAGCAGCACTCAGGCACGATGGTCTGGAGAAGCCAAGCTCTGGTGTGTCTGATTGCTTTTTCCCAACCTGCCTTCTAAGTAAACATTCTCCAAGCTTCTGCCTTTCATAGGCTGCCTATGAGTGCCACATACTTGCACTGGTCATCCCCAGCTGAGTCATACTCCCCCGACTCCCTACCCTTTGGCCTTTGGGTTCCTTGCACAGCCAGGCCAGTTGGCCTTAGGACTATGGCTTTTCTCTCTGCCTGGAACGTGCTTCCATAGGGTTCTCTGCCATAATCCCATTATGCTTTTCTAAGTCCCCACATGTCAGCAGGACATTGATGGTATCTGTTTTTTATTTTGTTTTTCTTCCCCAATTACTCTTCTCTGGATTGTAAATTCCAACAAATCACTGATTTTTGTCTTGAACCCTTAGAGCCTTAAACAGTACTTGGCTCATAGAAAATGCTCAGTCAGTACTTGCTGAATGAATGAATGAATGAATGAATGAACAAATGAAGAGCTACTTGTAGCAGGAGCATACCGTGCCTACCAGAATCTTTGCTCCAGCTTACGGATTGATGCTTACTGGGTTCTTTGTGTGGGCCTGGGCCTCCTGCTCTCTGGGTGGTTACGGCAGGCAGCCAGTGCTGACATGTGCTTATGTGCTTTCTCTCATCGCATCTCACATTGGTCTTTCTGTAGAATAGTTCTTGGGGTAAAATTCTCTTCTAAAATCAAAGTAAAGCAGGGGTTGAAATATAGAAGTACTTTATAAATAAAATACACAGAAATGAATTCATTGTGTTACTTGTGTGTCTGCTACTTAGTATTAAATATATTAGCTAATTTTCATGGAATTACTACTTTCTGTTGCTGAATACATTTAATGGTCTCCCTATTTTTGCCAAACATAAAAACACTAGCAACCTTCTCTTCATCTTTTTTTTTTTTCCCAGATACCTCCTGCTGCAGAGAGGTTTAAGCAAGCAAGGTATTCCTTGGCTTGTGTCTGCATTCCATAAAATACTCATTGCCTTTTAGGTAAGTGTATGGCTTTGCTTTCATCCGTCCTAAGCAGAAGATATTGATTGCCTCTGAAACCTGTGTCATTGTTATTAAGACAGAGAGCCTGGGATTTTAAATATTTTGCTCTCAGACACTAAATAAATAAGTAAGCCCAGCCATGACCAAGATGCTCTCACCAAGGTTTCTCAGTTCTTGCCTGTATATGCACTAATAATTGCCATTTGCTAAGGACAGGAATGTTTGCCACTAACCTCCCAGGTATTCAGAAGGCTCTACTTATGTGCCTGAGTTTGAAGGCAACTTAAGAAATGAGCCTCTTTGCCCCTGAATGAGAAGTAAACTCTCTGAGATTGGAGAGGAGATGAGGATATGGGTCCTGGGAGCTGATGTGATGAGCTTTGCTAATGGCCATCATGAGAATCAGAGTGAGGACAGAGGCTGAATTCCATTCTAGGGCCTGAGACAGAGAGGACCAGATGGATGTTACAGATCAGCCAGACCTGCAGACCTGGCCTCAAGGTGCTTGAATATATAGCCAGCCATTCCTAGGTCTTCTTTCTGGTCTCTTCCACAAACAGAGACAACACAGAAATCTTTCTGGTTCTCCTCTCCTAGTAAGACCCATTTACCCAAGAACAGGCTGAGGAAGGGGATAAACGGTGGCTGGATAGGAAGCAGATGGATTCCCTCCTAGAAGGACAGAGAGCTCAATGTTTTCAACCAAAAATGTTGAGAAGGGTTAGAAAAACCCTATCCCTCTCTAGTTGAGTCACACATTCTGTGAGACAAGGAGTGGAAAAGGTCTTCCATAGTAACAGGGCTGCAACCTCTGACCACATAGCAGGTGAACCTGGCCTTCACTTTGATGGACTGCTTTCTTCTAGCCCCTTCCCAGCATGCACATGTGATATGTCATTGCTTACATAGTCCACCATGCATTTTATGACTATTTCTATTGCATTCTTTAAGATACGCTTGGCTGATGTTATCACTTCTTCAGGAACCTCCCAGTCTAACTCTGCTGCCAAAGAAGAATCAGCCTAAGCAAGGTGGCATTCTGCAATCTACAGCACGGGACTAACTTTAGGGAAAGACCCTGGCATCCCTCAGCACTGCACCCTGAGGTTTATTCACCATTATCTTATCTGTAGTTTATCGAGTGGAAGCTGGGGCTTCAGTTGGCTGAACGAAACTCACTGTCTTCTTTCTCTAAACCTGGTAGAGCTAGAGTTATAGAACTGTACCTCAGCCCAGGTGGATTTAGCAAGGAATGCTTCCAACTGGTCCTGTATTCTCCACTCTGCAATCTTCTAGAATAGCAGTGCTTAGCCCATGAGTTGGGACCCCTTTGGGAGTCGAACTATCCTTTCACAGAATAGGGGTCACCTAAGACCATTAGAAGAGCTATATATTTACACTATGATTCATAATAGTAGCAAAATTATGAAGTAGCAATGAATATAATTTTATTGGGGGGGGCAATCACCACAGCATTGGGAAAGTTGAGAACCAGTGTTCTAAGGTGTGTAGCCATCCTAGTAAATCCATTACTGAGGGGGTCTCCTGAGACACCGTGCTAAGCCTGAAAGCCTTGACACAAACCATGATGTTTCAACACCTGTCGTCATCCTTCCATTCCTATTCATATATGTGCCTACATGATGTGTATGTTCAACAGGTGCCTGCTAGGAACAATTGTACTTGCATCCCTAGAGACAAGAAAATAACCAGGGAGATCTGTGGAACAGGAGTAGACCTCAGCTCTCCCATTCTCTGACCAAGCAGATGGATTGGTCTGGTCACTTTTGTCTGTCTACCATCTTATTCCAAATGCCAAATGGGAATAGCAATAAGTCAATAGAGGCATTGATAAGGTGTCTAGCCATAGGAAGAGGAGGAAAGTATTTGGTACAGTATTGGTACAAGAGAGGAGGTTCTCTTCTTGATATCCAGGGGTGGCAGTCAGGTACCTTCCTGGGCCTAAGTAATTATGTGGCACTTTATCAGAGCTACTGATCCAGATCCTGTGTTTGGATGGTTAGAAAGATTGAACAGTGTGGTTTATCTACGTATTAGCTGGGTTATCCACACCAATTCTTACCCTTGCCCTGGTGCAGGATTTGGTTATGTAATCCTTTGCAGTTTTCTCATAAATGACATACAAACATTCTTTTAAGTGCTGCAAGAAATGTAAGAAGTATGTGTTTTGTTTTACTCTTGTCCATGTGCTTTTATCTACCAATTTCTTTTTGCCTCTCAATGGTCTGTAACCTTTGTTCCCTCTAAGCTTGTGCATTATCTAGGTTAGCACCCTGATAGTCCTTAACTTCTGTTCCTATATAAGCTAGTGCATTATCTGGGTTAGCACCCTGATGATTCTTAACCTCTGTTCCTATATAAGCTAGTGCATTATCTAGGTTAGCATCCCTATGGTTACCTATGTATTTCCATCACCAGCATTTTTCAGTGCTCTCAGCAGTGTACTTAGAGTGATGTTGTTTCGAATAGACACTGGGTGTTTGAAATGGCTCCCTGTTCAAAGAAACTAAAAAGGGAAATGAAGGCATGAAATGATAGAAATAAAATGAACTTACTGTGCTCTTTTCCTCAAATGTCTTTTTAGTTTAATTATCCTAGAACAAGAAAACTCCTGAACATGTGGCCTATGCCATTGTAAAAGAGATGAGGGTCCTAGAACAAGAGAACTCCTGAACATGTGGCCTATGCTGTTGTAAGAGAGATGAGGGTACCACTTACTGAGATGAGAGGCTCTCTAGAGGATGCAGCTTCAGGAAACAAACTTATAGCTCCCTTTGTCTATGGTTTCTTGCTATTTTAATCAAACTTAAGTAACTGATAAACTCAGTTTCTCCTTGAATGTCTTCAAAACTTCTCTGGGGTAGATTGTAATTTTTTCATACTGTGCCTACTAGAGGCTTGAGAAATCACTGAGAGTAAATTCAGCCCTTGCACACTTTTTGGTGTTAACTGATCCTGACTCAAACGCCATGTGAGTTTTTCTCAAACTTCCTCTTTCCTTTGGATTCAATGTTTCCTCCATAAAGATCCCTGTGTTCCCTACAGTGACTCAGCCTCCTTTCACACCAGCACCTCTGGCTTTTCTCTTCCCAGAACAGCTCTTTGCCAAGAGAATGACTCAGAGCTCAGGTTCCCCAGCACAGTCAGGTGGGGCGGCCCCTGGGCCCTCTCAGCTGACCTTGAGCAAGGTCTCCTCAGGAACCAGGGCAAGTCAGTTTCTGTAATGAGACTCAAGTGGCAGGCAGAGCTTTTTAACAAGAAGGAACAGTTAGGGCATCCTTTTTCAAAAGCAGTTAAGGTTTTAGATGTTTATTCTAAAAAGGTTTATGTAAGAAGAAGTAGATAGTTCATTCTCTAAAAAAAAAAAAAAAAAAAAATTCTCCAGCTCTGGACAGAAAATGTAAGTCCAATTTTTGAGGATTTAATACATATTTCTTGTGAGGTTTAAGAATTATTGATTATAATACTGTCACCAATTAATACTTACACAGCTCAAACGCCCTTTTAATCAAGTAAAAGACTAATTCTATTGTCTTGTATACACAGTTGTTAATTATCCACAGAGATGGATCATGATCGTATCATGGTCAATGTAGTCACTGGATTGAATCTACAGAAATGAAGGCCAGGCTGCACCTGAGCTCATAATATGGAAATGAACACTGTGCTGGGGGGTGGCTCAGACCACATCTGTCTTTCACTCATACCCTGAAATGAAAGCATTAGAATTTTAGTGTGTAGATGAAAGGAAATGGGGCTATGTTCATGAACGTTTCAACAGCATAGCAAGATATCTGGAGTAATTGATATATAAAGAGAAAAGGTGTACTTTGGCACACAGTTTGGAAGTCCCAGTATGTGATCGACAGATTCATTATTTTTAATTGAGAGTGCCATTCTATTGTTAAGTGGAGCATGTGACACAATAATATCACTTTATCACTAACAAGCAAAAGATGAAGAAAAGGGTAGCTTCCTATATCCCCCTGAAAATATACTCCTCTGTTGACCTAACTCCCTACTATAGGGCATATCACTACCGAGTATCATACCCTGGAAATCAAGCCTCTGACACACAGGCCTGTGGGGACCATCAAAAGTCCAATTCACACTGTAGCACGGATCAAAGAGGATAAACGTCAGGCCAAAGGGCAACCTTGTGATTGAACCCAGGGCTCTAATATCACACCTGTTTAACCTTAACACCAGTTTACTTCTCTTGAGCAAAAGAGTAATAAATACAACAGAGATCTTAGTTGTGGGAATTTGGACAATGGAAATCGAATGGTAAATAGAGGTAGAATGATAAAAAAAAAGGAGAGAGAGAGAAATACAGATGTCTAGTTTGCTATTAGAATGCTTCCATATGTTTAAGAAGGGAAATAAAGAGACTAAAGTTAAGAACTGGTGCATGAGTCTGTAAGAGCATGTACATTAGAGGAGAAGGCAGGCCTGCTGGCTGCAGTGGTCCCAAACAGTACAAAGCTTCTTATTTTTTTCTAAATGTCTGACGTGTCTACTGCCATTTCTCCATATGGAGTGAAAGAGTGTTTCATGTACTGAGATGTGCATGGAGACACGTGCAAAAGACCACATGGTTGGCAGGTACTAGAGTATATATACTCCCCACTCTACTCTATATCTGCCATAGGGTGAGATGAAATTGTATTAAAAACTCAGTTTTGCTGCATTAGTTCAAGAAATCATTTCTGTTCTTTAAAGTGTGACAGAAAGCCTGACAGTGCTTCAGGTTGTATTCCCTCGTCTTTGGGAAGGTCTTCTTTGCCAGTGAAGGAGACACCACTGTTTCTATGCCTGGTCTTTAGCTAACATATTCTCCAAGTTTCCCTGTCTTGAAATGCAGTGTGTTAATTGTCAGCTTAACAGAATCTAGAATCACCTGGCAGGTGGGCATCTGGCTATGCCTGTAGGGAATTTCTTCATTAGGATAATTTATGAGGAAAGACCTACCTTAACTGTGAGATCATTCCCTGGGTGAGGGACAGTGGATGGTATAAAGTGGAGAGTTAAGCTGAACACTGTCATGCATTCATAGCTGTCTGTCCTTGATTGTAGACACTATATAACAAGATGCCAGCCCCTGTTGCTTTGATTTCCCCCAACAGGATGGACAGAAGAGATCCTTTTGCTTTAAATTGTTTTGTCAGAGTATTTTATCAAAACAGCAGTAAAAGGAATGAAGACAATGGACCTAACTCTGTATGACACATTCAATGCTAAGTTCTCAGACAAACAACGTTCCCTATGACAGGCAGTGAGCAAACCTTCAGAGAGCAAGTCTCATTGAGTGTCTGATCCTAATATGTAGCTCCTTCATACATCAGATGCTATAGACCCTTCTCTGAAGCATCCTGTGTTCTGACCATCTTTCCTTCCCAGAAAATTCTGTTACTGACTTAGCCTATCCCAGTTTTCTGCATTTAACCTCTACTCTCAAACCTGCCCAATTTCCAATTGATAATTGGAAATTTTTATTGTCTTACTCCCCTGCTTATAACTTATTTAACAGTTACCTAATATTACAAAACCATCACTTATCTAGTATCTCCAGTCTTGTCTTATCTGAAATCACTGTCTGTTACTCTTCTGGCTTTCTACAGTTAGGGATGGCTTCTTGATTCCCACTTCCTCTCCCCAAATCCTCTGTGTGTGTGTGTGTGTGTGTGTGTGTGTTTATATGTATATGTGCACATGTACATGTCCCTGTGTATTATCAGAATCCAAGAATATTTAGCCATCTAACAAATCTATAATTCATATAACAAATGTCTTTCCAACTTAACATAGAACATCTGTGACAGGCTACTTATAAAGTAGGGAGAAAGCCAGGCGTGGTGGCACACACCTTTAATCCCAGTACTCGGGAGGCAGAGGCAGGCAGATTTCTGAGTTCAAGGCCAGCCTGGTCTACAAAGTGTGTTCCAGGACAGCCAGGGCTATACAGAAACACCCTGTCTCAAAAAAAAAAATTTTTTTTACAGAGAAGTCTATTTACATTATGGTTTTAGAAGACCAAAGACATAACACCTATATCTGTTCTGCTCATGTAAGAGTATGAATTACAGAATTCATCACATCTCTAGTCAGAATGATAAGGGTCATTTAATCTCCAAGGTTAGATCTCTGTGATCTAAATAGATTCAGCCTACCAAAGGTCCCAAGCACTTCACAGGAGTGCCACTCTAGAATCAGCCTTCATAAATGGGCCTCTGGGATGTGCACTTAGTACTCTATGCTATAGTACGCTCTGTATACAAGTGGTGCTAAAATTAGTACTTATTTTTTAGCAATTTTTTGCTTCATTTCAAACTATATGATAAAATCATTTCAAGTTTTCCATTAAAACCACAAATATCAGCTCAAAAATATAAGCAAATGTAAGCAAGCAAGCATGACATTCTTCTCATTCTGTGGATTTGGCTAAGAGTCCTAGCAACTTTTGATTCCTCCATCACCCCAGTGTCCTACGAATGTATCAGCCTGCTGAAGAGGATTGAACCTGTTTGCATTTGCAGTTAAGAAGCCCTTCTTGAATCTTTATTCAGTGAAAATGGACCTCATAGGTTTATACTAGTGGTACTAGTAGGAGTCAGGCCTTGTTGAGATAGATATGGTCTGTTGGAGGAAGCATGTCACTGGGAAGGGGGAAGGGGGATCTTTGAGGTTTCAGAAGCTCAAGCCAGGCCCAGTGTCACTCTCTGCCTATTGATTCAGATGTAGAACTCTCAGCTACCTCTGCAATACCATGTTTGCTTCTGTGCCTCTAAACTTCTTGGCATAATTGATAATAATGGACTAAGCCAGCCCCAATTAAATGTTTTCCTTTATAAGAGTTGCCATGGTCATGGTGTCTCTCTATAGCAAAACAAACATGTTTTTTTTAATGTCCATAATAGATTGGGATCTTAACAAACAAAATATAGGAAATGTCACTGGGGGCGGGGGGGGGGGATAAAAATATCATGTCATCTAGAAGTCACAGAGACTCTTGACAGCCAAGAGACCTGCAAGTAGAACCTATGCCTGGGTCAGGCTCACTTTGTGAGGAAAGTTCCATCTCATATTGCCCTCCACAGGGAAGGCTTCTTAGACCTATACTTGTACCTGCTCAAGGTGACATTCTGTGTGCTCAGCGCTCTTGAGGGGGTGTACATGCCTAGTCCTGGCTATTTGTTAGCATGTGAGTACACACAGGATACTGACCATGATTCATCCGATATTGTAGTAGATTTTGTTCTGCAGCATTCTGGTAGATGATACACAGGTTAAGAGTAACAAGGTGGCTTTTACTCTGGATCTATTGATCTGGCTCAGTAAAGAGGACTTACACGTTTATGAGGTTAAGAAGCCTGATTCAGAAAGAGAGGGTGCTGTTTCTCTTCTGCCTTCCTCAAGCTTTGACAGTCCTAGAAGAAGGGATCCTAGTGTGAAGGAGATGGGCCATCAGGCTGTGCCCTTACCGTGGATCCCAGTGCCTTCCTCTCCTCTTATCCTTCCCAGTCACCATGAGATAAACAGCCTCTCAACCGCAGGCTGCCATGGTGTACTGTGCCATCACTGCTTTAAAGGAGTGTGCAACTTGTCCATTTACTGAACCTCTTGATTCTGTAGACCAAGACATGACTCCCCATTTATTAGGCATGTTTGTCACATATTATTCTCAAAGAGACCATGTTCGTGTCCTCCATATCCATGGCAGGGCTACCTAGCTTTCTGGAGTTCAGATTACCTGACTTCATCTAGGGTTTCTTCTGGTTTGAGACTGCCAGTATAGCAGACACTGCTGTGAAGTGCTTTTTGTCATAGGCTTATACAGTTCACAACACGCCTCCATTCAGTAGACTTGAGTGGTGAGGTATAGACAATTGGCATCTCCGCTTTGTAGATGAGGGAGTTGCTTGGGTCGTAAGTAGAAAAGCTAAGCTACAAGCCCATGTATTTCCATGTTCATCACAGCTCCACAGCCTTGATGGGACCAGAGCTGTACTTGCTCATCAGGTGAATTACATGCTACTGGTGGTTCTTAGACCCAGAGTACCAGAGTTAGGGGATTCAAAGTGAAAATGTAGGGTTCCTCCAGCCCAAATTGCTCTGCATCAGTCTTTGTTACACAGTCTTTCCATGTCAGCTAAGTGAACTACTGCAGTGGTTCTCAACCTTCCTGATGCTTGCGACTCCTTCATACAGTTCCTTATGCTGTGGTGACCACCATCATAAAATTACTTCTTTGCTACCTCATAATTGCAAGACTTCCCCCAGATCCATCCCTTATACAGTCACCAAATGCAGGCACTATTGTAGATGCCAAGAAGTATATGCTGACAGGAGCCTGATATAGCTGTCTCCTGAGAGCCTCTGCCAGAGCCTGACATATACAGAGGTGGATGCTTACAGCCAACCATTGGACTGATCATGGGGACCCCAATGGAAGAGTTAGAGAAAGGACTGAAGGAGCAGAAGGGAAAAACAACGTCAACCAACCAGAGATCCCCAGGACTAAACCATCAACCAAGGAGTTCACATGGAGGAACCCATGGCTCCAGCTATATACGTAGCAGAGGATGGCCTTTTTGGGCATCAATGGGAGAAGAGGCCCTTGGTCCTGTGGAGGCTCTATGCCCCAGTGTAGGGGAATGAGAGGGCAGGGAGGCAGGTGGGAGTGGGTGGGTGGGGCACACCCTCCTAGAAGCAGGAGGATGGGGAATAGGATAGAGGATTTCTGCAGGAGAAATTGGGAAAGGAGATAACATTTGAAATGTTAATAAATAAAATATCTAAGAAAAGAAAGAAGACAGAAAAGGAAAGGAGAGAGGGGAAGAAAGAAAAGAAAAGGAAAGGAAAGAAAGAAAGAGGGAAAAGAAAAGAAAAGAAAAGAAAAGAAAAGAAAAGAAAAGAAAAGAAAAGAGAGAAATATCTGATATTCAGGATATCTGATATGCAACTCTCAAAGGGTTGTGACCCACAGGTTGAGAACTGCTGCTCTAGAGAAAACTACAGCTGAAATAAAACCACTTTAAAGTTCACTCAGCACCAAGTTATTACATTCTAAGCTTGTTAGGAGCCAGCACAGAGGTAAAATCAGTGAAACCAATACAGGCATGAGCCAGTTGTTATTAGTGGAATATGATTTGGCTCATAAAATTAATTTTCAGCTTTCCAAAAAAAAATTGCTATTTGCCAAGGTTAAGAGTCTTTTTCAAAGATAACAGTCCCTAACACCTAGTACTTAGTCCCCAGAACCTACAGTCTTTGCCTTAAAGGGATGCCAAATAAATAGAACTAAAGAAAATTTTATGTATTTTAATCAATGCATAGATTATGTCAAAATGTACCCCTGTTCTAATATGTTCAGATTATAAATATCTATGTCATAATTAAGCTTAAGGAATGACCATAATTTAGCTTCTTTGTAAAATCACACTTTAATGTTTATATGTGTACACCCAGTGAGTTTAGATAAAACAGTCTTTCTCTCCAGTATTCCTCAGCCATCAACATTATTTGACTGATTTGATAAATTCCCAGTTTCAAATGGTGTTAAAAGTCATATATCTATTGTATAACTCCTGCAATAGAATGGTGTTTCTAGACAGGACTGTCTGTCTTTCATAATGAAATTCTGAACTGTGAATTCCACTTTCTTACTATAAAACGTTATCTGTGTTCCCTTCATTTCTGGAAGAGGTTTGAGTACAGGGATTGTTTATGTTTCTTGTTACAGGATACTATGAGTATAGATGCTGAATGTAATAAACCAAGTGGTAGTTACCTCATTTCCCAAACTTTAGAAAGGTTTATGATTGCTGATTGATGGTGTGCACTGGAATGTATGTGGCCCTAGGAAGGAAACTGGGCATCATCTCAGAATGATGCCTTCATACTTGGTAGCATGCTGTGGAGGAAGAGTGTCAGCGTGAAGATGAAGTAGGACTTTATCCAAAACCTATCAAGGACAGTTATTTTTTCCCTTTAACCTTGGCCTTTGGATTAGAGGGCTGTCAAGGTGAACACTGCTCCTTGGCTGTCTCGTAACTAAGGTCCCTTGTAAATCTATGGCATTTTTGTTGTTGCAACAGTTTTATGTTCTTCTGTACATAAATATTTTCTCTGACAGCATGAGGAACTAGTGCCATGAATATTCTGTAAGCAGCTGTAAAAATTCTCAGTATGGCTCTGAAGTTTTAGGAGGTCAATCAAATGGCCCTACAAAGGACAGAGGAGCTGAAATAAAAACCTTCATAGCTGAGCGGTTTTATCTCACATCTACTGTGGGATCTTAGTCCTGCCCATCACAGGCACCCCTTGCATTGTCTGCTGAAACCAGGGGATGTTAGTATAAAAGGATCATAAAGCATTTAGTCACTTGAAGGTCGTCTGTGTCGAGGCTGTTACTTCTACAGTACTGAGGAAGTTGAGGTTCTTTCTTAACCTTGCTATTTACATTGAGGATCTAAAGGGAGATAGATGGTGCTTTTATCCAATGCCTGTTATCTTTCATTGTGCTTTTGTATATACACTGTCTTTGTGTCACATTAACTTAGTCTTAATGGCTAAATGTATTTACAGGGGCCTGGGTGGGCTTCCTACCCTCAGAAATGTGTAATGGGATCTGTACTGGCAGGCATTACCTTCTACTAGGTATCCAAAGGGCTTTTCTTTCTTTTTCACTCTTTCCCAATAGAGGCTATGGTTTTGTTTTAGGATTCAATTTGCTGTGAAAAATACACCTTAAACAAAAATAAAACTCATGACAATATAAAAACCCTCATTGAGAGAAAACTAAAGATTATATATAGCTTATATGTAGGCTTTAAGAAATAGTATAGAGTCTGAGTTAGTCATTACAATAGTTTAAATAGTTCTTTATTTACTCTAGGCCATAAGGTCAGTTTTAGAAGAAAGCATTTCTAGAAGCAGTACTTACTAGACTTGGGCCAGCAATGCCTAAGGTGCTTGGATTGATCTGCCACAGCGAGAAACAGGCAGACAAACAAACCCTAATATCTGCCATTATGGTGCTGCTTATTACTAAACACATGAAACTCAAGAAGAAGGAAGATCAAAATGTGGACACTTTGCCCCTTCCTAGAATTAAGAACAAAGCACACATTGAAGGAGTAACAGAGATCAAGTGAGGAGCTGAATCTAAAGGATGGACCAACCAGTGACTGCTGCAGCTGGGGATCCATCCCATAATCAGCCACCAAACATAGACACTATTGCATATGCCAGCAAGATAGTGCTGAAAGGGCTCTGATATAGCTGTCTCATGGGAGGCTATACCAATGCCTGGCAAACACAGAAGTGGATGCTCTCAGTCAGCTATTAGATGGTACACAGGGTTCCCAAGGAAGGAGCTAGAGAAAGTACCCAAGGAGCTGAAGGGATCTTCAACCCTATAGGTGAAAGAACATGAACTAACTAGTACCCCCAGAGCTCATGTCTCTAGCTGCATACATAGAAGAAGATGGCCTAGTTGGCCATCACTGGGAAGAGAGGCCCCTTGGTCATGCAAACTTTATATGCCCCAGTACAGGGGAACGCCAGGGCCAATAGGGGGGAGTGGGTGGGTGGGTAGGGGAGCAGGGTGGGGGATGGGGAGGGTTTAGGGGATTTTTGGGAGAACATGTGAAATGTAAATGAAGAAAATATCTAATAAAAGATGGAAAAAAAACCAATGTGAAGCACAGGAGGATTGAATACACACACACACAAAAAAAAGAAAAGTTTGCCTTTTATACATGTGTAATGTTTTTCTGTCCTTCTCATGCATCAACATATTTTGGGTAGCACACCTGCAAGTTGCTAGTTTTATTCTAAACAAAGCTTAAGGCATTTATCCTCTTCAGAACATTCCTTTGAGCTACCTCAGTGATTTCATATCATTACCTGTAAAGGGGCCCCTACATGCCCTGCCCTCCATATATGTGCATGCATGTGTGCTTCTGCACACCCTCTCACACCATACAAAGCCTGGGAAGTGATACTACCTAATCTTAATGTTAGTAACAACAGCATTTATAAACAGCAGCAGCAATTATTATGACATCTAATATTGCCCTTCTTAAAACATTTTCAGGATGTTCTTAATCTCCAGCATGTTCCCTCTTAACAGATGAGAAAACTGGAAGCCAGGTTTCCCCGTGAGGCTGCCTTCTTCTCAGGATAGGTGGGCTTTGAAGGCATAGCTCTCCCTTCCCTCTTAGGGCGGCCATCTGCCCACCATGTCCCTTATGTCATCATACCACATGTTCCTCCAAGAAGTGATATGTGAGTCAAGGTTGTTGTCACATCTGTTTCCAGGAGTTAAGTTTGAAGCACAGGAGAGTCAACGCCTTTCTCTGAAATATGTCCATGAAGGTAGTGCCCTCCTCACCTCGGTACACATGATTGCCTCCTTTTCTTCCAGCTGAGCCTCTGCCCTATGTGAGTAGAGGAATGTGTGAGTCCCTACTAGCCATTGATCACAAATCCCTCATCCCCCAGCATACAGGAAGCTCCTAGGGGATACTGTCCACTCATTGCAGCACACATGAGATTACATGTGTGTACATGTGCTTACACATGTGTCCCATCTTTGGTTTAGCAGCTGCTCCCGAGAACAACAGAAATTTGCAATCGAGGTGACTATAAGTCACAGCATGATGTGAAGAATCCTGAGCACCAGCTTTCCCCAAAGAAAATATTCCTGACCCCTGCTGGTCTTTGGCAGATCAAAGAATAGGGAAACATTTAAAAGTAGGTAACTTTTAAATATTAAAGTCAACTTCCCCACCTGACAGTCTTATAAAAATCAAAACCGGGCTGGTGAGATGGCTCAGCAGGTAAGAGCACCCGACTGCTCTTCCGAAGGTGATAAGTTCAAATCCCAGCATCCACATGGTGGCTGACAACCATCCGTAACGAGATCTGGCGCCCTCTTCTGGAGTGTCTGAAGACAGCTGCAGTGTACTTACATATAATAAATAAAATAAATCTTTAAAAAAAAAATCAAAACCTTACTCCAAATTATTATGCTACTTACCCTGAAAACCAAAAATGTAGGCATCTCTTTTCCTAGTGCCTGGTCTCTGGAATACAAGATAAATGTGAACCGATATCTCCACTGCAAAGCAGCCAGTTGCTATGGAGACAGCTTACTAGTTTGTAAACCTAGTTCCTGGAATTTGAACTTTATACTAGTTTTAGAAAATACAAATTCATCTAGAATCAGATTCTGGTTTTATTTTTTTAAGTATTTATATAAAATTGCAAATATCAGGATGCTATTAAATGTGATGTAACTAATACTAAGGCAGGCTTGCTAATGCCAGGAGGGCTCCCCATTACTGTGCCTGACTGAGGCTAGCATTTCCACATCCTGCTTTTGGCTTGGGGAGAACATCTGGAAGAATGTAGTTTTATTTTTTTTTAAACTCTTGTGTTGGTGCTTTTTTTTTTTAACTTTAAATCCTAACATGCTTATGGGGAGCTATGCTATTTACCCTGCCTGTGTCAGTGCTGGGAATGCACACATAACCTCACTTCCCTCATTAATAGTAGCTTTTGTAGTAGTCTTTCTTTGCTTGTTCATTCCTTAACGAGAGGGTGAGAGAAATCTCAGGAGTTGAACAGAGTCTTCAACGGTTGATGATAATGAATTGTGATGCACTCAAACATTTAAATATAATTTTTAAGATACTGATACTGTCCAAAATTTTTCAATGCAGGAAATTTAAGTTCTGAGTAAATAGCAGCATGAAGCATATCATAAAACCTGGGAAAGCAAGCTTCCTTCCCATGTCTGCTCCACGCCTCCGTACTGCATGACTCCTCCGATCTCTGTCCCTGCTGGGCATGGTTAGTGTTCTCATATACTACATTAATAGGCAGACAGTTATTGTTATTTAATATATACACATTGTTAAAATTTATTTCTCAGTATTCCTTTACTATTACATTGTAACTTGATTGTGGTGGACAGATGTTTCCAGCCAACAAGGCAGCCATAATTCTAAATGGAACAGGACCTATTGCCTCTAAACACCATTTGTACCTGTTTCCTGTAAGCTGCGAGTCTACACTGGGAGCCAAGAGGCAGGAGCCGCTGTCTCCGTGAGAATCCCAGAGCACAGGGAAAGACAGCAGAGCCATATGTAGAGCTGCAGCAGTGGCTGGCTAATATTTCTGCTGTTTTCAAGGTCCACGAGCAACATTTAAAACTTAAAAATCTCCAATGTTAATGTGAATTGTAGTCATTCTCCAGACCACTGCGTCATTTCCTTGCTCAGTGAGAACTCAGTTTTAATAGAGGCTAAAATGTCTGTTGACTTGCTTTTTCTGCTGTAACCTGGGCTTCTTCAGTATGCATTTGCTAGGAAATAATTGAAAGGCTAGTAGGAGACATCTTTTCTCAGACTACTCATATTGCAGTTTTTGACGTTCCTATGGCACTCATCTTTCAGGGTGTACCTGCCCCCCCTCCCAAAAAAACATAATTGGGTTATATTTCTTGGCCTGTAATGTAGAATTATGGTAGAAAGGGAGAATAGATCTACCTGCTTTCTCCAAAAATAGTAACAAAACTTTTACAACCTAATGTTCAGGGTTGAGGGTGGTGATGGTGGTGCTGCTCTCCTCCTCCTCCTCCTCGTCCTCCTCCTCGTCCTCCTCGTCCTCCTCCTCGTCCTCCTCGTCCTCCTCCTCGTCCTCCTCGTCCTCCTCCTCTTCCTCCTCCTCGTCCTCCTCCTCTTCCTCCTCCTTGTCCTCCTCCTCTTCCTCCTCCTCCTCCTCCTCCTCCTCCTCCTCCTCCTCCTTCTATATTTTCATGCAACCTGCTTTGATCATATTCATCCTCTCCAAATCTACACTAATTTCCTTTCCCACCCAACTTTATGTCTGCTTATCCCCATCAAAGTCAATTTGTTCTGCCCAGACGTTCTTGGTTGTGTGGCCTTCCACTGGAACATGGTTGACTAATCAGGGGCTATTCCTATAGAAAAGTGACTCTTCCAGTAGATCACAGTTGCCATGCTGGGATTTGGACTGGCTTGGGCTTGAACAGGTCTTACACATAATGTTACAATGTCTACAAGTTCATATGTGCACCCACCTTGGTGTGGCCAGAAGGCACTGTTTTCTTGCCCCCTGCCTCTGGTTCTTAACCCTCTTTCCACATCTCTGCTACGATTCCTAACCCTTTGGGGTTGGGTTGCAATACCTATGTTCTACTTAGTACTGACCATTACATAGTTGCTTATTCTCCCTCCACTCCTTGACAAGTTGAGAGGCTCTGTGTCACTCATCATCAACCACAAACGGAAGTGTCTCTGATGAGGGCTGAAGGTTGCCTTAATCTATATATGATAATGATGTTAGGAGTTGGTTGAGAGCACCTGAGAGAAAACTATCCATTGAAAGACAAATAGATGGCAGTTGTACATATTTTCAAGTAATATAAATGTATTATATGTGTTAAAAAGTCAACTTCTTTCTAGCTTTCTATGCTATAAGACATTATTTTAGTCATTTTAAACAATGACTCCTGTAATTTGTCAAGTCTTTATTTTCATAGGATAGGTGCTGTTGAGAATTTATTATACTCAGTTTCCTTTTACAGTATTACTTAAATGTTTGAAATTGTGTTTGTTTCTATGCACATATAACCACTCTGAATATTCCAAAAGGTAATGTTCCAAAGAGATTCTCAGGTAGAATGTCTCAGCAATTTTTTTAAAAATGAAAAACCATTTCATTAAAGGTAGAAACACGGTGCCTGTCTTCTGGCTGTACAGCTTACGTTTTAATAAGTAGCTTTGCATCTAGCACATCACGCTATTGGAAGCAGGTGTCTTCCCCATAGTCTAATTTACAACAAGTGAGCTTGGGAGCTTCCTCTGAAATGTGCCTATCAGGCATACAGCTCAAGACTTGTTGGGAAACATGTGGACTAGTTGCTTTGAGAAACCATATCTTAATATGGATAATGTGACAGTTTACGAGACTTGCGTTTTCCTGAAAGTGCTTTGAGTTGCCTGTTACCAAAGATTGGGGCAAAACCCTGCACCTGCCTTGTGTCACAGCTCAGTTGCCTAATGACATTCTGGCCTATCAGGCAAGCTACTTCACTATAGTATTCCTCCGTTTCCTTGAGGTTGTGTGATTCAAGGGAGATGGTGCATATGAAGTACCCAATGTCTGCTGTCATTTTCTACCTGATTTATTGAATGTGAAAGTTTGGATTCATTTTCAGATTCTTATTTTTCTTACATTCAGATATTCTTTTTAATTTCAAAAGTTTCCAAAGCTTGGGGAGCTGGTGGTTTCGTTATCAGCATAAATAAATTAACAGTTCTCTCTTCCAGCTTGTTGGGTTTGAACAATGTGTCTAGTGGATTTAGATTGCTCCTAATCATTGTTTTTTGCTTACATGATGCTAGTCTGTGTGATTTCCAGTTAATTGTGCTCTAGTTTCAATAAAAACCAGTTTCCCAACACCATAGTTCAAATTTAGCTAATGATAACTGTATGTATACAAAATATAAACCTCAGAGTCAGCTCTCCCTTCCACAAAGCAGTGTGTAAATAGTAGATGCCTGTCCTCAGCAGTGGGTGGTAATGGCAGTTCTTTTCTGACCTTTTAGTCCCCACCAGTGGTGTGACTGGTCATCTTCAAGACAGTGCAAACAGACAGGAGTGCTGTAAATGTGTGGCCTCCTTGTCTTTCGGTGTTGACTCGTGAGAATTTGGACAGAAACAGACACTTAACAAGAGAAGACTGCCAATGTAGGAAGGTGATATGGAATAATAAGAAAAAAGTGGTGCTTCTGGGGGTGAAACTTGAACCACATTTATAGGTGCTTTGCCAGTATAGTAGATCTTGCTCCTAGAGACTATTGCCCAACAAGAGTAGCTTAGTGAAGGCCAAATTAGTAGCTTCTGAGTAAGGAATGTGGTGACATGTCTCAGTAAGATATTCTTTTGCTGCAAAGAAAGACCATTGACCAAGCAAGTCGGAGAGGAAAGGGTTTGTTTGGGTTACACTTCACTGTTTTCATCGAAGGAAGTCAGAAAAGGAACTCAAACGCAACAGGAACCTGATACAGAGACAGGAGCTGATGCATAGACCATAGAGGGGGTGCTGCTTACTGACTTGCTCCTCATGGCTTTCTCAGACTGCTTTTATTGGGGAAGTTCCTCAACTAACCTTCCTACCTTTCAGAGAACTCTAGCATGTGTCAAGTTGACCTAAACTAGCCAGCACAAGATGCAAAGGATCAGCTGTACCAGAACAAATAGACAAAAACCAGGGACATCACTGTGCTTTCCACCAGAGTCCTCAAGGATAGACTTGGAAGTTACTATAACTATAAAGGGCTAAATGGGAGCTGCCTCGGACTGAAAGGACAGAAGACCAAGTGTCGAAGAGATGCTCACTGCATTGTGTGCACTCTGATAAGATAAAGAAGGAAGGCTGTATTCCAACCTATCCTGATAAGAAACACACACAAACACACACACACACACACACACACACACACACACGAAAATTCTCAGTGTGCTTGTCAAATTATAGTGTTTTAAGTTATCTTCATTATGTGTTCATTATAATGATAGGACATATTTAAGAGTCACAGAATAGTCATAATTTTGCCATTAAGTACAAATTGCACAGCTTTCATTTATATGGTTATTTTTATGCTTAGAACTTTTCAAAGCAAAACCTGTAATGACAGATAGGAGCTGCCCTTGCCATTTTGTTTTAGATTGCTAAAACACTAATTCACCCATAACCCTTTGTATTTGTAAGCATTTCCAAGTACACTGGTACTTTTTAAAGGCAATCCTCTGCCTGTTGATAATGTAGGTGATTATTTCAGGGATCTTCTTAGATACCAAACCCTCAGGGACTCACTTATGTAAAATACATAAGTGTTTGCATATACCCTAATACATACTTTGCCATTGGTTTTAAATCATCTTTACTTAACTTTTGACACATAATGCAATGTGAATACTTGTTAACCTCTTCCGTCTGGGGAATAGTAACCTAAAAGACCCTAGACAGGTTTAGTCCTGGCAGTTTTACCTCTGTCTGCAATCCATGCTCCTGACTTTGGATGAATGCGGACTTCACAGATGCAGGCAGGGGAGTGTGGTCACTGCTGTCTTCTATTTACAGAGCACTGGACCTTCTTGTATTTGTCATGCCAAAGGGTCAGAAACCTAAAGCCTGAATATTCAGACTTGTGTTTCTGTGGTACTTTTCAGTGAAACGTTTTATAGTCTGAAGCTTATTTTGCTCTTTGTATGTCAAAGAAAGGGCTTTACTAACACAATCCACAGGCAGTTGGCCATAGGCAGATAAAGTCCTAATGACAGTTCCAGTCTCGTGGGGCTATGAATCCAGTCTCATTTGCTAGTATAAGTCATCAAGATACAAAGTTCATGATGTCCTTTTAATATGCATACAATTTTTATTTTCAAAGGTCTAAAATAATTAAAGCTTGTATCATGCAACCTTATAATATATAACTCTAAACCCTCAAAATTGATTGATCTTGGAAGATGTTACCATAATAAATAATATAAAGAGCTTTGGATGTTTTTAGTTTATTCATTTGTATGCTAAAGGAGAAAACTTGATTACAGCTTGTGAGATAGTTCCCAGGACCCCCAAATGCCTCGTTCTACTGTGCTCCAGGAGGCCCTAGACTACAAAGTGCTTACTTACATGCAGTATGCTCTGTGTTATCTGAGGAATGTCTGTGCTGTCACAGGTTGGTTAAATCACATTAAGAGATGCATTTCAGCATTCATCTGAGAGTGGGATCTTTCCATACTAACTTTTCAGTGCTTTACTAAAGTGACTTCCTCAACAGACAAGAAACAGTGGCTTTTGGCCTTTTGAGGATCAGCCCTCTTGTAAATATAAACTTACAGTTAGCTTCATGTAATATATTTTATATTCACCAACTTTACCTTCTCCCCACCCAAATAAGACTTTCAAAAATATTCCAAAACATTGTTTGAGTCTAGAGTGAAGATGCCTATAAGGAATGGTTAAGTTATAAGTCATCTCAGGAGGAAAGATAGAAGACATGAGGACTAGAAGATATTCTCCAACTCTGAGGGAAGGCAGATGTGGAGAGTAGATGACCCTCTGCAACACAATGGCGGGGTGGGGGGTAGACCCAAGATGTTCACTGACAGGGAAGATAGACATGGAGACAAGAAGATGATCCCACACACACAGTGAGGGTCAAAGACATGGTGACTTGACCCTCTATATACCCCAAGGGATACAGATGTGATGAATGGGTGACTGACCCTCTTGTGCTTCTCTGATTCCACTGTGCATACTCCATAGCCAAGAGCCATTTGGAGACTAGGAAAAGTGGAGAACTGGGAGCTGTAGGTGCTGATATGCCAGTCCTTTGGGATGTTGATAGATGCACAGAAAGCTAATGTTGCTTTCATACAGGTCTAATCTCAGGCTTGACTCAGACAAACATGAAGCCTAGCCTAACCTTGAATCTCCCATGGTACTTTCTGGAATATTGGAGACATCGGCTGTCCTGGAATTGCTGCTGCCCTCATCCCCAAAGATCCAGCCCAGGGTGTGGGGTGTTTTCATCCAACTATTCTCCCTCATCCATGATTAGTTACTTCCCCAGCCTCCCTTATCTTGCTTAAGTTGTTCTAAGGTTTCCACGTACCCTGCATACCTGTCTCACCTCCCACTTCAGCATTTACTAAGCTGCAGCTAATGTAAGAAATTCTTTTCTACTCATTCCAAGAACCTCATTGCTTTTCCTGCAAGTGGGTTGTTCTGGGGAAGGGGGTGTCCACTGTGCATGGGCACACAACAGCATGATGTAAACTCATTGAACCTTTTCAGATCCTAGTAGGAACTCCTGGGGGCCGGTTCTGTTTCTGAGGACCTAGCTATCAATGAGCAGCAGGTTTAGTAGATCACCCTTCTTGTTTATGTGTACAAGTATCATCTCTAGGCAACCTGTTTCGCTTTATTTTTTTTTCTACTAGACCTTAACCTCTGTATCATATCTGTATGTCACTTCACACCAAACATACAGTCTGAAGTTTGGCCTAGAAGTCCCTGCTCCATAAATAGTTTTTTGTCAGCTGATCAAATGAATTATTAGAAGCTTAGGTCAGGTACCAAGTTCTTTATAGTCCAGGCACCAAGAAAGACTACAATCCAATTTTACAAATTTGCCATAATATTTACAAGAATAATTTTCTGCTAAATAAATTTGGCCCTGGCAAGAGTCTATGAAAATAGAAGTATTGAAGGCCCCAGGGCTCAATTCACTTATTAGTCTTAAAGAAAGACACACTAGCTGTTCCTAACAACAGCCCTGAAATGGGTTTCCTTTTCTACAGTGTTAATCCTGCCCAGAGGCTGTGCTGTCTCTGGCTGGGCAGAATGAAGAGGGTTCCATAGGAGGGCAGTGCGGAGGCTGGTTGGCTCACACTGTACCCCCACCCGAGCTCCACTTCCACAGTTGTAGAAAGGCTGTCCAGAAAGAAGGTTAGGAATCCTGGACAGTGGCAAGATGCCCAGGACATTTGACAGGCCAGCAGGCATTTCCAGTGCCACCAGAGACACAGGAAAGTTGTAGTATTGCCAGTGCCGGCAGCCTGCCCTGGTGTCTCCCCCTCAGACTAAATAACACCCTGCAGTCTGCATGCCATTAACCTGCCTTTTATGCAGCCAGCTCGTTATCCTGAGCGGAGCCTGCAGCACGTGCACACTGAGGTTATTCAGGGTATTCATTCAGAAGCCCAGGGATATGACCAAGGAAGCTATAGACACCACGCCCCCTTTCTGTGACCATGCTTCTCTTTCTTCCTGTGCCGCCAGGGAAAGCCACGTATCCCTGTAGATACGTGAGGCCCAGTGAAGACCTGAAGCTTCTATCCAAAGAAATAATTCATGATTCGAAATGAGGAGAAATTTGTTCTGCGTTTGGGTATCTTTAAAAATATGGATTGATCAGAATTATTTATTTAGGAAGCCCTCCAAGTACATGGTTCTCTATCATCCCTAGTGTTTTGGTGGGAGTAAGAAGTAGTGATGTGTATTGATTAATGTAACATGTTCTAAAAACAAAAGACTATTAAGTTCTGTGATTAGGCAAAAAAGGAGGAAACCTTTATACAGAAACTTTATGACATTCTTAGCCATTTTGTTTTGGTTTGGTTTGGTTTTTGGTTTTTTGAGACAGGGTTTCTCTGTATAGCCCTGGTTGTCCGGGAACTCACTCTGTAGAGCAGGCTAGCCTTGAACTCAGAAATCTGCCTGCCTCTGCCTCCCCAGTGCTGGGATTAAAGGTGTGTGCCACCATGCCTGGCTTTTCTTAGCCATTTTTAATGATAGTGAAAAGGACACTGGTTAAGATTCTTAAAATTTTAAATCTTAAGAGGACCAATGGCTAATATAAGTCACACAGACACATGGTGTCGGCACCATGATTGAGAATATAAAGTAAGTGTTGCACGGATTCATTCATAGTGAACACTAAATTGGGATTTAAGTAAAAGCATCTTTATTTCAATTATCTCTTTCCTGGTAGCATTCTGTTTCTTACTTGTTATTATACTTTGACAATTTATAATTTTCTAAATGTCTGAAATACAAAGTGGCATTATGTATGAATAGAGAGTAGTCATTGAATCAAGTCAGTTAATGTACCCATTGCCTTATATCTAACTTTCTGTGTGTGTGGCTAGAATATATGAAATTTTTTTTTTTTTTTTTTTTTTTTTTTTTTTGTTTTTCAAGACAGGGTTTCTCTGTGTAGCCCTGGCTGTCCTGGAACTCACTCTGTAGACCAGGCTGGACTCGAACTCAGAAATCCACCTGCCTCTGCCTCCCAACTGCTGGAATTAAAGGCGTGCACCACCACACCCAGCTTGAAATTTATTATTAATAGTTTTGTAATACAGAGCACTTTTTAACTGTGTATAGACAGTGGGATACAGTGCTAAAAACAAACTCCTCCTTGAGACTTGGAAGTCTGGAGGATTGCTTCTTATTCTGGAAAATTCAAAACATGATTTCGGCTTCATTGTTGGCCAAATAGTATGCTTCCATTTTCCTCCTTCAAATTCAGGTTAATGGAGTAGAAAATTAGACTGAAAAAAACTTTCTTTCTTTTTTTTTTTTTTTTTTTGAGAAAATTTTTCACAGAATGATGATGATGAAGAAGAATGACCCAGTATGCCAGGCAATAGTGGTGCATACCTTTAATCCCAGTACTCAGGAGACAGAAGTAGTAGGTAGATTTTTGTGAGTTTGAGGCCAGCCTGGTCTACAGAGTGAGTTCCATGACAGCCACGGCTACACAGAGAGATGTTATTTCAACACACAAAAATAAAGCAACAAAAGACCCAGTAGACTCAGATGGACAAACATGTGGTCCCCGGTTGTTAGCTATCTTTGGAGAGATTGAGAAGGTACGGCCCTATTGGAGGAAGCATGTCACTAGGATAGGCTTGGCGTATACATGGTCTCCCTCCACGTCTATCACTGTTTGTGCTTCGAGCCTGTAGCTGTCCTGGGAGCTCCCAGACTCCTGCTGCCATGCTCGCTGCTAAGCCTTCCTACCATGGCAACCATAAGCCAAAATAAACTGTTTCTTTCTGATGTTTGGACATGGGGTTTTATCACAACAGAAAAGTAAATAATTCAGGTGATTATATACAAACCATTTAACTTATTAAAGCATCCATGTTAGATTGTGCCCAATATGTTAAGGAGAGATACAGAAAAGAAATCAAGACTGTGTTTGAGGGATGTTGAGGGAGAATGGAGTCTAAAGCCCAATAGCCCAGTAGGGAGTACGTCATGCTCTGGTTAGAATGTTACTGTTCTCAGTGCAGCATTATTTATAATTCCGTAAACTGATTGATCAGACACATTTTACCTGCTCATAATAATTCTTAAATTCTGGTTAGGAAGATACTGCTTTGGAGTAATGTGGACCTCAGGTGTTAGTCCTTATACACTTAATCCTGTGTTTTGTATTTATTTGCCATACTGAGCATCTGTCCTTGCAAACAGAAATAAGCCTTCTAAGTGCACATATTAATGCCAAGCCAGGCTGAGCACTCATGTGCCAGGTCGGAAGTCCGAACCCGTGGCAGCACGGAGCTGTGCTCTTCTTTCCTAAGATACTAGGCCTCATTCAATACATTATTATTTGCTTATCTTTAATGTGAATTTTAAATTTTTAGTTATCTGATTCTTTAACTCAGTAGAGTGGAAGGAAGCAGTAACTTTGAAGTGGGTAAGCAGACATTATTGGACAGATGTTGAGAACCTTTGGACATGAAAGTAATGACCATCTCTAGCTTCTCCATTGTGGGCCCTGTGTTCCATCATATAGATGACTGTGAGCATCCACTTCTGTACGAGACAGCTATATCAGGGTCCCTTCAGTAAACGCTTGCTGTCCTATGCAGTGTCTGAGTTTAGTGACTGATTATGGGATGGATCCCCCAGTGGGGTAGTCTCTGGATGGCCCATCCTTTAATGAGTCTTAGCTCTAAACTCTGTCTCTGTAACTCTTTTCATGGGTATTTTGTTTCCTATTCAAAGGAGGAATGAAGTATCCACAGCCTGGTCTTCCTTCTTGATTTTCTTGTGTTTTGCAAATTATATCTTGGGTATTCTAAGTTTCTGGGCTAATATCTACTTAAGGGGTCTGCAACCCTATAAGAGGAACAACAATATGAACTAACCAGAACCCCCAGAACTCGTGTCTCTAGCTCCGTATGTATCAGAAGATGGCCTAGTCGGCCATCATTGGGAAGAGAGGCCCCTTGGCATTGCAATCTTTATATGCCCCAATACAGGGGAATGCCAGGGACAAGAAGTGGGAGTGGGTGGGCAGGGGAGCAGGGCGGGGGAGGGGAGAGGGAACTTTCGAGATAGCATTTGAAATGTAAATTAAGAAAATATCTAATAAAAAAATTGAAAAAAAAAGAAAGAAAAAAAGATAAGTAAATAAAGATGAAGAATGGAAAAAAAAGAAAGTAATGACCATTACTAGCAACAAGGTTTATTTATGTAGAACACTAGGAATCTAAACCATAGACATTAAAATGCTTGTGCAACAGGTATAAATGATCAGTAAGCAGAGATATGCAGCCAGCTCCACTGAGAATTAACTACAGAATTCCTCAGATGCCAAAATCTAAAGGTGTTCAAGTCCTTTGTGTGAGGTTCTCAAATGTTCACATATATAACGTCTGCTCGCCCTCCTGAGAAGTGCACACACCTAGAAACAGAGTTTGCACATAGAATCGGAATGCTTATGTAGGGTGTTGAACTCTGTTATTTTATTTATGGAAAAAAAAGTGAGAAAAAGGTCTGTACTCACTAGTATGAAGTTTTAGTTTGATTTTTCCAGGCGTTTTATGTATAGTTATTTGGATCTATATTTACACATGCATAATTGCTTTTTAATTATTCTATCAAATACTGATTAAAAAAATTGTTTCATCCTGTAAATAAAAGTGATTAGTTAGTTGAAGCGTGTTTTAATCTCCCTTATTGACTGATAAGTTCCTCTCTCTTCTGCAAGTAGGGATGGAGGGAGGTGTGCTAGGTTCTAACCCATTCATTTAGCATCTAATTTGTGGGTGACATTGTGTTAGACAAGTGCCACTCCTTACTTAACTGATACAAGTTAATTAAGTTTGCCCTTGAGTATTTACAGTTTGAATTGGTTACACTTGAAGCACGAGTCATTGATGACAAAATTTAATCTTCTTTACATAGTTCTTAAGTACAGTCTAGCTTACAATGAGAAAGTTTAAAATTAATATTGTCATATCAACAATTTCATAATTTCTGTGATAAACTACTAATTCATTTTCGTTTGAAAAAAATATCACCTTGCAAAAAGAGAGCCTTCCGAAGTCCAAGTTACCAAAGTATGGCCCTTGAGGATATATTAATATCACTATCAATAAACCGAAACCACCTTCTGGGAGGTGGTAACTTTCTCATGGGACAGGTTAGTACTGAAGGTCAGCTGGCCTGACCCCGGACTCTCCTAGTAAGTTGTGTCTTGTTGGCATGCAACCCTGGCCTAGTCCCTATGAACAGTTATTCGTACAAACCTGGGAGCACTTTCTAGCACTGTGTTCCCAGATGCAGCCTCAGGTGAAACATTCATCTTTGTGATCCCAAGGTGTGCTCAAAGGTTTCTTTTCAATTCAGTGTCAGTCTGTCTAGGCTGCTATGGTTAAGACCATAATCTGCATGGCTCCAACAGCAGAAATTTACTTCTCAGAAGTCTGGAACTAAAGTAATGATGGCAGTAGATTGTCTCCTTTGAGGTCCCACTTCTTGGTTCATAGATGGGCAGTTTTGCTAGGTCCTCACAGTAGACAGAGAGAACTCAGTCCTCATTTTCTTCCAGGGAGATCCACAGGGATCTTCCTTCCTGAGCTGCTGGCCTTCTACAGTCCATGCCTGCTAATGTGGTTGCACCAATGACTAAGTTTGAGCCTGGAAGTGTTAGGAGGTCACATTCAGACCACAGCAATAAAGAAGTGAATTTGTTCCTAGGAACGATTGGTTAATAAAGAACACATCCCAGCTATTAATCCTGAATGTCACTTCATGAGGTTTCCTAGCTGTAATAGTATTAGGCTCACATCTTATCTGCAATGTTAGAAAGCAGACAGGGAGCACAAGTCACTTTCTGTGTCACCCCCTGTTTAAGAAGCCCGTGCCCTTCTACAGTTCATGCCACTTTATTTGGAGATTCAGTGCTTGAGAGTATCACTGCCCAGCCATTAGTGTCATCTGCCCACTAATAGTAAGTCTGCTCTGGTCTGACCTCGGGGTCTCTAATGAGCATAGCCTGTCACTTCAGAAGAGAAAGACATACTAATGACTCAAAGGCTAGTATTTGTACAAAGAGCCTATGCTTCTCTAGCATATGACTATGGTGTGGAGCAGACACAGATGTCCTGATAGAGTCTCTCTATAGGGAAGGATTTTATTATTCCAAGAGACTTGTTCCTAGAATCTATACTAGCTGTTACTTAAGCATCAAATTGATTTGTGCTGGATAACTATTTATAAGAACAATTTGCATATTTTCATGAAAATGAGAATTTCCTTAAATATACTGTTGTTTATATACAATGTAACTAGCATTCTCAACAGTGTTCACACCGCTCCTATGGCCTCCAGCACCACAGCAAGCCTTACACTGACTTCAGAAACACTGTACCTTCCAAGACCATCCTATATGAATGGGGGCTTCTCCTACTGTTTCAAAACCAAAACGGGCATTTTTCTTCTTATTTATCAAAACAAGTTGTATAATTTAGGTATAGAGCAGTTTCCTTCCACTCCCACCAATGTGACTCAACAGATCTCATAAACCACAGGTTTTTGAGACCATAATCTATGTTTTTACCTATAAATAAGTGGCTACAATAAATCTAACTTATAAATCACGCATGGTAAGAGTTCAACCACAATGTGTTGAGTAGGATAATTATGACAATAAAGCATACCAAATTATCTAAAGATTATGAGTTGTCTATTCTTACTATTTTTTTTCTACTTTATCTTTCTGGACTTCAGTCTAATGAGGCTCTCCTGTATTTGCTGACAAGGGTTGGAAGAGCAAATCAAAGCAGTGTTTTCATGTATGATGTTCCATAGGGTGAGCTAGCCATAAAACTGAGGGATATTCTAGACACTTCCCATGTGTTCATTCAGTTAGCAATCATGGGAGATGGGTACTGTTTTCTGTCTTGTTAGACATGAGCACCTGAGTCACAGAGAACAGGCGTAACTGCTGAAGTGATGGAGTGTGGCCTGAGACCCGCAAGGTGAAGTAAACCATCCCCTCCCCAGGTTGCCTTGGCCAGGCTATTTCATAGCATAATGGAATCCTAACTAAGACAGTTTTGTTTTAATTTGTAACAGACTTCATATACATTGTTGACCAATCTACATGGATCAAAATGTGTGATTCAACATGACACTGTGCTCTAAATATTTCATAGCCCACTGGGGTTCCTAGCCCTATCTGGTTCTTCACAGATGACCTTCCTGGCCCATTTTCCATTTTCTTTAGGACTAGAGAAAAGACTGTCCTTTGTGTGCATTTTGCCTAGTAAAGACTACTACTCAGCTGCTGCTTTTGTAAACAATAAATTCTGTGCATGAGGACACAGCTATGTCCACAGTGATTGGAGCTACAGGCGGAGTCCTGGGATCTTCTTGCAGGCTGCTCCCCTCCCTTCCTCATTTTCCATGCTCACACGTATCATTAGTTTCGCAGTGTACCTTAAGAGATTTATTTTACCAATATACCTTTCAACAGAGAAAACTTGATTTCAGACAAAAACAGCATAAAGTAAAGAAAACAACAGTGTTCATGAACTGTGCCTTCACAGTCAGAAGGGCCCAGGTTGGAATCTTAGCCACTTGGCAGGGTTTTGAATTGGTCAGTTCATTTTTATTTAACAGATACTTATAAACTCTGCACCATGGCCTGTGTTATACTCTGGAGATACAGAGAAAAGAGACCAACCAAGCTGTACAAAGAAGGGAACACTAGCATGAAAATCTGCTTTTATATCTCCAGAAAATGACCACTTGTCCCCATTTGTGGTAGTGGGGATGTATCTTTTGATGTTTGTCAGCACATACTAGGGGCCACCTGAGAAGAGGGGATTTCAACTGAGGGAGTGGTTCCATCAGAATGATTGATATGGGCAGAGCTAGTCCTGGGCATGTGATCAAGTGTGATGTAAGAGAATGGGCTGAGCAATCTGTAGGCAGTAAGCCAACAAGCAGCAGTCCCCTGCTTCATCTTTCTTCCTCCCGGACACTGAAATGTATTTGTCATGATAGTAAACCACAAACTATCAATGCAATTAAATTACTTTGTTTTTATCCAAAGTATCTCTTCAGGTGTATCATTCTCAAGCCCAGAGGCAGAAAGAAAGGATAAACTATAAAGCATTAGGAACCACTGTTACCCTAAAACAGTCCCAAGCTTCTCATACTGGGACACTCATGGCACTGGGATCTGCTGCCCAGATGCAAACTCATGTGTCATTCAGTCTTAAGGAAACACGGCTGAGAAGACCAGAAAGGGCAGATCTCAAATCCTCCTGGGATGGCTAAAAGTTAAGAATCTCCTTACCTGTTTTATTTTATAACACTTTAGTGGAGTTGTGCTCAGAATCCTTAAAGCGATTTGATTAAGGGGGTGGGAAATCAATAACAGGTAAGCCAATTAGATATTTTAAGAGAAATGGTTTCTCTAAGTCTGATAAAGTAGAAGGCAAACTGTGTAAGAGAGCTGGTAACGTTCTGTATGGTACTTTCTGAAGAGCCAATACAGAGCAAAGAGGGCTTAATTCAAAGGCAATGAGATGAGATGATGTGAAAGTCAATCTTTAAGATTGTCCAATTTTCTAAGGAACCACCAGACTGATTTGCAGAGTGGTTGTGCAAGCTTGCAATCCCACCAGCAATGGAGGAGTGTTCCTCTTTCTCCACATCCTCCCCAGCATCTGCTGTCACCTGAAATTTTTATCTTAGCCATTCTGACTGGTGTGAGGTAGAATCTCAGGGTTGTTTTGATTTGCATTTCCCAGATGATTAAGGATGTTGAACATTTTTTCAGGTGCTTCTCAGCCCATCAGTATTCCTCTGTTGAGAATGCTTTGTTTAGCTCTGTACCCCATTTTTAATGGGGTTATTTGAATTACTGGAGTCCAGGTTCTTGAGCTCTTCCTATATATTGGATATTTCTCAGCCCATTTATCCTCTATCAGATTTAGGATGGTAAAAATACTTTCCCAATCTGTTGTTGGCCTTTTTGTCTTATTGACAGTATCTTTTGCTTTACATAAGCTTTTCAATTTCATGAGGTCCCATTTGTTGATTCTTGATCTTACAGCACAAGCCATTGGTGTTCTGTTTAGGAATTTTTCCCCTGTGTCCATATCTTTGAGATTTTTCCCCACTTTCTCCTCTATAAATTTTAGTGTCTGTGGTTTTATGTGGAGTTCCTTGATCCTCTTAGACTTGACCTTAGGACAAGGAGATAAGAATGGATCATTTCGAATTCTTCTACATGATAACTGCCAGTTGTGCCAGCACCATTTGTTGAAAATGCTGTCTTTTTTTCCACTGGATGGTTTTAGCTCCCTTGTCAAAGACCAAGTGACCATAGGTGTGTGGGTTCATTTCTGGGTCTTCAATTCTATTCTATTGATCTACCTGTCTGTCGCTGTACCAGTACCATACAGTTTTTATCACAATTGCTCTGTAGTACAGCTTGAGGTCAGGGATGGTGATTTCCCCAGAGGTTCTTTTATTGCTGAGAAGAGTTTTTGCTATCCTAGGTTTTTTGTTATTCCAAATGAATTTGCAAATTGACCTTTCTAACTCAGTGAAGAATTGAGTTGGAATTTTGATGGGGATTGCATTGAATCTGTAGATTGCTTTCGGCATGATGGCCATTTTGACTATATTAATCCTGCCAATCCATGAGTATGGGAGATCTTTCCATTTCCTGAGAACTTCTTCAATTTCTTTCTTCAGAGATTTCAATTTCTAATCATACAGATCTTTCACTTCCTTAGTTAGAGTCACATCAAAGTATTTTATATTATTTGTGACTATTGTGAAGGGTGTTGTTTCCCTAATTTCTTTCTCAGCCCATTTATCCTTTGTGTAGAGAAAGGCCATTGATTTGTTTGAGTTAATTTTATATCCAGCTATTACACTGAAGCTGTTTATCAGGTTTAGGAGTTCTCTGGTGGAATTTTTGGGGTCCCGAATATATACTATCATATCACCTGCAAATAGTCATATTTTGACTTTTTTCCTTTATAATTTGTATCCCCTTCATCTCCTTTTGTTGTCTAATTGCTCTGGCTAGGACTTCAAGTACGATATTGAATAGGTAGGGAGAAAGTGGACAGCCTTGTCTAGTCTCTGATTTTATCGGGATTGCTTTGAGTTTCTCTCCATTTAGTTTGATGTTGGCTACTGGTTTGCTGTATATTGCTTTTACTATGTTTAGGTATGGACCTTGAATTCCTGATATTTCCATGACTTTTATCATGAAGAGGTGTTGAATTTTGTCAAATGCTTTCTCAGCATGTAACAAGATGGTCATGTGGTTTTTGAGTTTGTTTATATAGTAGACTATGTTGATGGATTTCCGTAGATTAAACCATCCCTGCATCCCTGGGATGAAGCCTACTTGGTCATGATGGATGATCGTTTTCATGTGTTCTTGGATTCGGTTTTCGAGGATTTTATTGAGTATTTTTGCATCAATATTCATAAGGGAAATTGGTCTGAAGTTCTCTTTGTTTGTTGGATCTTTGTGTGGTTTAGGTATCAGAGTAATTGTGGCTTCATAGAATGAGTTGGGTAGAGTACCTTCTGTTTCTATTTTGTGGAATAGTTTGAGGAGAGTTGGAATTAGGTCTTCTTTGAAGGTCTGATAGAACTCTGCACTAAACCCTGGGCTTTTTTTGGTGGGGAGACTATTAATGACTGTTTCTATTTCTTTAGGGAAAATGGGACAGTTTAGATCGTTAATCTGATCCTTATTTTACTTTGGTACCTGGTATCTGTCTAGAAATTGTCCATTTCATCCAGGTTTTCCAGTTTTCTTGAGTATAGCTTTTTGTAGTAGGACTTGCTGGAAGATCCAGCAATACCTCTCCTGGGGATATATACCCAGAAGATGTTCCAACTGGTAATAAGGACACATACTCCACTATGTTCATAGCAGCCTTTTTTATAATAGCCAGAAGCTGGAAAGAACCCAGATGTCCCTCAACAGAGGAATGGATACAGAAAATGTGGTACATTTACACAATGGAATACTACTCAGCTATTAAAAATAATGAATTTATGAAATTCTTAGGCAAATGGATAGATCTCAGTGTATCATCCTGAGTGAGGTAACCCAATCACAAAAGAAGTCACTTGATATGCACTCACTAATATGTGCATCCTAGCCCAGAAACTTAGAATACCCAAGATACAATTTGCAAAACACAAGAAGAACAAGAAGAAGGAAGACCAAAGAGTGGATACTTTATTTTTCTTTAGAATGGGAAGCAAAATACCCATAGAAGTAGTTATAGAGACAAAGTTTGGAGCTGAGATGAAAGGATGGACCATCCAGAGACTTCCCCACCCTGGGATCCATCCCATAATCAGCCACCAAAAGCAGACACTATTGCTTATGCCAGCAAGACTTTGCTGAAAGGACCCTGATATAGCTGTCTCTTGTGAGGCTGTGCCAGTGCCTGGCAAATACAGAAGTGGATGCTCATAGTCATCTGTTGGATGGAACACAGGGCCCCAAATGGAGGAGCTAGAGTAAATACCCAGGGAGCTGAAGTGTTCTGCAGCCCTATAGGTGGAACAACAATATGAACTAACCAGTACTCCCAGAGCTCGTGTCTCTAGCTGCATATGTAGCAAAAGATGGGCTAGTTGGCCATAATTGGGAAGAGAGGTCCTTTGGTCTTGCAAACTTTATATGCCCCAGTATAGGGGAATGCCAGGGCCAAGAATTGGGAGTGGGTGGGTTGAGGAACAGGGCGGAGGAAGTGTATAGGGGACTTTCAGGATAGCATTTGAAATTTAAATGAAGAAAATATCTAATAAAAAATTGAAAGAAAAAAAAACACATCAGAGAATAGTGAGAAAGGGGGAAACTGAGGAGTGGCTAGATCTGTTGCTGTGTGTAAGCAGGGAACAAGAGTAAGGGTGGCCAATCAGAGGAGGAAGGAACACCTCTCAGTGCTCACATTCTTCTTGTCTGACCATGAACAGCATCAGTCTTGGAGCCAGCCTGCCATGTTCGAAATATAATAGAGGCAGAGCAAGCATTTTCTTGGATGAATTATTGAGCACCCTAACACCTTGGCTTCTCAGTTTCTTGATGTATAAAATGCAGCCTTCCTGTGTCATAGACTTCATAGTAGGAGTTACTATGTCATTGTCCTTGTGATCGTTCTGATTCCCAAGAAGCACCCTGTACCAAGTGTTATAATAAGTGCCTCATGAGTATGTATATTAGTAAACATAATCTGTATTTATAACTAGAAGGCAGTTTTGCAGGTTTTTCTTAATTAGTCTGCATTAAGTGTAATAGATTTAGGTTCTCTGATAACTTCATTTCAAAAACTGAAAGATAAAATGTACTTTATGTATTTAAAACTTAGATGTATAACCTTTTTAAACATTGATACCAAAAGACATTTGTCCTTATAAATAATTGCGTAATGCTATATATAAGCTTTGCCTGTGGATAGACTCTGGGGTCCACCTGCCATTAGCTTTTAGTTTTGAAAATATTTACCATTTGTCATTAATGTTTTACTGATAACACAATGTTGATAATCCCAAAGGACTTAGTTCATTGTGTTGCTTTCCCACTCTCTGCTGTGAGCATGGCTCTATGCTGTGGCTTTGTACATGTGTCCACTAACACATTCTGTCCTAGAAGTACCTTTGCCATAGTGCTCAGGGCGGTCAGCTTCCTACAAGCCTCAAAAGCCAGAAGGTCATGGCCTGTCTTCCTTGTTTTAATCCTGAATCACACTATGGTAGCAAAAATCTTTGCTACCTTGGTTTAGAGATTACCTGCCCACTGTATATGACCATTATCAAATTTGGTATCTCTTTTTACCCCCAGTGGTCTGCCTTCAATAAACGCCGTAGAAGGTCCATCGAGCCAGAGTCCCTGGATACCAGACATTTCCGCTCAGT
The DNA here is from genome assembly GCA_902729485.2 of Mus minutoides. Lineage (NCBI taxonomy): Eukaryota > Metazoa > Chordata > Mammalia > Rodentia > Muridae > Mus > Mus minutoides. The sequence goes on from LR749839.1 coordinate 1,135,253, forward strand.
AACTTTGACTCACTGGCCCCAGCTCTGCTCCCTTGCCGTCAGTCTCCCCTACTGAACCATGACTTATTTGGAATGGAATCCAGTTCTGTTCTGAATTCTCTTTTGCCTCATTGCAGTAGCTCCTGTATAAAACCTGTTTTTCCTGCGAGAGATGGGGGTTGGGGGTAGGTAGAGAGAAAAGGAGAGACAGACAGACAGAAAAGCTCTAGTTTGCAGATCTCCTGACCCCCGAGAAGGAAACCAGCTGAATTCCAGGGCACTCAGATTTCAAACACTCTTCCATAGGAACCTGCTCATCTATTTGCTCTAAGAAAGAAGAGATTGGTTGCTGGTCTGGCCCGTATTGGATTGGTGGTAAGAAACTTCTTCCATGTTCCATGCTCATGTCTGTACTGATGCTCCTTGCGGAAGCATGTCCCTGCCTTTGTGCTGTACTTCAGCGGGAAGGGGTGTGCAACAGAGTCCTGAGTGAATATGTGTTGTTAATATGAGCATGGTGATGTCAAGAATCCCAGGGCCTCATGGGAATAGCAAAGCCAGGACAGGATCAGGGAAATGGCAAAGCCTTTCCCTGGTTCATGTGCAGAAGTTGACTGTACAGAAAGTATCTACCACAGCTTCTGCCTCCTAGGTGTTTACAGCTTCCGATTGTCCCATTGTAGAGAGCCCCGACAGAGATTAGCTAACCCTGCCTCCTCATTTAGCTGTGTACAGTAAACCCACCTCCTTGTTTAGCAGCATACACTTGCTCTTCCTTTTGCTCAGTTCTTTCGATAAGCCCACCTCCTTGATTCAGATGTATAAAGTAAATGAATTGAGCTTCCAGGCTGCTGATTCTGCATCTCTATCAGTGTGTGACACAATGATTCCAGCTTCTCTGAACCTGTGTCTGTGTGTCTGTCTTTTTTTCCATTCCCTTCTTACCTAACTCAGGCTTCCAGCCCACAGCAGTGTGGTTTGTGGCAAAGACGCTTCTGGAAAGACTTCACCGAAGAGAATGTTTTCCTGTAATTTTCCATCCAAAAGCAGCCAGAATTTGTAGCAACATCAGTTAACATGTCCCAAGTCATTTGTGGGTTACAAACTCTAAAAATCCTCTTTTGAAACATAGAAAGTATTTGAACCACCTTTCTTTTATGGATATGACTTTAGATGTTAGCTTAGTACTGCCTGTGGAAAACGACTCCCCTTTGCTACCCTAAAACAAATAATCATGATGATAAATGTATGACTACTCAACCATATCGTGCTTCTACCAGTTTTGCTTTTAGATTCTCATTTCAGCATTGCCTACAGACATTCTTCTTATACATTCCTTTAAACATTAGAAATTACCATTCATGATATTTCTGTCCTTTTGGAAACTAAAAAACAAATACACTGTAACTTGTGTTCCTGCTGCCCACTGGCTCAAGATGATCAGAGCCAACAGGAGGCATGGATAGAGCACATGAACAGTCCTGTTCTTCATTCTCAACCTGATTGCTCTTCATTTAAGATTGGAAAATCAGTCCATTCCTGTTGCTATTTAAAAAAGAAAAAGTTTAGATTGGATAATTAATTTGTTTCGATTTGCTTTGTTTTGTTTGAGGCAGCAGCTCCTGTAGCCCAGGCTAGCCTCTTGTCTTACTATATAACCAAGGCTATCCCCAAGCTTCTGATTCTCCTGGCACTCCCTCCTGAGTGCTGGGATTATAGGCATATACCAGCATACTTCTTTTATAAGTAATTAATTTGTAAGCTGATAAGTTTATTTAAGTGTATTTATAGAAGCTCTGGAGGCTGAGAAGTCCAACATGGAGGAAGAAGCAGATGCTGCATTTCTTGACACCTCTGCTTCGTAGCTTTGTCCTCCCACAGCAAGGGGCAAGCTCAGTCTCTTCCGCCTATTTTGTAAGTGCAGTAAGCCTTGCGGTGACAGTGGAGACTCACGATGTGTTCACTCACCTAAAGCACCCACCTCTTTAGACCACATACTGCTGTGCTGGAGAGTCAACAGATGGCTTGCAGGGATACAAACATTTAGACTCTACCAGACGGCAGATATGACTCTGTCATGGTGGTGAGTAAATTCCCTGTTATGACAAGATCTAGCTCAAAAGTAACTTGTTTCTCATTACCAGGAGTTTTTTTATAGAAATGCTTTAAAAATAGTCTCTCTTCTCTTTGGATTTTTAGAGTCTTGTTGGAATCTCTATAGTATATAACACATTGGTGGTAACAGCTCTTCCCACCACTCGATCAGATATTCTCAGGCTGGCCTGTGGAAAGTCTGGGCTACACAGATGTAGTTGCTCCTGTCCTTTGCTTGGCACTCTGCCCCATGTTTTTCTTTATACTCATCTCAGTTTATGTCCCCAGAAATCTGGCAAGACAAATTATAATGTCCATTCCTTTACCATCAAGAAAGTCAGGGCCTATGTTTATATGGTTTCATTTTTCATGGTCATGCAACCACTATATAGCAGAGCCAGCGCAGGTCTTACCAACATCAAACTCATAAGCTCATACTTACAATCAAGCCTGGAGCTTGACTACAAACAAGTGAGTAAATGAGTAAGACCCATATCAAAGATGTAAATCTGTGACTCCATGGAAACAAACCAGCTTCCATACAGAGGCAAGGGCTCCAGGGAAGTGGGGGAGGGGCGTGAAGAAGGGCACATGGCCAGAGCACACTTAAAGACAATAGCCAGACTGCATTTGCACATAAGTACTTTGTCATGTGTAATGCCTTCTTTGCTTTGGGAGTTCTCTTGATGAGTCATCCTTCTTCGCCTTCATAATCCCTCTTTCCTTGATGAACTGTCCTGTAGACTTCATGGTAATGATGTTCAGTGGGAAATTAAGATACTTGCTGCCAGGAAAAATTCCAAGCAGGGCAACTTAGAGTGTGTCTTTGATATTTCAACAAATAACAGCTTTCTCTGTAATTTATTTTTTTAATTGGATCACACACATATAAATTTCAGTATTTCACCTCAGAAGTTACTCACTGCCCATCCGTCCACTGCAGGCAAGGAGAGGTTGTGGAGAGTTCCATGGTTGGACTTCCAACTCAGATCATCAAGATAGTGATTTATTACCCAAGTGCTATATCTTAAAGCTACGTACATTTTAAGTACAAGCCTCTGGGATTCTTGAAATTCCTAAGGTGAGAAGAAAGGACTGACTGTAACTAAGTTTCATCTAAAACCTAGAGAACAGTTAATTGAGAAGCCCAGAGGGATAGCCATAGTCAGAATCCGTGAGGCCCAGCCCTCCCTGGCAGACACCACCTGGAGAGAGGTATTCCTGGTTAGTGCTGAAGTGTCCCATGTGGCATGGAGGTGCAGAAGGTTGGGGACAGAGCAGAAATGTGCTGCTTTTCTCAAGAAGTCCTATGTATTTGGTGATTTGGATGTTTGAGCTGAGCTATGGAATATCTTGGTATGTAGGTGTAGCTTTCTTGGCTTCTAGGACAGGTCACAGAACATTTAGATGATCCAACTGGTGACACATTAATACAGAAAAGCCAGTCTTGCAATAGGAAAGTGACAGGAGATTGAGTGAGACCAGGATGATGGAAGCCAGGGAGGTTCAATGCTCTCCTTTGTCCGTAAGTAAACCCAGGGCTGCATCTGAAATTGCCTCATTGATTTAGTAGCATAAGCACGCCTTTGATGTGGGCCCAGACGCCTGGGAGAGATCATCAAAGTAGGGAAATATACTTGAGAGTTAGTGAACATTCACTCCCCAGATTCTAAAGTAGCCATCTGAAAATACTTTACTTACATATGTCTGTAAATATCAGTCTGTATTGTAGATTGTTTGTAAATTAATCTATATATATGTAAAACCTATATCCAAGCTTTGACTCGTGTAGGGTTGGTTTTATACTTGAGTTGCTGGGTGAATGTGCTACAAAGCCTGTTTACAAATCATAAAGGCTTTGTAAGGAGTTTGCCTTTAAGTTTGTATCGGTAGGGCAGAGCTGTGTATCCTGGGAGTGTGCTGTATAGGGCGTCTGTCCAGGCCTTTCCTGTTCATAGTGTATGCTTCTCCCCTGTCCTTTGCCTTGCTTTCTGACTTACACTGGAGTCACGTACACACCGCTCTCATGGTCACCTGTCCTGACCTTCTGCATATGCCTCTGAGTAATGCTTTGTGCATGTTCATCCCTCATCCTATCTGAATCTCTATGCTGTGGCTCATCTCTCAGCAGCTGCTGTGCTCCAGCTTCACGAGCTATGGCTGGACCTGCCTGCTGTCCCTCTTCTGGGTGGGATTCCCTCTTGCTTGGATGCCAAGTCTCTTTCTTTATGTAATTGTACTGAGGTGCACACCCTCATACGCTTTCTATGTAAAAATATCTAGAGGTCAGTCTCCTTGACTCTCTTCCTGTCAGCAAGATTCTTTATCTGTCCTTACATTTGAAGGATTGTCTGAATATAAAACTAGAGGTTAGTCATTGTTGTTTCTCAGTTTTGAAGACACATTAAGTGCTGATTTTATGAAACAGCGCTGTCTCAGCTCCTATTTGTCCTGGGTGCAGGTATTTTTCTTTTGAAACTGAGATTTTGCCCCCTGACATTCTCAAGTTGTACAGTGGCTCCCTCATTGTGGGGTGTTTGATATTCTGCCTCTCTATTCCTGGGCCTTTCTAAGTTTCTGGTAGTAGTTCTAAAATGCTTGCTCCTGATCAGTGTTATTTCATCCCTAGTGGTTTTCTTCCTTGAATATTAGACCAGCTAAGGGCCCTATTCCTTGTCACCATCTCCTCTGTGTTGGCTAACTTCAGCCATGTTTTTCTAGGAAACACTCTGTTTATTCAAACTTTATTTTGAATTATTTGAAGGGCAGATTTCATTTCTAAATTCAATATTTTGCTGTTTCATGTTTTTTAAATGATTTGCTTTTATTTTAGGGCTTCAGTAGCTCCATGGATTTCTCTGGATAATTTTCTAGGTCTTTTGAAGTTGTCTTCAAATGTCTTTTAAATATCTGATCTTCCATAGGCCTCTTTTCTTCTGTGTGATTATTGGGTTCTGGCTTTCATGTCAGAGGCTCAGATCCGCAATCCTTTAACACTTTAAGAAATTTCCTGGGGATCAAATCAATCAGAAAACTTGCTGTCAAGGTGGGAGTTACAGATGGCCATATGCACGGATCTAAATTTCCATACCTAACTTCAGCAGGTGTCCTCTAAAACAGTATAGTCCCAGTTTTCTCTAAGTACAGTTTTCTCTAAGGAGCAAAAATTCCTTCCTGTTGTGTGAGATGTCCCATTTCTTGACCTTAGGCATACTCAACAAGGAACAAATAATGTCCCACAGCTGTCTGGATGTCCTTGACAGACTGCCTTCAGCCTCCTTCTTCACTCAGAATCTCTGGGAACTGTCCGGGAGAATTCCATTACAGCTGTGGTAGGATTGGGTCTCTGCCCCCCACCCCCATCTGTGTTTGGAGCTTCACAGACTTTGTGTCCAACCCCCTTTGTTCCTTTCTTGCTTCCAGGACCTGCCTTTGGGGACATGGTGCCAAGCAAATGCTCTTACTTTTCACCAGGACCTCATCCAGACACCCCACCTATATTTCTATTCAGTTAGTTATGGCACGGTCCTCCAGTTATGATAATATTGATTGTCACGTTAACATCTAGAATCATCTGGAAGACAAGCCTCTGCCTTCCTGTGATTTCTAAGTTGGGTTACCTGATGCACACTAATGTTGGCAGCACCATTCCATGGCTGGGAGATTGAGGAATGGAAAGAGGAGATGCCAGCCTTCATCCCTGTTTCCTGGTGCAGTTGCAGTGTGACCAGCAACCCCACACACCTGCTGTTAGACCTGTCGCAAACTGTGAGCAAAAAGAGACCCTCTCTTCTTTCCTTCACCACTTTCCTCGGGTGTTTTGTGATAGCAACTAAACAAGTACCTACAGGGCCACTGTGTGTCTGCCTTGCTCTGTCTGCCATTTTTATTATTAAATTCTCCTCTTAAGGGGTTAGAGAATTTTAACCATAAATTAAACAAGCTATGCTGTCATTTTGAACCAAAAGTAACATTTGGATCTTTAGGAAAATACTTTTTTGTATGATATACAAGTAATGGCAGACAAATTCCTTAACTGTATTCTGTGTAACCCTTCAGAGCCCATTGTGCAGAAAATGCTGAATTCTGTCACAAACAGACATGGTCTGCTAGCTACTTTATATGCTAAAATTAATCAGGAGTCATTTGACTTATCACAGTTTCTGCTTTATAAATAGGAATTGAGAACAAATCTGTCAGTTGTGCCAGACTTAAGCTCATAGCAGTTGTGATTGTAGGTTCTGAAATACAGTTCTCACCCTGCAGAAGCACTTCAGAAGACAGAATGAAAGCAGAAAGTTAATTAAGAGTATTTGTGACATGGGGTTCAATTTTGTTCTACTTTTAAGGAAAAAAAGTGTTTCTTATTCTAGAAAAGAGGAGGCTGGGATGTGTGAAGGAAGCCTTTCTTTCTACTTCTGTACCTGCCTGTCTGCTTCATACCAGTTCCTTTTCATCCTTTTCCATTTTTATTTTAGGGAAAGTCTTGTTATTTTTGTCAATGTAGTGGCAGAGACAAAGGGGAAGACCAGGTTTGCCTTATTGTTCATTCAGTTATTGGGATGGGTCCCAGTTCTTCCGGTTATACACTGTCTATGTCTATTCCTTAGGGGACTTAGCCACCCATCAGTAAGCTGTGCTGTCCCAAATGGACATCTCCAGGCCCTGGCTACTCTGTGCTTATGAGACTCTCACAGGCTGTGGTTATGATGGGTTGTGGGTTCTACTCTCAGTCTCCACATTTAACTGGACATACTTTAGTCTCAAAGGCAAACAGACATAATAGGCCAGTAACATACAGACTATGACTCTCCTCTACACTGTACATATATTTTCCAGCATTTTTTACTATTTCTGTGTATAGTCCTTAAAGCTCACATTCTATGGATATCAGTGATGAGAGATGGACTATAATAAGATGTATCCAAAATCCACATGGAGCACTCAGATGGGAGGCAGGAGAAATAATAGAATTCTTTCTTTAGTTTTAAAAGAAAAAATGTCTGTTATAGTTATTAGGACAGACATTCACATTTACATGCAGCATGAACTTTCAGGGTATTTGGGGTTTTTTTTCACATCTATTTCTACTAAAATAATAAATTAATAAAACTACAGAATCTGGTGAGTAATGTCCCATCGGGTACAGAGGCATGAGAATTATGTGTTTGAAACTAATATGGGCTGCAGAGCTAGTTGTAAGGCAAGCCTAGGATATACAGTGAGGCCTTATCTCAAAAAGCCAAAGTAATAAATAACTAAATAAATAAACAAACACATACATAAATAAGGTGACATAAAGAAAGTTAAGAAATGTTAGGTATGCTGTCAATGACCCTTATTCTACATGGATTAGAAAAACACGGGGAAGCTTAATCAGAAGAGTGTTTTGTTCTTCTATGTTTGGTAGACAAATATCCATTTTAGGAATAGTCTCCTGTCTTTGATTTGTTTAACCTCTTAATCAACATATTCTTTTTTTTTTTTTTTAGTATAGAATAAAGTTTATTCAGGACATAGAGAGGGTAGTTGAGAGGTTAGAAATAAAGGCAGAGAGAGAGATAGAGAGTAGAGGCAAAGTAGAGGCTGGCCATGAGCATGTGGAGTGGGGGATGGGATCAGAGAAAGCGGGGTAGAGGGTTAGAAGGCAGGAGCAAGAGAAAGCAAGAGCCAATCAACATATTCTTAAAACATTGCAGTCTGCAACATGACCTAGCTGCAACTGGGGATAGCTGTGGTAACATAGGACCCAGTAAATGAAAGTAGGATTTCTAACAATAAGAAATTGTTAGAAACAGTGAAAGAACACCACGAATTCCATACTATACTGTAAATGTATGTCCGAACAGTAAACATTCAGATCCTTTGTTCAAAAGCCCAACTTGTCATCTACATCCCCGTGGGGTCTCTGAGGCATATGAGCAGTTCCTGGTAGTACCTTTGCCTTCAGTGCTAGTTATAGAATGCATTCCCTACCATACCAAATCCTGACACAGTAACAGAAAGGATTTCCCCAACAACAACCACAAAGTTTCTTTTTGGAGCTTGGAGTCATTTAGTAAACACAGCCCCATCTTCCTGATTTGGACAAATTTATCCATTTCTTCTTTGTTACATGGCTCACACTTTGTGTGTCCTCTCTGAGGATGTCTTATTCAATGCTGCTCCTATAAATACTCTCCCTTTTTTTGTCTCAGAAAACATTTCTGTTTCCGATTGACTGCATGTGAAATTGGCTCCTCTGAGTGAATCTGGATGTGGCATGAGGTGCTGAGGAACTCAGGTGCTCCAGCACTGTTTGCGCAGGAGGGTGCCCCTCCCAGAATTCGCTTTGCACTTTCGCTGCAGGTGAGGTGGCTGTGCCAATGTGGGGCTGTTTCCATGTTCTTCCCTCAGTTCCTGCCCTCTGCGTGTCTGTCCTTCCAGTGTACCATGCAGTGTGCACTGTCCCTGGATGTCTCTGACTGTGCAGGAGGTAAAGTGACACCAGCCTTCTCTCCTTTCCAGAATCCTTTTAGCTCTTTTGGCTTCTTCTCTTTTCCATATAAGTTTTAGATGATATTTTGTACGTTTGTAAATAAGTGATGGGAAGGTTTGCTTGCTCCTCATCTGTCTTCTCATTCATTCAGCCTACTTTTATTATGTTTTAATTGTATTTAAATAGCACACAACTTAGCTTCATTAGGATATGTTCATCCATCACTGCGCTTGTGTGACCTGCCCTTGTCACCGACCGTTGCTGAATCCTTTCCTGACTATAATAGTGCCCTTCTTACTGTAAGTATAGGTAAATAGGTAGGAAGACAGACAGGCAGGCAGACAGACAGACAGACAGACAGACAGATGTGGTTATAAAGATATATTCTTGGGTACTTGTCTCATTCAGTAAATTTCTGGCCACTCAAGCATGGGAACTAAGGTTTTCTGAATGGCTAACTTAAACTCTAGTATGTACCCCACATTTTCTTTATCCATTCATCTGATGATGGGAATCTAGACTTGTTCAATATCATTAGCCTATTTTTCTTATAATAGCTTATTCTTTGTTGTCTAACTTGTCTGGTGAGATTGTGTACATAGAGAACTTTGAGGAGTTTATAAAATTTCATATACGAATCTGCAGCTTAGAAGTAGTTTCAGCAGGAATAAGAAGATGGACATTAAAAATACAATTGCATTTTTATAATACTTTAAAGAATAAACTCCCTAAATGGCAATGTAATGAAAGCTGTAAGACATGCTGAGAAAAAGAAAACATTGAGAGAGGGGGAAAAATCCTATTAGGGACTGAAATTCACTGTAGCAAACATGAACATTTTCTTCAAACAGGTAACAAATTTAATGTAGGACCTCCCAAGCTTCTAGATAGATTTATTTGTAAATAATGGATTTCATTTCTGTATGTCTTATCTTATAAGAAAACCTTAAGTTTACATGGTTTTGCAACCAAAGTGTTGACCAGGAAAGTATTTTTTCTCACGGGGTACTTAGAATTTCTTTCCATTAAAAATAACTTCTCTGCTGTAAACTTTCCTCATACAGTGCCTGTGTGTAAGGTTATATGCGGAGTGCTTCCAGCCACCTTACAGGACAGTGCTCCTGTTCTCAAGTGATAGCTAGCGAATATCAAGAGGACTCTTAGTTCAAGGTCACAGAGAGCAGATAAGAAACAGGATTCAGATGTGGTCAGTGAAGGCCAACATCTGCTGTGGCTAATTGTTCTATGACCTTCAGTGGTCACTAGAGGATATCAGTCCAGACATGGTCGGTGAAGGGCAACATCTGCTGCAGTTCATTGTACCATGACTCTTCCACAGGAGTAAGAGATGTTGGCGTCATGCTTTCTTTCATAAGAGTTACTCTCCCAGGGGAAACTAATCCATGAAGAAACATTGCAATCTTTATATTCCTTCATTCCCTACTGCTCCACCTGGCACTTTTCAGCACATCCATAGTCTGGCAAGAGAGCTTAAACCAAGGATATCAAATGGTCCTGCCATAAGGGAATATTTGGCAGATACTTTTCAGGGGGAAAAACACACACACCTCCTTTTATTTTTTAGAATTTTGCTTAAAGGAACCCTTCCCAGAAAGGAATGACCGTAGAAGTGTTTGTTTTTTCCTTGTGCATGGAGAAACAGACTTTGGAATGACACATCACTTTCTTAGCTGTGAAGTAGGTCACTTTGTGCTGTTTATCATATTGTTTGACAAAGCTGGCATGGAAATATGAGAAGCTAGGTATCTTTTGTCTATGGAATGGAAATGGACCGACTGAGAAACTTTCTGAAACAGACAGAAACTTTCTTACATACTGTTCTTTTCATTGTCTTCTTGAAATAAATTTCATTTGGTGGCTAATTATGGCTTCATAAAAGGAGTAATCAACTCTATAGATGCATAGGGTTCATTTTCTAAAATGTTTTTCCAGACATACTTGTAAATGCAGGAAGACTCAGCCTTCTTGTTTTTTAGACATACACTCAGAATAATACAGAATGCTTTAGCACATCAAACAGATAAGTGTATAAAAGCCACCATTTGCCTTCAAATATTTTACACAAAAGGCAAAAATCTAATACCTTGCTTCTAATAGTCAATAAAAGAAAAGAATTCCACAGAAGAGTTGTATCTTCTAAATTAATTGAGGGAAGTTATACAACCCCAAGCGTTCCCTGGGGGAGAGGATGTGGCACACCTCAGATCTGAGACTAGGACTTCCTGTCTTAGTACACTAGGCATAACTGGAGGATTTAATGGCTTGGTGTCTGGTCTGCAGTAGTTGGCTAAATGTTTTCTGATGCGTTGTGGATAGTATGAGCTCCATTGTAAGCTGACATGTTACAGGTAAATATGACACATCATTTTAGCACTGTTAATTATGAGAACATCAGCTTTTAATGTTGTTAACACCTGTGGTGGACTTCCGGGCTACAGCCATCTGTTTCCTAAGGCCAGGAGAGCATCCCTAAGGGATTCATCCCTGAGTGTTTCCTTGGTCAGCCATAAACTCCCATCCAGTAGTTTCAGAATCTTCACCACCAGGAACATCATATGCATGCATACCTAAAAACTTTCTGCTTCTATGCCTGGTGTCTGGGTTCATATAGAATGCAAAATATCAGCCCAGTACAGATGTGCAACTTTTAAAACATCTGCAGAAGGCAAGCCAGACCCCACTTGTTTATCTTCATCACTTTCAACCAGCCCACTTCCCTTATACCCTTTGCTTTAGTGCCTGTTTCTTCATAAACATAGTCACTCACATACATTTTCTTGCCATAGTCTTCGTTCATTACACTACAATTAGGCTTTTCATGCTTCTCACTTAGTATATTTTATCTTCAATCTTCTGTCTTACGTTTTTCTTTTCACAGTGAAAATAGTAAATTCAGCCTAGGCAGCAAGAACTTCCAGAGCCCTAAAAAAAAACTGAAAGGAACTTAACGTTCTTCTCCTACTCATTACAGGACAGGCAGTAAGCCAGCCTCTTCTATCCAACCCTTTCTCTGGCAGAGAAATTCATTCTAGATATGGACTGTTTTAATTGTTCTGGACTCAGCCTTTACGTGGTTGCCTTTTCCATGTGTCATTAACAATGTTTGAGGACCCTCGTCACCTCCACAGCCAGCAGAATTGATGATCTGTAGAGGGAAGGAGCTAATGTGGCTCAGTGTTACTGAGTAACTGATGTTGATTCAACTTTGGGAATCTGACCCCCACATAGCTCAGTTTTGGCATATTTAAGCACAGCACAATTTGGTGAAAATTTTCCTGGTGATAATTATCTCAATCTGGTGTGGATACTAACACTAAAGCTCAAGATGTGACTACATCAAAAGTCTTTGTAAAGTACATGTGACATGTCCCATAAAGATGAATAATTCTATACCTTGACTGGCTCATGATAAGGATCTGGGGGAGGATCTGGTATGGTCTCAGCCACACAGATAGGACAAAGGTCACCAGACTATTAACCATGTGTACTCCCAGCACTCTAGGCAGAAAATAGTGTATATATTCCTCCCTTTGAGGGACAACCCTATGTGTTTAACCTTCCTGGTTCCCCCAGTGCTTATCTGAGTACAAGGGCCTCTGTACCTCCCACAACCACAGAAGCCATTGGGAGTAAGGAGCCTAGGGTATAGACTGATGATGACTCAAGGTCACCTGGGAATCAGTGGTGAATCCCAAGTCAATTACCCTCATGCACGCGGCCATCCCAACCACTTCTCCCTATGTGGACAGAGCACAATTATGTGAGAATCCAGCTAAGAACTCTGACCTAAAATGTGTGAGGATGCCATGGGCACAAGTGTTTGCATCTGTCCCTTTCATGTGAGCACCTCTAGCACCTGGCACAGTGCCTAGCATGTAGTACCACTTGATCAGGGTCACACAACTGAATGTCTATGTACTTTCAGCTCTTTTTGCTTGGGGTTTCCAATTCTCCATTGGTGAACTCCAAATCTGCAGAGGCAACACTTCCTTTCTCAGTTCTGTAGGTAAAATTTTCATTCAAACCATTTGCTTTTGGCAGGAGATTTCAAGCAGATGGAGAACTAATGTTTCCAGTGTCTACTAGCTTTTGCCTCTGTAGTAGTTCACAGCCTGCTCTAAAGTAACTGCTGACTTGCCTGCATCTAGGAAGCTTCCTCCAGCTTTCTGTTTAGCCTGTAACCTTTGAACACACTCCTTCCCTGTGTCACCCTGGTGCTCTGAGGGATGGCACAAACCTACACTGTGAATTTTTTCAGAGCCATCTCCCTAATGTCACACAACAGTTAGGAAGCATCCTATTCCATCTCTGACACCTGTGACCCACTCCCCCTCCTTGTTCAGCTTGCAATTAATTTTTCAGCAGTTTTTTAAATATTTATTTATTAATTTAATGTATGTGAATACATTGTAGCTGTCTTCAGACACACCAGAAGAGGGCATTGATTCCCATTACAGATGGTTGTGAGCCACCATGTGGTTGCTGGGAATTAAACTCAGGACCTCTGAAAGAGCAGTCAGTGCTCTTGACCACTGAGCCATCTCTCCAGCCCTGCAGTTAATTTTTTATTCCTTTCTGTCAATGTGGAGGTGGAAGTCTCTCCCGAAGCCTGTGTGCTTTTTTTTGTTGTTTGTTTGCTCTGTATATTTCCCATCAGCACATAAATACCACACTTCTGCCATCTTGAAGTGAATACTTCTCCCAGCTCTGTACACACCTCTAGCAGTCAGCTCCAAACCCAAGAAACAAGCCTCTTCCATTCTCCTCTTCTGAGGGTTCCTCACTTCCCATATCTTTATCTCTTCCTGTGGGCGTTGACAGCACTTTCTACCATGCTAAATCTCTGCTCTCTTTTTCTATTCCGCATCTATTCATGTCACACCGCATACTATCTTAATGTGTGCCACACATGTCAGCTCTATAGGTCATTCATATTTTTCCCTACCTGCCACGTAGCAGAGGATCAGTAAATGTTTTCTAGATAAACAGACCCACCATGGGTGTCTTCTTGCCCTGATTAAGCAGGCCTCACTGAGGGGAGAGCTCGTGAGAGGCTGCCTTTCTCCTGGCGAGTGGGCGCCATGGTCTGTACGATCCTTGACTTCTCACAGAGAAACCCAGGAAGATGAGGCTTTCCTGATCTGATTGTTATCTGGTTGGGTCATGACTCTATTATTGTTTCCTTTGCTCAGAAGATATTTTAATTTCCTTAGCAAAACACTAGAGTGTTTATTTTTCATGAAGAAGGGTGCTGTGACATTTTGAGAGCCCCTTGGAGAACCTCAGCCAACAAAGAGCTTGTGTTGTCTCTAGCTCATACTGGATTCTTTGGGCTTATTTTTACATTTTATGAATGGCTCTGACCACCAAGTTTTCAGGACACCTCCCGACTTTACCATGCGGCACGAGTGCTAGCTGGGGCTTCCCCTTGCTGTCTGGCCAGACTCAGCTAAAACTGATAAGAGGCTGCTGCCCGCGTTCTGTCCTCCCTCCTTTGCTTATTGCTGATATCAGTACCAGTGGTTACCCAGAGCAGCCCAGGAGGCAGGCATGAATCTAGCCAGACCTCGAGTATGCAGAAGACATAACCAGACAGCTGTTCAAGCATGCTACCCTGTCTTCTGGGCCTCTGTTTCCTCATTCAGGTGGCACCCAGGATGCATGCTGAACAGGGCTGGACAGTAAAGGGCTTGTGTCCTACCTGGCGTGCTGGCTGGCAGGTGACAGACGGCCGCTGTTTGGCTGATAATGGATATCTCAGACGTGAGGCCATGGTGGACATACTCATGAGAGAGTGAGAGGATCTTGAACAAACATCAGCTCTGACATCTTGACCTGTGTGCCAAGTTACTTTTTTTGTCGTTAAAATAACAACAACAACAACAACAACAAAAACCACATCTTAATATACAAAGCCAATCTCTAAACTTCAGGAGAAGGGTAGTTACTTTGGTAACTAGGAATCGGAAGCTTTAAAAGTTCTGAGAGAGTTTGGTAGTGTCTTGGAAGGAAATGCTGTGTCAGACTAGTGGGAACTGGTCTGTTTCCTAATTTTCTAGGTGATGTTTTCAGGCCCAGTACAGGGTCTTCCAAAAGATGTCTGTAGCTTTTTTTTATTTTAAATTTTTATTAGAGTACTTTTGAGATCAAAGAGTCTAGGTGATGAGGAACCTTGGAGAGCCTCTTAAGTGAGCTCCACCCCCTCCACCCCCAGGGGTGTGTTTTTCCTCCTTGCTCTGCAGCAGAATTGGGGGAGGGAAGTGTCAAAACTGTCTGGACTGGCACAGGAGATACCTTGTAGATTTTAGTCTTTCTGTCTGGAGGGAGAGACATTCTGAATTAAGCACACCAGGAAATCATTTCTGCATGGGTTCCAGGCTCTGCTTCCACCAGCACTGGGCATTGTGCTGGGTGCGTTGAGCCAGAAGGCTGCTTGGGAGACAAGTTAGGGACAGAAGAAACTGCCTGGGCCAGAGGACAGGAAGGAGAACAGCTTAGAAAGGATTCCCAAAGGTTTGGTTACTTGTCAGTTTAACAAGTTCAAAGAGGGTGGGGTATTGGAGAGGAGCAGAAGGAGGAGGGAGGGGCAGAATGGGGAGGAGGTGAGGCCTTAGAGGGAAGAGAGTGTGCAGCCATAGACCTCACTCCAATACCCTACAAGAATCCTCTCTCAATCTCTCAAAACCCTGCCTGATAGAGTGGCCACCTACCTGGGTGCTTGCATTCTAAGGTTCTCAGAGGCAGAGCTGGAAGGGCCTGGGCAGGCTGAAATAAATTCGCTAACCATTCCTTGCCTACCTTGCCTCTCAGGCCCAAGAGTGGAAATTGTAGTGAATGTGCTCACTCATTCATTCATTCCCCAGCCCCACCCTCTCTCTCAGTGTGTGTGTGTGTGTGTGTGTGTGTGTGTGTGTGTGTGTGCGCAATTCTGAGCCAAAGACTATTTTATGTTTATGTAAGATATGTTAGGCACTAAAATATAAAAATTATATGCTCTGAAAAACTAAGTATCTGTCATCTTATGTGTCTTATTCGAATATATTTTTATCCCACAGTTGAGGCAAAAGTCATTAGAATTGAAAAAGAAACTTTTCCTAGACAGGGTTTCTCTGTGTAGTCCTGGCTGTCCTGAAACTTGCTCTGTAGACCAGGCTGGCCTCAATCTCAAAGATTTGCCTCTTTTTGATTCCTGGGATTGAAGGTGTACACCACCACTGACCAGCTGAAGAGAGAAAGTTTTTAACTCTTTGTTTCCAGAGGACTCAAGTCAACAGCTGGAAGAATATGAAGAATACTTTTAGAGTTATTGGCAAAATAGTGATTATTGTTTCATATGAACCCAGTGGTTCAGCTATACAGCCGCCACCACATTTGCTCTTTATCTGCGTCTTAACCACAGTGAATGCTAATGGCTGCGAAATTGTGCATGATTTCTCTGTACTTGTGTACTAATGAACTATAATATTCAACCTAAAGGATGTGTCTCAAGCCTCATCCAAAATTGATAAATATTCCTGTGTTCCAAGTTTTCTATCTGATATCTTCATTGGACCCTTACAATATAAAAGGGGCCAGTTGATATTTATCCCACCCGACACTTATTATTTTAATTCTTCTCTGTGAGCACATTAATGAGCACCTACTGTATTATAAGGTGAGGACTTTAGGAGACATACATATATTTTAAGAGCATAGTAGCAGTGCAACATTGTCAGATAGAGTAGAGTATCCCTGTTCCTACATCTAGGTCAAGCCACTTCCACTGGGGAACAGAGCACTTCCATTATGACTTCAGACATTTTAAGTTGGCAGTATCTGCTTTAGAAACACAGCCTCCTTATCCAGTGGCTTAACTTACTTTTTTTGACTACATGATGATACAAAAGAGGTACACACACAATGATCTTTGAACGTGGAGTGTTGATCTCCCAAGGACTAGCCGAGTGGCATACAGTCCTTTCTTATGGTTCTGGATGACAAGAAGCAAGCTACAGCTCACAGTACTTCTCTGGGTCACAGTGGGAAGCAGCTGGCATGCAACTTCTGAGGATAGCTAAGCAAGAAGGCTCTGTGTGGAATGTGGATTAATGCCTTTCCCCCTTATGGTGTTTTCAGTTTCCAGTGGGTTTATCAGGATACAGTCCTGTTGTGCGATGAGGGGCATCACTGTTATGGAGATGAATGGTAAAGCCCTGTTTAGAGAGAAGCAGACATTTTTAGTAGGCAACTTTTAAAGAACATTATCCAGCAAGTGCCCGATGTATTCATGAAGAACTGGGTCCCTTCTCCCTAAAGAAAATGCTGCCTCATTTTGCCTCCTTCCAGTTTAAATGTTTCCCAGATTCTTACAACACAAATTTTTAATATTTATTTCAGAGTAACTTTTATTTGTTGCCTAAAGGCTGTACAGTAGAAATTAGAAATTTCTTGCAGAAGTATTCTGCTTATCTGTGTTACAGCAGTAATCATTTTTTATGTTATGAGCCTTGGGGTACAAAGCTACTGTGGGGTACACAAATAATGTGAAAGGAAAAGGCAAACTGATATGCAAAATGTAGAAAAATAAGATCAGTGTTGGAGGGAGAACTGGACAAAACTTGCCAGATCCCAGCAGTCCTGATCCTTGCTCTGGGCTCTCTATGTGCCATGAAGCCACACTTTTCCTGAAAGGGGACCCAGCCACCTCTGCAGATGGCCTTAGGAGCCCTGCCATTCCTCTCCAGTCCCTGCAGCGAGCATTCACCAAACTGCTGCTGCAGGCAGCTATTCCTGGCCCAGGTAATGGGGCAGGCAGCTCACTCTCTAACTCATGGACTGGACTGGTCTGTCACAGAGGGCAGAGGCCCTGGACTTTTGTTCTGTAGACTCATACAATGTTAGAGGTGAAGGCAGAGCTGCAGGAAGAGAACAAAACCAGTTGATAGTGACCCCATTCTGTGTTTGATTCAGGATGGCTGTGCTAGTGCAGGCTTTGCATTAGTATTTGTTAGGAACTCTGATAACTTTACATTTTAGTTAAGTATTTTTGTTATTTCATTTCCACAGGACCTTGGGCACCAGCTACACATAGCATCTATTTCTATACTCACAGATAAAGGGCAGAGCTCCTGAATAAAGACTGCTGGCTTCACAATTCCTTGCTTAGACCAAGGAAGAGCATTGAGCCAGAAATGTGACTTTGTTTGTGATTCTGTTTCATGTGCTTGTTCATTTAAAGGTGGACACTCTATGGTAACAACGGTGGTTCACTCCGTGTGAAAATGACATGTGTGTGCAGGTTCTCTAAAGGACCTTGATGAAGGACAGAGCATTAGAACCCAGCAGGCCCTGAGCTCCATCCTGCTCTTTTTCTCCTGCCTGCATTGGACTGGATTTCATCTTTAATAATGGCTCTATTTGTTTCTTTGGCCCATTTTGCTCCCATAACTGTTTTCTTTGAAATTTGAAAACACATATTTTCTTTGAACCTCAAATTAAAAAAAAAAAAAAAATTGAGGGCATCCAGGTGACCTGTTAGGCGGAAACTGCAGGCAATCCAGTTTGACAGAACTACTACGAATAGTTCTAACTCTACCATGTGAGAGTTTATGGAATCAATTTTAAAAGATTATTATTATTAGCTTAAAACAGAATGATGGTGATTACCAGTGCCAAGTTGTAAACAGAAGGCTCAGCAGTTAATGCAAAGCCTACAGTGGCTGAATGGGTGTGGGGTGTGGACACACTGAGCACTTGAGCTATCACTTAATAGAATTGGAGCCGCAGCCTGTGAGCTGGCCACATCATGTTAAGTAGTGTTGCCTTGAGAAGCTCAGGGACTGACGGGTGCTCACATTCCCACAGTGACTTCCCCACATTCCCATAGCAGCAAGTAGCCAGACCTGGACGACTAGTGAGTTCCACATGTCTGTGAGGACAAGATCTAAGCACTGCAACTATAGGTGGTTCTCAGAAGCCAGATGCAAACATCAAGGCAAACGGGAGTGGGGGTGGGGTGGGTGGCTTGTGGTGTTTCCTCGTCTTGATCCCTTCCGAGGTAAAATGAAAAATGTATTCTTTTTCCCAAGTTCCTTGAAGTCTCCTTTGTCCCCCTGATTAGTATCTCAGGACACATGGTCTTTGCAGTCCTTAAATAATTTAGAGTCCTCATCTCAGTTTCAGGCAGAAAGGTCTTACTTTCCTATCACAGAGAGTGCTCCGCCCTCATGTCTAGGTACAGTTAGCTTCTGCTCCCAGCTCTATCTTGAGTTGCTCTGAGAGCCTCTGGGAAAAAGGAGACTTGGGTAAAGTTGTTCTCCCTCTTCCCTCCTTGAATCTCTTTCCCATTTTTCATTAGGTGTCACCTCCAACATCCAGAGCAAGCCCTGTGGAGACACGTGATGTGCACCAAAGAGAATGTGTGTATAAGGGAAGGCGACATGGGCTCTCCAGGCTCTTGCTGCTGGCATCTGCTGTTCCTGCTCATGCCACATTTCAGAGGGTTCTGGCTTGCCGAATGGAAGCAGCAGGTCTTTGCCCTAACGGGTGCTCACTGCTTCCTTGCTTCCTCATTTGGGGCTTCAGGCAGTCTCCCTGCAGGCTTCTGATAGACCAGTTGCATCTCTCCCCTAGTACACAGCAACCTTTCCCCTGGTGCTTGTGCAAAGGAAGCTGCTTCCTCTTGCTCTTTGTTGGTTTTAGAGTCTAGCACTTTGACCTCCCACATTCTAGTTGCAAGTTAATTCCCAGGCTTCTGAGCCCCAAAGGACCTGTGTCAGGCTCCCTGTGTGGCCCTACTGTTGCACACCCTAGCTCTGAGCACAGCTCTCCTCTTACTGTTCTCCTGAGGCATTCTCCTCAGCCCCGCCTCCAATCCAGGAATCTTGCTTTCTTTGCTTGCCTGATGTCATGGGAGAACATTGTGGGTAGCCAACTCCCTCCGGAATCGCTCAGTTCAGAACACCGCAGAGGCAGCAGGAGTGAAGTAGTACAGTTGACAATCAATTATTTCAGCCATTTGGTACCAGAAACCTGTAAGATTCCTGCTGTTTGGTGGGGACAGGGTGAGGGAATATTTGACTGTATGTAATGAGATATCTTGGGGATAAGATCTACTCAAAACAAGAGATTCACTTTTGTTTTGTTTATGCTTTATACCCACAGCCTGAAGGGAATTTTGTGCAGTACTTTGAATGTCCCTGCTTGTTAACCATAGCTAATCACATTTCAGGTGTGGGCTTTCCCACATGTAGCATCATGTCACCACTTAAGAAAAGCAAGGGGCATTTCAGGTTTTCAGACAAGGGATGTTCTCCACATGTAAATAATTTCCCCACACTGGGCAGAACCATTGGGTAGGCTTTATGGTATATCTTTGTGGCCATCAGCTTACTGTGTATGATCCACCAGAGTAGATATTCCATTCCCTAACCCATGTTTATTCAAATATTGACAGGTGAGTATTATCCTCCCTGGCATCTACATACTAGCCCCAACATTAGCTTCCCATATTCTGGTTATAAAAAAAAAAAAAAAGCATGTGTCAAAAGTAGTCAGATATGAGGAATTACATAAAACTAAAGCATGAGAAAATGGTTTGCCTATGTTATGAAAAGTTAAAATATGTAACTAAAATAAAATAGAAATCTAAGACCAGAGAATTGAGGGGAGGGGGCAACGTATAGTACGTTTGTAGACATCCACATGCTATATGTACATGTGTGTGCAAATTTTTGTGTGCATGTTTATAGAAGCTAATCATTGACTTCTCTGGGCTAGCTGATCAAGAAGCTCTAGAGACTCTCCTTCCCCACTCCAATGCTGAGGATAATGATAGCCTCAGAGTCCTGGCTGTTTTGTTTTTACCAATGTTCTGCAGATCAAACAACCGCATGTCCTTATGCTTACTGACTGAGCTATCTCCCTAGAGAATTACTTTGGTTGCAAGATTGACTATAATCAACTAAAAATAACACTCATCGTCATTATAATGGTTTATGTGTACTTCCCCCAGAGAGTGGCACTATTAGGAGGTGTGGCCTTGTTGGAGTAGGTGTGTCGCTGTAGGCATGGACTAAGAACCCTCCTTCCTACCGGAAGCCAGTATTCTGCTAGCAGCTTTCAGATGAAGATGTAGATCTCTCAGCTCCTCCTACACCGTGCCTGCCTGGATGCCTCCATGCTCCTGCCTAGTTAATAATGTACTGAACCTCTGAACCTGTAAACCAGCCCCAATTCAATGTTGTCCTTATAAGAGTTGCTTTGGTCATGGTGTCTGTTCACAACGGTAAACTAAGTAAGATAATCATCATCATTTAAAAAAAATGGCTGTCATCAAAGGTTTCAATGTTATTAGGAAGAGTTTGGGATTTCAGAGAATTTATGAAGGGATAATGGTGCTAAAAGAAGGTGATTTTTATTTATAGCCTGAAGCTGATTGCTAATGGCAACACTGAGAGAGAGGGGATGGGGGTAATTGAAATTCATCTGCCAAACTATAGATGGCAAGGGATTTTACTGTAGAGAGAAGGGAAGAAACACATCATTCACTAATGGAAAGGGTGCTGGCCCTGAAGAGGTTCAAGTTTTGACTTGATTTTTCCTCCTGGTTGGAAACATTTCCCTTCTGTCCAGTTTACAGTTAGCACATTCAGTCTCTTCTGCTGCATCCACACCTTTCATCCTGTTACAGTGAGCACATTCAGTCTCTTCTGCTGCATCCACACCTTTCATCCTGTTACATACAGTGAGCACATTCAGTCTTTTCTGGTGCACAGGTACCTTTCAGTCCCATTTTTGCTTTTCCTTCTGATCTTCACCTTCACATTTGTTTCTTTTTGTTCTTTCTTTTCTTTTTATCACCCCTACCCCCAGGGGCCCCAGGTATTCATGCATCCAAGGCCAACCTTGTGTTAGCTATGGAGCTAGGGATAAGCTTAATCCCGTTCCTCCACCTCCCAAGTGCTGGAATTACAAGCATGTGCCACCACACCTATCTTATATTTGCATTCCTTAAAAGTTATTGCCATGGTATAAAAGTACATTTGTACTAAGAAAGGAAAGAAAAGGGCAGATGTGAAAACATGGCTAATCTTATTCCTTGAGATGAGCAAATACTTTTCACCAGGAATAACACTGTCTCTTTTAAATCCCCCAACCCAGGAAGCTTGATTCCTTAGTACACTTTCAATGTGATTGTCTGTGATGACCTCATTACTGCCAACTGTGAAATATACACTGGAACAAGTTGCATGGAAGCCTGCTGGGGGAGGAAAGCAAATGTGTAAACAAACATAATGGTTCCCAAGCTGCCGTAATAGTGTCTGGCAAGGCTGCTGTACAGGGGAAGAGGGTTAAAGTGCATGCTGTGTGTGCATTTCTCAGAAGTCAGCCTGGAATCCACAGCCTGTTCTATCTGCCTTGAGGTTCCTTGTAGTGTGCATCATAAACACCTTTGAACAGTGTCATCTTCTCATCCTAAATCTAACTGTAACAAAGTCTCTGTGTACTCTTATAAATCCTATGAAAAACCCAGATAAAAACCCAAATAACCTCCCCCAAATCTCCCCAATTTCTCTTTCCTCCCCTTCCCTCCCCTTCCCTTCCCTCCCCTTCCCTTCCCTCCCCTTCCCTCCTCTTCTATCCCCTCGCCTCTCTCTAGGTTTCCATAAGGGAGATGCTTTGGGAAATCCCTCACAACCCAGAATCTATGGATGTGCAAGTACCTTATCTAAGATGGAAGAATTACTTGCTTATCTAGCCTCTTGTTGTGTGGTACAACATTATTGCCTACAACGCTCACTCACTGCACAAGAACTGCACAGTCAAGTTACACAAGTATCACAAACAATTCAATATGTTTTAAGTAAATTTATGATTTTGTGTTGAGCTCTATGAACAGCGACCCTGAAGTACATGCAGCCTGCCACCACAGGTTATACATACTGAAGTAATCCCTAGATTATCCATAATACCACTGTTACCTTTGGAATCTCACATGTCCCACACAGGACTGGGGTTTTTTGACATGTGTTCCTCAGCTAGTAGTGCTGTTTGGGGAAATTGTAGGACCTTTAGGAGGTTGGGCCTAAGTGAAGTGGATCACAATGGATAGACATTTGAAAGTCATACCCATAGCCTGGTGCTAGCTTCTGTTCTGCTTCCTGGTCTGTTGCCATGTGAACAGCCTCTATAATATGCTTCTGCCATCACTGATTGGGTAGGCTGCTCTACCATGCCTCCCCCACTATAATGAGCTAAAACCTTCAAGAACTGAGAACCAAGTTAAAACTTTTCTCCTTTCTAAATTGTTTCTGTCAAGTATTTTGTCACAGTAATAGAAAAGTAATACAGACAAATAGAAGTAAATGTTGTATAAATAGTTACACTGTATTCTTTGGGAGATGGTAACAGGAAAACAGACCTGAACAATTTTGTACTCAGCCTTGGTAGAGCCACTGGGTGGGACAGGAGCCACATTAAGGGAAAAAAACCTGTGACAGGGACAAGAGACAGACACATTAAGCAAGCACTAAATCTGCTTCGGCGGAAGGCAGAGTGTGGAAAACATTCCAGTTTTAGTTTAGAGGACTTGTGGAAAGTTGAAGTGGGTATTAGTCATCAGCATCTCCAGCTTCACTTTCCAGCTGTTTCTTCTGCAGTGTGTTAGTAAGTGAATGGACAAAGGAAAGGAAAGGAATGGGCATGGCTGCTCCTAGGTATGGCAGAGGAGAAAAGTTTATTACACATATGTGGGAGAGCATAGCACAGGCAGAGACATCTGAGAGAGTCCAGAGTGTACATGACCTTGAGCCATGTGGGAAGAGGGGAGGTAAAGAAAGAGGGGAGAGGGGGGTAGAAGGTGCAGCAGCCAGGAGACCAAATGTACGAAAGGGGTGAGTAGCCAAAAACATCTGGATTATATAGAGAAGAGCCCCTGGAGGAAGAGCAGCCCAGTCTCTTCTGCTGGAGTATGCCAGCCATAACCTATAGCAGGCTGGGACCCAGGAATGCACCTCAGCCTGTCCTGAGTTTGAAACCTAACACCAAGTTCTTAACCTGTCCCCATACTGGCATACAGGGAATTTTTGTTTTAAAGGTAAAACTGTGACCATGTTATTAAAGCTTCACTTCTCTTCCTGTCCTCTCATTACTATCTATAAAATGTAATGTCCTTCTGTCTCTCCTACTAGCAGTCTTATCCCTTTGTCCCCTGTCACACTCATTGGCCATCAGCGTCTTTTAAGTTTGTTGAGTGTTGTTGCTAGGCTGACGACATTCCCACCATACTATTTGACTACCCTTCAGCAGATGGGCCTGGATCTCCCTTCACTGTCTGTGGCTTTTCTGCGGGACAACTCACTCATAACTGCCCAGTCATTAGATCAAAATCACTTGGCTGAACACAGTGCGTACGTTAGTCGGTGCTCACACTTTGAGTGCATTCCTTGCATTGGAAAAGGGTTCAGAAGGGCCCATGAAAACGATATGACTGTGTTTTCAAATAAGAAAATTCTAAGATACAGATATTGGGAGTGCTCCTAATCATGCTGCAATTTTATGCTTAAAGTCGAAAGAAAGAAAGAAAGAAAGAAAGAAAGAAAGAAAGAAAGAAAGAAAGAAAGAAAGAAAGAAAGAAAGAAAAGCAGGGTCACCAGACCCGAGGCCATGTGGCAGAGCGCAGTAACACACACACTGAATCATGTGTGTGCAGAGGTGGAGAGACCCAAAGTATTAGATCTGCAATCCTGGTTCAGAGGCCCCACAGCTGCTCTGGCCTGCTCTCCCTTGAATGAGCAGGGCATTTCCAGCTCACCAGATCAACACGTTTGCTTCTATACATAAGCAAATCAAGACTGAGCTGTTAGGCAGACTGAGTGGAATTAGCCAGGCATGCTCTTTTGAAGCATTGCCCCCCCCCCCACTTACACCACCGCAGTGCTCAGGAGAGTGACCCACTTTCACACTTGGAAACCTCTGTGGGTGTGTTCAGTTCCCACAAACTGTGCTCTGACTCTAGTGGCTTTCTTTCCTACTTACAGTTTAGAGGGTGTTCCCCTTTTATTTACCAGAAGCACAGAGTAGGGGAGAAGAAACGACTCACTCAAGAGCAGACTTGGCTTACAGTGTTTCATGGGACATAATGTTACCCAGAATTCTGGATTTGCTCCTAAGCAACAGAGAGACATGTTCCTGGGCAGCCCGGAACTGGGGTTTCTTGTTCAAGCTGGGCACTCTCACTTAGGCAGCCCTGCTGCCCAGGAACAGAACTAGGCATGCCTTGCCTAGCTACAGGAGTACTGACTGGAGTATGTTTTCAGATGAACCATGGACATAGAGGATATTTTCTGGCCCTAACCCCTCAAGGTTCTAAATGTTCCCTAATATATCATATCATTTTGAGGGTCAGACAGAGCTTTACCTAAATAGCCCCATGAGTGGCTGGCAAAGTAGAAATTAGAAGGACGCAAAACACTTGTTTTTAAAAATCTGAGGTGGCTTTAGCCATTCCTGTGATGTTGGAATGTGAGTTCTGTAGTTTGCACATGAAGCCAGACTTGGGCCTCCTCTCCTCCCTCCCCGCTACTCTAATACAATAGCATCTCTTAGGATCTAACAAGAAATGGAGAACGTGGGCCTTCATGGAAATCTCCTGAATCCAATTTGCCATTCTCATGTATTATTCTTGAGACCAGTACAGGGCCAGTCACTAGGAAGCCTCCGTCCAGCCCAGAACTCCATCAAACATCATGACACTCCCACCCACAGTAGCTTTGGAGCTCACATCTGCCCTGATATACCCAGCTATTTTGCTGTATAACTGAACCATCGTTCTTTATCCTGGTCTTTTTATCCTTCAGTAGCTCAAATGTATTCCCTGGGATAGAATGGAGCCAGCATGATCTGAGGGGAAGTCTCTCCCTTTGTCAGATTGTCCCTCAGGTTCTGCCTCCTCAGCCATGCACCTGGAGTCTGAGAGTATACCCTGCTTAGGATGTAGCCAGTGATAAAGGATGTGTTTCTGCATGAACAAGCCTGGGCCTCTGTCCCCACCACCAAAGGGGGGGGAAAAGGCAAGACTTTATAGTTACTTTTATTTATGGAACATTATGAGAGCGAGATCAATTTTTCCTTTGCCTAAAAAAGCCCAGCTCCCCATTCCGAGCCCAGCAGGTGGTCTCACTGCTGTGATTAATCCCAGCCACACTAGAGAGTCTGTGCCAGATGTCAGGGTCTTGTGCTCTACAGCCTTCCCTGGAGGACTCCGTGGTTACTTTGTCAGTGACATTGAGATAACAGCTTCAGGGCACCTCCTGGATCATCTATACAGTACAGCTCAGATTATCTCTCCTGGCTTGTACAGCTGTGCCCCTGACAACAGTTCCGCATGTGAGATAGTGGAGCAGATGCCATGGATTAAGTGAGAGCAACCTACATCACCACATTATGTCCAGCTATTGGACAGAGCAGACATCAAGTATGATTGTTAATATCCTTGAGTACCAAAATCTGTAGCTTTTCCCTTTCCTTGGAGTCTTCCCACAATGCCTTTTGATTGTTTGGGTATTCTCTCATTACTATTTAAAAATTATTACAGAAATGAGAATGGCCCGGAAGGAAGGGAAGACCTTGAAATGGAAAGAAGAAATAGGAGGTGGTTACAAAATGTCACTATTTTTAACATAATCCTTCCATGTTGGCTTTACAATTCCATGTTGGCCAATTTCTAGCATTTTCTAGGAAGCCTAAGGAGCCTTCCCAAGGATGCCAGTCTCAGAAGTGAAAAAAGTAATAGGAAAAGAAGAGCAGATATTTTTCTAGAAAAGGCTCCTAGTCAAGATGCATTGGCATTTCCCAGTCTTGTGAATTCAGAGTACTGATGAGTTTTAGAGTTTCAGAGGTGACCAAAGCCTGCCATCACAGGTAGTTGGGCATGCAGGCAAGCTGGGCCGTGGTGATAACGTGTTGTGCCTTTGATCGAAATAGAGTGAAAGTGGAAGAGAGGAGAGCAGAGAGAAGCATAGGCCAGAGATGATGCCAGACCAGTGATGCTGCTGTCTCATCACCACCACACCCTTTACTCCGGAGGAAGTTCCCCTAAGAACAGTCCGAGCAGAAAGCATAGGAAGTTAAGTCGGTCACCAATATTCTACTAGCCCATTTTGAAATTTAAAATGAGTACCTGCCTTGGGTCCTTGAGCCACAAGGTTTCTGAGCAGGAAAGGATTATAGGACTTCTATCTAACTCATGCCCATGAAAGGTCGCTCAGCTGCTGCCTTCTGATCCATCTGTGGGTACCTTGGAGGGCTACTCTCCTTAGGCATAGATCTAAGGCCCATTCTTCACTCTTTCCTAACCTTCCAGCATTTTCCCTGACATAGAGGCATTTTGACAGTTGTATAGTTAACCAGGGTTAAAAGACCCTTTCTTGTTTCTCACACCCCAAAAACAAAAACAAACAAAACAAAAAAATTCAGGAAAATAGTTGATTATAGGTTTACATTAGATTAGAGCCTTTGGATTAAAAACTCAAAGACCTAAGGTGAACCACCTGGTTTTTTGATGTACAGAAAGTGCATTAAAACATACGATCTACCTAAGGGAAAGCAGGTTGTGGGTTCTATACCCTGCTTTTAGAGGGAGCTGGGGCAGGGAAGGGGGGAGTTGTACTCTAGATTCTATGGCAAAGCAGTAAAAGTTAAAAAGAAGGAGGTCACAGAGAAAAGTATTTCTAAGGCCACAGTGACACCTTCCTCAGATAGGCTGACTGCGTGCATCTCTCTCCCCCATACCATACCTGTGATCGCTGAGGTTGTCTCCCTGCCCAGGCTTTCTGGTTGCTATGCTGTCTGCTCAGTAGAGCAGCAGGATGCTGCTTTCATCAAGACACCCCTGTCCCCTGCCCAGGGAGGTGGACCCTAACCTAAATAGCAGATTAACCAACATACAGACTCAAGGAATTAGGGCTTCTTCCAGAAGTTTTCTTCAAATTACATTCAAAGAAAGAATCTCATTTAATTTTCATAGGTAGTGGCAGGGTATTGTATTCTGTTTGATTTTTTTTTTTTTTTCGCCAAATTGAGGCATCAAAATAGAATCTCACAATTAAAGGAAATCACTATGTACTCATCACCTTGGGGTTTCTCAAATATTGCTTAGGAACACATTTTTATTAAAACAAATCCCTTTGCAGATTATGAAAATTGGCTCCAATAAAGCAGGATAGATTGTATTTAGAGGTGAAGCATTTGAGAAAATTATCAGGAGAGATGCCAGTTATTTCCTCCCTGTCTTCAGTATCTCACATGACAGCAAAACCTTACAGTAATATCACCTTAGATGTTGTTCACATTTGTAACTCAGCATGTTAGCTAGATGTATCACTCTCTTAATATTCCTTGTTATAAGAGAACGCTGGTGAGGTCATTGTCTGGCTGCTTTGGAATGCTAATGGTTGGTAAGTAGGCTCTCCTACCAGCAAAAGGAAATCGGTGTTTCACACTTGTCAAGTATGAGAAATTATATAGCATTTTATAATTAACTTATCCACTCATATGGTTCCCCTCCAAGTATTTCTATAATAGTTATTTTTAACAAAATGTAAATTTTAATGAGAAAAATTTCACATGCATTTTTGGTTTCTAGAACAATGCTTTGAAACAATACTCCTTACTAAAAGTCAGAAAACTGAAACTGGTTGTATTTCTTACAAGCTTTTGTGGTTTGGTTTGTTTCTTGCCATTCCCATTTCTTATCACCTTTCCATTTTTTGAATTATTAAACAATTGATTGGTTTAGGTTTCACTGACAGATTGGTCAGAAGTGGTAACAAGTTTTACTGCACTGCAAAGGGGACACAGCAGCGCACATCGCCCACGGTGCCGCGAACACAGATGGAGGTCTTAGGAAGCCCCTAGCATTTAATGAGCTGCAGAACGGAACAGGGCTTGGCTGAACCCTCAGTTCTCTATTCACGAGTATTTCCTGGGTCTCAGTCTAAGTGATGCCAGCCAGGCGTGTTTAGGAGGCGGTTCTCACCAATGGGGAGGCAGCTGGAAGAGTTCCGTGGGAAGCCTCTGCTCCTTTCTTTCTGGCAAACGCCCACATCTGGCTGCTGCCGAGGCGGCACAGGCTCCATGAGAGGTCCCAGTGCCGGGTTAACGGGGAATTGCCAGTTGCAAGCCTCACTGACCTTAGGGGGTCTCTTGGCGGGCTGGGGTGCCACGGAGGTGGGAGCACTGTGGGGTTCCTCTGTTGCTAGAACTGTGATGTCACCCGCCCCTCCTAACCCGCGGTTGGTTGTTTTGTGTTTCAGCTCTGCCTGCAGTTGAGCACAAAGACCTGAAGGAGACTCCCACAGCCTTCAGGGAGAAGAAAGGAGGCAGCCAAGCCTATTAAAAGGAACTTGTGGCTTGTGGTCTTTTTGTGTAGGAGCGGCCTAAAAGGGGAGAAAAGTGCACCGAAGCCACAGTGGCGGTTAATGAGCTGTGAGATGAGGCGCAGCCGCTGCTGACACTGCTTCCAGGAT
The DNA here is from genome assembly GCA_902729485.2 of Mus minutoides. Classification (NCBI taxonomy): domain Eukaryota; kingdom Metazoa; phylum Chordata; class Mammalia; order Rodentia; family Muridae; genus Mus; species Mus minutoides. Next base: position 1,164,332 of record LR749839.1, read on the forward strand.
CCTTCATCTGCCCTTTGTGCTTCGTGTACATGTGTCTGTTCAGGCCGGCCAGAGGCACCCAGAAGAGCATCCACCACGGCTGCCGGGGAAAAACCGCCCACCATGCCCACGGAGACTCTACAGACAGGTAGCATGGTGAAGCCTGTCAGCCCCGCAGGCACCTTCACGTCGGCGGTGCCCCTGCGCATCCTGAACAAAGGACCCGACTACTTCCGCAGGCAGGCTGAGCCCAACCCCAAGAGACTCAGTGCGGTAGAGCGGCTGGAGGCTGACAAGGCCAAGTATGTCAAGAGCCAGGAGGTGATCAATGCCAAGCAGGAGCCAGTGAAGCCGGCCGTGTTGGCCAAGCCCCCTGTGTGCCCAGGAACCAAGCGCGCATTGGGCAGCCCCACTCTCAAGGTGTTCGGCAACCATGCCAAGACCGAGAGTGGTGTGCAACGCGAGACCCTCAAGCTTGAGATCCTCAAGAACATCATCAACAGCTCAGAGGGCTCCAGTTCTGGCTCTGGCCACAAGCATAGCTCCCGAAACTGGCCACCTCACAGGGACACCACTGACCTGCACCGGCATTCCTTCGCAGAGTCGCTGAAGGTGTACCCTACACCTGGCCGTGGCAGCCCGCAGGAGAGCAGCTCCCACGTGAGCAGGAGGCTGCTGGAGCAGTCCGCGGAATCCTTTCTGCACGTCTCACACAGCTCCTCAGACATCCGCAAAGTGACCAATGTGAAGCCCCTTAAAGCCATCCCCTGCAGCAGTTCAGCCCCTCCCCTGCCTCCCAAGCCCAAGGTGGCTGCCATGAAGTCCCCCGAGGCTGACCAGGTGGAACCAGCCTGTGGGGTCAGCCGGAGACCTTCCCTTCAGCGGTCCAAGTCAGACTTGAGTGACAGGTATTTCCGAGTAGATGCAGATGTGGAGAGGTTCTTCAACTACTGCGGACTGGACCCAGAAGAGCTGGAAAACCTTGGCATGGAGAACTTTGCAAGGGCTAATTCTGACATCATCTCTCTCAACTTCCGCAGCGCAAGCATGATCAGCTCAGACTGTGAACAGTCTCAGGACAGTAACAGTGACCTTAGAAATGATGACAGTGCCAATGACCGGGTGCCATATGGCATTTCTGCCATCGAAAGAAATGCTAGAATCATCAAGTGGCTATATAGCATCAAACAAGCTAGAGAGTCACAGAAGGTGTCCCACGTGTAAGAGGCACAGTGGTGAAAAGGAGGGAGGGGTGGGTCTGTCTGTGCATACACAGTTGTGAAGGTTGTGAGGTCTCCTTGAAGTGTTGTGAGCTTCTCCACCCTTTGTGTTGCTTGTTGTGCAATGTTCTCAAGTTGCATGCCTGTCAACATGGCGACTGGCCTGGCTTCCTTGTCACACCTCTGCAGAAACTTGCTGAACACTCATCTGCCAAAAGTTTCCGGCCAGAATCTGATTAGGGCTTTGATCTTAAGCAAAACTGTTTACAGGAAAAAAAAATGGTTTCGATTTCTTCAATATTTATGTGGTTTTTGTGTTTTTATACCCTGCGCTATTGTGTCTTAATTAAAAATTTTATCAACTGGCTTTTAAGTTGAGAGCAGAATCTTTTTGAAACAAAAAGCCACTTTGCCTACATGGGAGACCATAACACTGGGAAAATATATGGGACTTGCCACCAGACACAGAATGACTGACAGAGAGCCAGGCTAGAGTTTCTTTATGTGAAATCAAGAGGGGGGCCTTGCTCCTTGCTTCAGGCTTGATATTCTCTTGCCACTTGGTGGAGCGCTATGGGGCAACAGTGTAGTCCTCACTCCAATTCACTGTACAAGTTGGTATTTTTGTTGTAATGACCCCAGGAAAAACAATCAGATAAAATCTGGGATAAGCAAATGTAGAAGGTTCAATATTGATTGGGTGGAGAGACTGGTGATGCTATTCAAAGTGGGATAATTCAGAAATCTCTAGTATTAGCCTGACAGGAAGTGCCACTCTACACCTGGTTAAAGCTGATATGGAATGCTATTTTGTTTTGTACTTTTGGCCAAGAACTACTAACTCCTGTTGTTTCTCTCCCTTGCTCCTGTGGTAGTTGTTCTGTTTGGGGCAGACGAGTTGGGCTTCTGCAGGTTTGCACTCTCTGAAGACGTGAAGGGAAGTGAGGATCCGTAATTCATGTCAGTATAGTCTCCATTCCACCTTGTCCGCGTGGTTCCAGCTTCCTGTCTCAGCAGTGGGAAGCTGTTACTTTGTTTATACTCCTCTCTCAGGCTGAGGGTATTTGTTACAGCTCTAGAAAACTGTAGAAACACTGTAGCTTGCCACCCTGTTGTCTCTTGTTGCCCCTTCCCACAATAACCTGCCCTCCCTCTGGTGATTCCAGAAGCTGGGAGCCAGCTGCCAGTGTTGGCAGTGGAAGCAGAGGACCCCCGTGGGGTCTGCCGTGGCACTGCTTCACAGCCCACAGGTTCACAGCAGAACCATCTTGGCTCGCATCAGCTACTAGGAGCCCTTAAACGGAGTGAATGCTGTAAGACTTTGTATATACTTTAGTTGTTCTGGAATCTAAGAAGAAAGTTATGCTAATAAATAGCTCTGGTGTAGGCTTTACCTGTGCTGATCTCTTTGTCCTTTATTTTCTCCATAAGCTTTTCACTGTGGACTATGGGTCAGAGGCATCAAGAAACATTGCTCCATTACATTGATCTCACCCCATCTCAACAATTATGAGCAGCACTATTCTTAATTGTCGTTACTTCAGTACATGTTTGCTAAAATAGTTACTGCAAGGTTCCTAAAATATGCCACCTTTTCACTTAGTTAACACTTATTTTATTTTTGTCTTTCCTTAAACATCAGGATTTTTTCGAAATTTTCAGAAGACTCATTAGTATTGAAATTCTTACTGTGGGGAGCAGAACTTTGAAATGTCTAGTACTGATTTCATTTGTTCAGGCTCGATGTCAGTACTATTCTGTATGTTCGTGTCTTTATCCACTTACTCATCTTTCAAGGTGGCAGACCCTGGACCACCATGGTCAACAGTCTCTACCGCAAAAGGACTTAGACTTTCACAGCTACTTTGTAAGAGAAGTACCATTCCTTAGGGACTATGGCCTGCCTCATTGCTTGAACATTGAGGAGTCAATGAGTATTGAATCAAGAAAATGGGGAAAAATTTCCTCTAACATTATACTTAATATGCAAATATAAGGAAGCATTATAAAAATGGGATTTTCAAAAGCATTAATGATTGTCAACCTATTTTACTGATATATATATATATTTATCTCCTGAAAGGCAAATTTGAATTTTGACTCTTCCTGTTGGTTTTCGATTCATTCTTCTTCGCTTAGTGTTCCCTGCGACTAGAGCCCTGCTTTCCAGAAGAAACATTTTTTTTAGAACTCTCCTGTGGATGGTAGTGATACATATTCAAATTAATAGAATAAGAAATTTTCTAAGCAATCAATAAAAGCATTGTTTACTTGTCACATATATAGAAATGTGACTTTTTAAGACATAGATGCCTTGGCATAGTTAGCAATTTGGAAGCAGTTAAAATACTAAAAATGTTATTTTCCTAAGAAACCCATCTTTGGGGAGATGAACATTTCCTGGCAAATGTATACCATGGCTTGGGCTAGACTGGTTATAGATTGTGCTTGCAACCTCCACTATATAGCATCCCTAAGAATCAGTCCACTCTCCTAGCCTCATTTGTATACTGGGCAATGTGAGGCTTTCTGTTCTGTGAGAGATGAGAGCTTGTTTCTATAAACGTTTCTATAAAAGATTGTCTCGCCGGGCGTGGTGGCGCACGCCTTTAATCCCAGCACTCGGGAGGCAGAGGCAGGCGGATTTCTGAGTTCGAGGCCAGCCTGGTCTACAAAGTGAGTTCCAGGACAGCCAGGGCACACAGAAAAACCCTGTCTCGAAAAAACAAAACAAAACAAAACAAAAAAAAAAAAAAAAAAAAAAAAAAAAAAAAAAAAAAAAAAAAAAAAAAAAAAAAAAAAAGATTGTCTCAGTTGCTTAATAGGGGCTCATTTTCTAAATGTGAAGTACTCTACAAAGTATACCTTCTTCCAGCTCCTGAGAGTTTCATGTAGGCATACACTCATGAATATAAGGTGACTTCATTCAAGGGTCCTGGAAACAAACTCGGTTTTTTGTTGTTTTTTTTTTTTTTTTTTTTTCTGAAAACCACCAAATCCTAAAGCAGTACTTCCATATCCATTACTGTGCTGCTGTCTAGCTCAGCTTTGACCATATCATCTGAAGTATTGTTTCTAAAATTTCTAAATGGGAGCCTCCCCCCAGCCAGCCTCACTCAGCCCACTGACATGCCTCTGTATAGCAGACACCCTCTTGATGGTTAGATGCTTAAATGGAGTGGACTGTTGAAAGAATAAATCCTAACTTCTTTACACAGAGAGAATGTTCGACATCTATCTCTCAGACTTCAGACACATCCAGGTCTCCAGGATCCTACAAAAGACAAGTTACCATCAAGAACTTTTCCTACTAATTTTATGATACATGGTATAATAAATTGCCCCAGAACTCAGCCACTTAAAACAGTAAGTGCTGGTTATCTTGTCTGTACACCAAAAACCCTGACTGCCTTAGCCAAGCGGTTCCTGACAGGTTGTTTTATGAAGCTGTTCACAAGATGGCAGATGGCAGTGCATCAGGATGCACAGGCTAGAAAGGATACACTCTAATATGGCTTCCATGGCAAGTAACCTCAATTCCTCACAGGAAAATTCTCTCCCGTATTCGTCAGTTCATCAGGGTTCTCCAGAGGAATAGAACTTATAGAATGAATATATACAAAACTACTAATACACACACACACAATTGGGATTAATTAAAATGGCTTACAGGCTATCAGGCTGTTTCAGCCAGTCCACCAATGGTTGTCTACCAAGAAGAAGTCCAAAAATCCAGTAGTTGTTCAGTCTAAGAGGCCAGATGAGACATCTGGCCTTCATTATACATCAGGATCCCAAAAAAGGCTCCAAGGCCAGTAAAAGAATGGACTTGCTATCAAGAACAGAGAGCAAACTTCCTTGTTCCATGACCTTTGCTTAGGCCACCAGGAGAAGCTGTGTCCCAGATTAAAGGTGCATCTTCCCAATTCAAAGATCAAGATTAAAAGTAGGTCTTCCCACTACAAATGATTTACAGAAAAAAAAATTCCCTGTGTTGTACCCAATCATTTATGTTTTAGTTAATTTCACATGCAGTCAAGTTGACAGAGAATAGCCATCTATCTGCCTTATGCTATAGGAATAACTAAGGAGTGAATGAAGAAGGCAGGACTGTCTTGTGTCCTATATCTCTGCCACAATCAGATCATTAGAGGAAGCGAATCAAACCAAATATAACCCACATAGGCAAGAAGAGTAAGGTGTGCTTTATGAATATGGCTTTGGGTTGGAGTTTTTTATTTATTTGGTTGATTGGTTTTAATTTGCTGGTACTTGGAATTTAACTAAAAATTGTACACATAACCTTGCGCATGCTAAACAAAAGTTCTACCACGGGACTGTACCCCCTGCAAGGCCCCATGCTAATGGATGAAAGCCAGAGAATAAGCAGCCATAATTTGAAGCCACGTGCTGCTGCGGCTCAGTAGTTTGCTGTTTTCTGAAGACTGTTCTCTCTTCCCTTAGTTTCAGAGATACTCACTCTTTCAAGACAACACTTCATTCAGTAACGTTTTTTTTTTTTTTAGGCCTTGGGCAATCTTACCCTACTAGCTTATGGTTATTGTCATGGCCACAAATCCAGCCTGTGTAAGCCTACATTGTGCCCTTATTAAAGTATAGCTTCCTGATAACTATATTCCTTGTAAGAGAAGAAGACAATCTCCTAGGATGACAGTCCTAGGATTCACAGTGTATGACCCAGCAGTACAGAGTATATGATAGATACTTAAGAAGTGTTTACTGGTAGTAATGGAAAATGTTGGTAGCAACAGTGGGCAAGGGATGGTGGTGTTTATCTTTACTCTGAGGATCCCTTATCAAAAAAATTTGGGGGGATCAGAATATTTAGAATTTTTCTGCTATTTAGATTTGAGGATATTTGCATAGACTTTACTAATCAGTGATCATAATGCAAAATCTTAAAACCTTAAATGCCCCAAAATAGGAACTCAGAGCACCAAGTTGTCCTCAAACTTCAGAGCATTTTTGATTTTTTAATTACATTCACCTTGCTTCATGTTTAAGCCCCAGCCTAAAATATAAACCCTGTCCCAAGGAGACCCAAGTGGTAATTTCTACCCATACATTAGCGGTGAAGAACACCAGCCCCTTGGAGATGAAGAGCCTTAACAAGACACCATGGGAAGGAGGTGCTGGGTAAACTTGAACTCAACACTGCAATCCCTGCTCCAATTGTCTATGAGCTTTATTCAAAACCAGAGCGAGAGTTTATGCACAGAACAGAAGGGACCTTATCTCATCTGACCATTAAATCTGCTGCCAACTTGTGTAAATGTGTCAAAGGCATTTCAACTTTCAGCAATTCCCCGTTCACCTAAATGGGATCCCATAAATTTAGAAAAAGACTTCCACTGCTCCAACCTGAGTAGCAGTCACTGAGTTCAGAGAGACAAGGTCATTGGAAGAGCATTCTTCCTGGCGGATTTTTAAGTGACATCCTGCCTTTTTTGGATCAAGGTTGTTTGGAAGGCTAAAGAGCAGAGTCGAATAGCCACAAATTTACAGTCAGGAAACACATGAGGTCTGTTTGAGGAGTCAGCATCTCTCTGTTCTCAGAGCCTTGTGGGGGTGCATGCTGTGCAGATACATCAGGAAACAAAGAGATCAAGGATGTCTTAAGTTAAAGCTGAACCACTGATCTCACTACCCTTTTGAAAATGTCAGACCTAACTCCTTTACTTATTAGCTCAGGAAATGGCTGTGAGGTGTGTCATTGCTGCCTGGATACACACTACACTGTAAGGACCCCCACCTTAAAGCTGCATACACACCTCTCTTCAAGGTGACTTTGAGAGGATTCACCCTCTTGCTTTCTCTGAAACCTGGCAGAAGAGACTGCCGGGCGGGGGAGGGGGGCTCCTCAGCATTTGCATCCCATCCCTCCACAATCTGAGAAACCCCTGTTTAACAGGTGACCTCCATTTCCTCACCTGTGAAAGGGCAGGGTCGTCTAATGCCTGTATTTCTTGACAATTTGAGTTTTGAAGCATTAAGATACATTTAAAGAATATGAAAATTATTTTCTTATGCTTTATTGGTGAATAGGAGACAGCTGAGGCCCAGACACTGCACTGAATGGTACTTTATGCACTAGCTGCCATCAAATGTTGGTTGGAAAAGGAAATGAGGTCTATCAAAGGATTCTTCTTGAATAGAAGGGACCCCCAAAAAGACTCATTAGCCTTTCTGATTGACAGAAGCTGACAGATGGGATGGAGCCAGCCACAAACCAAATCGCAGGGCTTTGGGGGTGAAAATGAGCCTTTCAGTGGCTGAACACTCCATCTCAGTCTTAAACAAGTATTAGTGTTTTGAATGCTACTCTAGGATAAGCCCTCAGTCACATTCTTTCATTCTCAAGAATTTTAGGATTAAATAAGAGCCCACCTTGCCAACAGAGTATCTGAGAATTATGCTTTTTCTCAAAGGCACCCATTCAATAATTAGGAAGAAGGAAACAAACCAAGGTTAATAAAACATCCTAAGACTCCTTTGTATGTATGAAAATGAATCTTGGAATCTAGTCTGGTAGAAGCCGGGTTTGATCCTCAACACGAAGTTGCACTGCAGAATTTTCTCAGACACTAAAAACTATTGTATGTACTGACTTATGATTCTTCTTTATAATGAGCAGTTTACAAGAGTTCATCATGTTTATTTGTATCAGGACTGAAGCTTCTGGAACTGACAGGAGTGATCAGTGGTCCTCCTTCCATAACAAAGAAACAAGTACAGAGAAATACTGTAAGATACTCATGGTGGCACTAGAATGGAAGAAGCTGGTGTTCTGATCTCACCAAGGAGGAATAATGGGCGCCACCAAGTCTTACTATTCTGTGTGGAGAAAGAGCAGCAATTTGTGAGCAAGCCTGCTCCAGGTGTTCCGTGATGTGGAAATGAGACAGCAAGAACTTAAATATCTGGTAGAAATCCTTTGAATTTTGATCTATCCCAAGGCAGGCGACTGGCTGCTTCCCTGCCCTGCCAAGAATCTGGTCATTGGAAGTTGATCTCTGCAGTTCACTGGATTGCTAAGATAGATTGTTGGTAGGCTGGCATATGATACATACTTTTAGCATGTCTTCAACTTCCAGTGAATTTGTGACGTAATTCACAGGGAAGCTAGAATATCTGTATTCCTGTCCAATGTATCTTGCCTCAAAAACTACACATTGGCTACTTTGATTCAAAATTTTTCTACCAGGATCAGATAACTGTTTATTATTTAACCCTAGATGTCATAAAACTTCATACAGATAAAGCATCCTAAGAAATTTGGGGAAATTTTGAAGTTACTACCTATATTTTAGCTGTTGCTTCTGTAAATACTTTATCTGTAGATGGCTAGTGGTCCTCAGGAGTGATTTCTCAAGTCAGATTTCTATATCTGCAAAACTCCAGGCAGCCCCTGCCTATGATATACCCCATTGTCTTTACTCTCTGCCCACAGCTGCTGCCACAGCATGGCTCTGCCTCAGTTTCCCAAAGGTTCCCTCCCTGAAGATAGGCACTGTCGCTACAGTATGACCCATGCCTAGCAGACCACCTGGTATGGGCTGGAAGGAGATGTGAGGTAAATAGATACATGATAAATAGAATCTGAGATCTCTCTATGATTCCTAGTCTTGGAGAAGAATGGGTCTGTGGAATGGCTTCCACAGTGAGTTACTGGATGTTAACCATTGAGGATCTCCCAGCAGATTAGCAGCAGCAGGTGTGACTCAGAAGCTACCCATGCATGCTTCAACTGTGCACACTGGCCTACTCACAGGCTCACCCTCTGTTCTCTGGAATTCTGTTATCAGGGCTAAGGATGGAGGAGCAAGCCACTTTTGAATGCAATTGTTCCCTTGGTGGGAAACAACTGCACTGGTGGCTTTCAATTGATAACATCTAGAAGTTCTGCTGCAAGAAGCAGGAGAAGACCTCAATACACCCTCCTTAAGTGCATTCTTTGCCTTCTCAAGGATAAATGAGTCACCAATTTTCAAGGATTGTTAGGCTCACATAAATGTTTCTAGTGCTTTCTTCTTGTACACAATGAAGGGATTACAGCAGCCAGATGAACTCCTTGCTTGAGTATATCTAAGCCAGGCTGGACAATGTCCTGGTCCTTGCACTCTCTGGGCAAGTTCTAGGCCACCATTGGAGTTACTGAGCATTTTAATTTGGAGGGAAGTGCGGAAATACATGCCTTGGTAACGTCCTAGGCCTGTAGCTATTTCAATGAAAGCTTTTATTTTCCCCTACTGAGCTGACAGCTGCACAAGGCTGGGAAGTGCATGGCTCCTGCCTGTGGCTGGGAGAGGGTGGAGGTAGTGGGGGCTGGGGATGGGAGGGCCCTGTTCTGCCAGCTCTGGACAAAGGCCCAATGTGTCTTGCCCAGTGTTTCAGATTTCTCAGGGCAGCTCAGTGCTCAGGCATCTGCTGTAGCACCGGCTGGCTCCCCTGAAGACTCCTTCTCTAGTTTTATGGGCTGCTTCCATCTGCTGAGAATTCTTGGGTGTGAAGAATCTGTGAATTGAGATCTGGATAGTGTTTCACATTCTCAATTGGTCTCCAATTTAACATACCACCTGATGCCTGTAAAGCCAGTTTAATAGCAGACATGGGTTTTTTTATTTTCTGCACTTAAATGACTGGGTGTTCGTATGCGTACACATGTTGAATTCTTTCAGGAATTTGCTCCAGACAACTGTGTTTCAGGTCTCATTACACTACACTTGCTTCAAAAAAATCATAAAGGGCCAATCAGTCTTGTAGAATTGTTAACCTGGATGTGGCTTTTTTGTGGGAACTTTGGTTTTCAATAAAGACATAGAGTAGATGAAATAAACTATGAAATTCAGATGAATTGGCTATCTGATGACAATAGCTCCTTGGGAAAATAGGATAAAACAGTAAAGATGGGAATTGGACTTGTCAGGGCATCCCTGAGCAAAGCAAACTGAAGACAAGTGTCCCTGTCAAAGAACTGGAAGCCATTTAGGCTCTGGTCACTTTCAACAAGTGACAGGGAGGGCAGTAGGATGCGGAGGGCTGAGCTGGATCACAAGATGCTTAAGAGTAAAAGTCTATGTAAAAGGCAGATTAGTGTCCTGCAATCAAATGTCCTTAAGGCCAAAACCTGAGTGAAATGCATACAGGTCTGTTCTCTAAGATTTCCTTGGGGAATTTAGTGTATAAGAGTCTCTGCCCCCTTCTGTCAGAATCTAGCTCTCTTTGAACCACAAAAGTTGAGAGACTGGGGAGCAAGAAGAAATGGGGCCAACCTAGTGTCATTCCCTGTCACTAGCAAAGTCCCAGGACCATCATAATCAAGCCTACCTCACTGAAGTATCAAAAAAGAGAAGAAGGTTAAAGGGAATTGTCACTTGTCCTAACCATTCAGCTCTTCCTGCTATTAGTGACTGACTGCAATTGTCACTGTTTATCTTTTATGTTTGTTTAAATATTAGTACATAGTTAATGGAAAATAATAAAGATAATGAAAATGAGGGACAGTTCAAATGGACACTTTTATATCTTTAAACATAATAGAGTACACATATAGTATGCAGCCCCTACTACATATACAACATACAACTGCTCACGTGTTCTTAGTTACAGGTGTGTCCTAGGTTGTCTCTGGAAAAGCCTGTCTAAGCTCAGAGCTGAGAGGTTCAGTGACGAGATAGAGAGAATATCTGCAAACTGCCCCTCCTACAGAACACACCCAGAACTGAAGCTCAGTAAAGAAGTCCAAGATGGAGTCTCTCAGAGCCAGAGAAGTTCTAAACCTTGATGGGAGCTAACCAACAGCTAGATAATTTCTCAGAAATGATCCAGTCTCACCAAAGAAGCCAGGGACATCAGCTCACAGCCAGATGTCACTACTCACCAGACAGTGGTCACTAAACACAGACAGTGGTCACTAAACACCGATGGAGGTCACTGCTCACACCTCTCTGCTCTGGAAAAGTGGGAAACCCCTTTCCACATCCCCCAGTTCCCCCAGTTGAGAATATAAGAGCTCACTTGGAGACTGGAGTTTTCAACTACCATTTGCCTGGTGCACCTAGGAACCCTTGACCATTTCTTGCAATTCCTTGGGATTCCGTTTTGTTGTCTATGAGATGGAGCTATAGTTTTTTCCCCTGGCTGTCTTTTCTGTAAAGGTTACACCTTTAGTCTTTTCAGCCTTCTCCCTCCTCCTTGCAAGACTCTTTCCTGAGGGGCTTACAGTTGCTCAGAAGGTTGGATGGTCATTCTGGTGGGGACAGTAGCTATAAGAAAAGATAGGCCTCAGGAACCCTTTTTCAATGCAGTAAAGAATTACTGACTGCTTCCTGCCAGTGTCCTGGGCTTTGTGAAACATCAGAAGGCAGGATAGCAACAAGAGAACAGAATCCCAGGGGGAACTAACCACTTGTGTCCCTTCCTCATTTCTAGTTCCAGCTAAATTCCACTGAGATAAATCAAACTACCTTCTTCCTCGGCTATGCCATTCCTATAGTCCACAGGAAGTTAATTCCTCTTGTGTTTTGGGGTTGTAATCATTCCTGGTAGAGAATATTCCAAAATAAATTATGTACAGCCTGGTGACACATCCTACATTGTTTTGTTGTTTTAAAAAAATGTTGCTTAAATACAGATTTATTTAAATTTCCACTGGCAAGTCAATGGAACCCACTTACCCCAACATTAGGACCATGGTTCATCTGGGGCACCTCTCCTCCTCTGCTATGCTGGAGAACTTTCACCAGTTTGATTACCACTTTACAAAAATTAACTGTAGTCTTGCAACTGTTTTGATTGCAGTGGAGTGTAGAAGCACGTGCACATGTGTGGTTAATTAAAGCCTTAGACGACCTCCCTGGGACCTGTAGGTTTCCCCATCTTTCAGAAGCCTGTAGTCAATTAACAGTCAAAGCAATTACGCTTTCCACTGTGCTTAGGTTTCCTTCTCAGAGGAATGAGAATGTTAGAAAATGTAAGTGCTTGGGGCAGGGAGAAGAGAAAAACAACTCTGAGAACTGCATGGTCCTCTGTATTCGAGGAGTCCTCATCTGCAGACACAATGAAGCTTGGATTGAAAATATTTTCTTTCTTAAAAATATTTTCATGTGTTTATACTGAACATAGCCAGACTCTTCATCTTGCCATTGTTCCCTAAACAGTAATGAAATAACCTTTCCATATAATTTATTCTGTGTTGTAGAAGTAACTTAAAATATACGAGAGGATATATAAGTGTATTGTGTGTGCGTGCGTATATGAATTTTAGCATCTGCATGTGATCCTACAACCAACTCCCCATGTGCACTGGAGATCATCGTATACTATTTTGACCCTGTATTACTGAAATCAAACTTGGTGTAGTACTATTTGTTACTATTTTCCATGGATTCTGTTTTGGTTTATGCCCAGTAGATAACCAATACTAATGATTTCATGTCTGTTGATAGTCATTTAGAACACAGAAGTAGAGAGTTGTTTTTATGGTACTCAACTTGAAACAGAAGAAAGGCAGTGTTTTGGTTTGTGTGGGCTGATTTAGTGAAATACCAGACATGATTGCTTAAACTACATTCTTTCCTAAAATTCTAAGACAGAAAGATCAGGGTGCTCCCAAAGTGGGATCTGTGAGGGTCACTTCCTTGCTTGAAGGTGATTGTCTTCTGCTTTGCTCCTGCATTGCTTCTTGTTTTTGTAGAAAAGACTCTTTTTTATTCTTTGAGATTCTAATATAATTACATAATTTCACACTTCTCTTTTCTCCCTCCAAAATCCCACCACATGAGCCCCACTTTGATGACCTCATCAAACCCTTCCTTAATGCTTTCCAAAAACCACACCCCAACCCTCTAATCCTGCCATGCTGGCATTAGGATTCAACATATGAATGCTGAGGGAACAGAAGTACTGAGCCCACAGCAAGCAATATTTTGTTAAACAGGCCAGGAGTGGACACTGGGCCAAACCTGTGAAACCTGTGAGCATGTCTGCAGTCAATCATACGAATACCTCCACAGAAACAGCCCAGGATACCTCAGAGATTCAGCATCACTCAAGTGTTCTGGTACTCTGGAGCCCATTGAAAAGTGAACAGTCTGGAAAGTATCAACTATTGGGATCCAAAGGGCTGAGGGGTTAGGGCGATGGAATGTTAATATACAAATATGTGTGCTTATGAGTGCATGTATTGTGTGTGTGTGTGTGTGTGTGTGTGTGTGTGTGTGTGCTCATACTTTTGTAATTATAAGAGAATTTGCTGTAGCATTTAGGGATTTGTATGAATAGAGGATACAGTAATATGCTGTGTTCTTTTTTTTTTTTTAAACTTTTCATCCTTCTTGCCTGGCATTTTAAGAACCCTGATGTAATTTTCACCAGAGACCTTATAGACAAACTGAATAACCCTGTGGATAGTATACAAGATGGAATCCAAACCAGATAGCAGATGACTCCTGCAGAAGGACTCAAGGGTCTATTCCCTCTCATACCAGCCAATCATAGGCCAGAAAAACCAATGGTCTGGTCTCTCCATAAAACACAGTTCCTGGAGAGGGCTCAGAGGTCTTATGCAATGCAGTGTCTAAGCTCTTTGTGTCATGAACAAAGAGTTTAATGTAGCATAGAAGAGCAATAGTCAAAGTAAAGACTCATTGAAAGTGAGGTCAAAGGCAGAGAAGACAGAATGGGAAGTGTACTAAGAAAATGTGTAGACAAAGACCCTGGTTGTTATGAGTCTACACAGACAGGGGAGCCAATTCTCAGGGCAGAGATTGGGCTGCTTTTTTACCCCTGATTGACATATTGGCTGCAGTGTAGTTTTGGGCAATTTGAACATGTCTAGGCCAAGCTGTACATCCCACAATTTTAAGCATATCTACATACATTCCAATATTGTGGTGATTTGAATGTTTGGCCCCCATATATTCATGTGTTTGAATGCTCAGCCCATAGAGAGTGGCACTGTAAGGAGGTGTGGCCTAGTTGGAGGAAGTGTGTCACTGTTGGGGTGGGTTTTGAGGTCTTATATGCTCAAGCTACACCCAGTGTGTAACACAGAATCCTTCTGCTGAAAGCAGTTTAAGGTGTAGAGCTCTCAGCTCCTTCTCTTCAACCATTTCTGCCTGCACACCATCATGTTTCCTACCATGATGATAATGGACTGAGCCTCTGAAACTGTAAGCCAGCCCCAATTAAATGTTTTCCTTTCTAAGAGTTGCTATGGTAATGGAGTCTCTTCACAGCAATAAAACCTGAACTAAGACAATCATACATGCAAGATAGTAAGTTGAGTTGTTGCGACTTTTATAATTATTTTATTTGACTCTTTCCTACTAGAATGTGTTTTAATACAAATTACCCACAGGAGGGAAAGTTTGTGCTCTTCATACCTTTTTTAAGCAGAGGGACCTTAGTTCACTGGGCAGTTCCTACTCTTGTCTGCCTCAAAACCATGATCTATGTAAGTTGTTGAAAGATTTCTATCTCTATCTAAAAGAGCCACCACATGAAACATAAGCATCCATTCATCCCCAGATAGAGAACAGACCAAAGAGATGCTTCCATCCAGTTCTAGCTTTGCCAACCAGTGTGTGCATTGATGTTGCCCACAGTGGCATTGGTGACTCAAAAGCAGCTGCATCACCTAAAGGCACAGGTAAGGACTCACAATCTGTACCAGAGACTAGGACCCTGGCTTAGTAAAGTGTTTGCTGTACAAGTATGAGAACATAAATTTGGATCTCCAGCACTTACCCATGGAGGACATAGTGGCATATGCCTGTAATCACAGCACAGGGGAGACAGAAGGATGTGTGGATGAGAATCAGGTAAAGGAAGGCTTTCTGGACAATGTAGCCAAATTGAGGAGCCTCAGGTTCAGGGAAAGACCCTGTTTCAAAATAAGAGAGAGCACAACAGAAGACACTTAGTGTCAATCCCTGGCTCCCTCATATATATGTACACACATGAACACATGCACACACTCACACGCATGCACACCATCTATACCACTAAAAAGTCTCACCTTTAGTGAAGTCATCCTCCTACTTCTGATATACTCTAGAACACAAAAGAATCACAAGCATCCTGAGAGCAGGAGGGAATGGTGGCTGCTAGTTTTGATGATCTTCCTTCTTCCAGAAGGGAATGGGGACCCACCCCATTACAATACTATATAC